>CAUYUJ010018043.1:42615-55125 GCA_963575745.1 Prorocentrum cordatum
CATCATCATCATCATCATCATCATCCTCATCCTCATCCTCATCCTCATCCTCATCCTCGTCCTCGTCCTCATCCTCATCCTCATCCTCCTCCTCCTCCTCCTTCTCTTCCTCATCCTCCTCCTCTTCCTCCTCCTCCTCCTCCTCCTGCTCTTCCTCCTCTTCTGCGATTTTCCCATAATGCCGATCGTTCGACGGAGGATTCCAGGCCGCTGGCAACATCCGCCGCTCAACCCTGAACTCCAGCGCTGGAATCGCCGGGCCGACGCGTCAGCGCGGCGCGGACCAGACGCACATAGATCACCACAGAGAAGACCCAGGCCCATCAAGTCGAGCGATTCATCAGGGACTCACGCTTTAGATGTCTCGCAACTTTCCCCGCCAGGGGAGCCGCTTCTGGACCCCAAGGACCTCACCATGATCGACCCACGAACCCAGGAAGGGATTTGGAACTGCAAGGTATGGCAACGTTTCCAAGCACCTCAAGTGGGCGATGTGCAGTCGCAGTGCTGAAGATATCAATGGTGATGGTAATTACTGTGCCAGGGGCTGTGCTGTGCTGCTCTGCGCTGTGCCGCGCCGCACAATGAGGTGCCAGGGGACGCGCCACAAAGCGTGCCAGCGGACGTGCCACGGGACGTGCCAGGGAACGCGCCGCGCGATGTGCCAGAGGGACGCACCAGGGGGTCGCGCCACAGAACCTGCCAGCAGACGTGCCATGGAACGTGGCGCGCCCCCCTGGCACAGGAGGATCGGGTCCGCCCTGCGGCGTCTGGATCTCTAGTGTTATCGCGCTTGTCCCGCCCTGGGGCGTGAGGAACCCATCTGTGTTCACACTCGTCCCGCCCTGGGGCGCTAGGAGCCCACATGTCTTCACCCCTGTCCCGCCCTGGGGCGTTAGGAGACCATGTGTTCTTACGCCTGTCCCGCCCGGGGGCGTCCGGAACCCATGCGTGCTCGCGTTTGCCCCGCCCTGGGGGCGTAGGAGCCCACGCGTTGGCACGCTTGTCCCGCCCTGGGGCGTTAGGGACCATGTGTTTTTTTCACGCTTGTCCTGCTCAGGGTTGTGATGAACCATGTGCTTTCACGTTTGTTCCGCCCTGGGGCGAAAAGGATCCACATGTCTTCACGCTTGTCCCGCTCTGGGGGCGAAAAGGACCCGCGTGTTTTCACATCGTTTGTACGGCCCTGGTGCGAAAGGGGCCTACATTATTTCACGCGTGTCCCGCCCTGGGGAGTTCGGAACCCATGTGCTTTCACGCTTCCTCCGCTCCAGAATGAAAGGGCACCATGTGATTTCGCGTTTGTCCTGCCCTAGGGCGTTAGGAACCATGTGTTTTCACGTTGGTCCCGCCCTGGGGCGTTAGGACCCACTTGTTTGCACGTTTGTCCTGCCCTGGGACTAAAAGGGGCCCACGTGTTTTCACGCTTGGTCCGATCTGGGGCGAAAAGGACCCGCGTGTTTTCACGTTGGTTCCGCCCTCGGGCGAAAAAGACCCACATGTTTTTACGCTTGCCCCGCTCTCGGGCAAAAGGGACCCGTGTGTGTTCACTCTTCCGCTCCACAACGGGCCATCGGGCGTTGCACGAGGCAGCCTCCCAGGGCCCCGCTCTCCCTCTTACCGTCGCTCTGTTCACCCTCCATACGCTGTCTTAACGCCTGCAGTCCTGGCCTACGCCCTGGGTGTCGACGCTCCTGTACTGGCTTTAGTTGCTCATCATTTTCCCACTGCTGCCCTGGCAGCCCCCGCGGGTGCGCCCTGGCCCCGGCCCCGGCTGCTGCTGCGGCTCCACCGCCTTGGCTGGCCACTCCGGCCCGCTCGACCTGGAACTTTTCCGCGTCTGAATGCCCCCCACCATGTCCTCCCCCCTCGCGCGGCCGTTCCCTCATTCTTTCCAGGCCGGGCAATTGAATTCCCGGTGCCCCCGTTTAGCCTCACGTTTGCGCGGAATGCGTCGTCCTCGCTGCCGACGGAAAAGGTGTTCACTCTTCTTCCGTCCTGGAGCAAAAAGAGCCCGCGTGTTTTCACGATTGTTCCGCCCTGTGCCGCAAGTGACTCACATGTTTTCCGCTTGCCCCCCTCTGGGGCGTTAGGAACCCATGCGTTTTCACAATTGTCCCGCCCTGGGGCGTTAGGAACCCACGCGTCTTCACACGCCTCCGCATCCCCAAAGGCATTTCCCAAACCACCTAGGCGTTCTGAGGTGCCGAAGCCCCTGAAGTCCCACCAACCCTGTGGGCGCAGGTGGTCTAAGGCGTCTCTTCCACCTCCCTCTTCCTTTTCGGGGACGGGTTTATCACTGTTCCCTATGAATATAAACCCCCTTCCCCAGGCGACAGGGAGCCAACCCGAGTCAATGAGGGCACCTCCCGACCGTCCCTTTTGCAAAAAACAATGCAAAACACACTCTGGCTCCAAATTCGGAACATGCGCAGCGAACCCGATGCGACCCCCCCCAACCATCCCTGTCAAAAAACAATACAGAGTACACTTGGCGGCGGCGGCGGCTGCGGCGGGGGCAGCGGCTGCGGCGGCCACCGCCGGCGGCCGGCGGGGGCGGCGGCGGCGGCGGCGGCGGCGGCAGCGGTGGCGGCGGCGGCTGCGACGGCAGCGGCTGCGGCGGCGGCGATTCGGCAACGGGGGCTACGGCGGCGGCGGCGCGGCGGCGGCGGGCGGCGGCGGCGGAGGCGGCGGCGGCGGCGGCGGATTCGCCCCCAGATGCTGCCCATCCAAACCCGACTGCTGCATATGCTGCGGCTCGGGCCAGGCTCGGGTGCTACGTATGTGTTGGGAGGGCGGGTGGGAGTGAGCGAAATGGCTTGCGGGCGGGGAGGGAGTCTTGACTCCTCCCCCTACCCCAACCCCTGGATCTTGACGGGGGGGTTCGCGACCGGTCGGGGCGTCCAACATGGCCCACGCCGGCTCCACGAGGCCTCACAGAGCCCAACATGGTCTCCAAGATGGATCGCCTCGGACGGCCATCGGAAGCGAAAAGGCTCAAAAAGGGGGTTCCCTTAATTAGCGCCTCCCTCCCACGAGGCCGACACGGGGCCAAAACCCTGGGTAAACCAATGATTTTGGTTTCCTCGCCAAGGCCATTTTGGACACCCTGACCGCTCGCAGGGCGACCCGTCCAGGTCTAGGGGACGGGGTAATTAGGGGGAGGGGTAAACCTCTCCCCGAAAGGGAAGAAGGGAGGTGGAAGAGGAAACGCTCTAGACCACCAACGCCCAGAGGGCTGGTGGGACTTTGGCTCTCGCACCAACGCCGCGCACATTCGTTTTTGAAAATCTGCAAACGCTTCACGGATTGAAGGAGACTCGTGTTCAAAATGTGGTTCTAACTTTGGCGCCGCGCACACTCGTGGTAACAATCCCACCAGCCCTCTGGGCGTCGGTGGTTTGGGGAGTTTCCTTTTCCACCCCTCCTTCTTCCCCTTCGGGGAAGGGTTTACCCCCCCCCCGACCCCCCCCCTGGACCTGGACAGGGGGTTCCGCGAGGTGTCGGAGCGTCCAAAACGGCCTCGGCGAGGAAACAAAAATCACTGGTTGTAGTAAGGTTTTGGCCCCATTTGGGCCTCCTGAAGGGGGGACTCGAATTAGACACCCCCCCTCCTGTGATCGATCTCACCCAAGATGGCCCAGTGATGGTCCCCAAGGCTCCCAAGGGTGCCCCAAGAGGTGGCCAGGAAGGCCCAAGAGGCCCCCAGGACGCCCCCAAGAGGCCCCCAAGAAACCCCAAGGAGGCCCCAAAAGACCCCCCGGGGGCACCCAAGATGCTCCAAGAGGCCTCGGCGAGAATGCCACATCATTGATTTCACCCCGTTTTTAGCCACATGTTGGCCTCTTTGGGGGGCGGCACTTATGAAGATGACTCCACCAGCGCCTGGGAGAGCCCAAAATGACCTCCAAGATGGCTCAAGACATCCCAACATGTCTCATAATGGTTCCCACGATGCTCCAAGATGCCCCAAGACCGCTCCAAGACGGCCCCCAGTGGCCAAAGAGCTCCCCAAGGGGGCCCCGAAGAGGCCAAAACCTTAGGAAATCCCACCAGCCCTCGGGGCGTCGGTGGTTTGGGGAGTTTCCTCGTCCACCCTCTTTCTTCCCCTTCGGGGAGGGGTTTACCCCTCCCCCTACCCCCTCCCCATGGACCTGGAGCGCTCCAAGAGCGCCCCAAGAGCACCGCAAGACGCGATTGTTCGGGCTCCCGAGGGGCAACGCTAACTAATGCTCGCTGCTTGTTTGATCGATGTGCTCCAAGATGGCCCCAAGAGCGCTCCCAAGGCTCCCGAAAGCGCTTCAAGAGGGCCCCAAGAGGCGCACAGGAGGCCCCAACAGGCGCCCAAGAGGCCCCCAAGATGCTCCCAAAAGACGCTATCCGAGGCACCCAAGGCGCTCCAAGAGACCTCCACTGGGGGACCCTTCCTCTGCGTGCTGCCCACTCCCCTGATCAAGGCAATTCCTCTGGGCATCGTCTCTGGATGGGCTGGTGGGGTTACGCGAAACGTCTAGAGTTTGCAAAGAGTTTCACTGATTCTCATGGTTAAATATCAAACGTGGTGCATTATTCGGGGTTGACAAGGCACAAGAGTTACTAGATTCGCGGTGTTGAAATCCCACGAATGATGTTTCGGGACGATTCCAAGGTACCCCCCCTGAGCACCGCCGTGGGCGCGACGATGGCGCGGGGCCCCGAAACGAACCAGCCGGCAGCCGTGCACCACCATGTTTCCTGCAACGCCCCGCCGCCCAGCCGGCGAGCTCTGTCTGCGGGTAGCCGAACTGCGGCCTCGTCGGCGCGCTTGGACCCGAGGGTGGCCCGCAGCTGCCGCGCGGTGGCGCGGCGGACTGCGCAGCTGAGCTCCGCGCCCCAGCGGCGAACCAGCGCGCACGCGGCCGCCTCGGCCTCCGGCCCGCCCCCGAGCGCCTAGTCCCAGTCCCAGGCGAGCCAGCGCAGGTGGCGCAGGGGCGCCAGGCCCAGGCGGCCGGCCATCTCCTGGGCCAGCGGGAGCAACGGCCAAGGGGCCCGCCGCTCGGGAAGCAGCGGCGCTGATCCGCGTCCCGCTCGGCGGCGACAGCGCCTTCGGCTCCTGGAGATTCGCCCCCTGGAGTCCCGCCTCCTCGGGGAGTTTTGTTCAGAGCATGGTTTCCCTATGTATACTTGCGGCCCCGTTTCCTGGAGTGTTTCCTCGTGGACTTCCGCCACCCCGGGGTCTTGTTCCTGGTACACTTCCACCTCCCCGACGAATCTGTGGAGTCCCGCTCTTGGGGGCGCGCATGGACAGTTGTCCTCCGGAGGTCCGCCTCCTGGTGCCCCACCTCCTGGGCGACCACTCGCAGGCCTAGCCTAACTACTCGGAGCCCGTCCTTCCAGCAAAGTCTCTCTCGCTGCCCCTCTCCCTCTTTCTCTCCTCCTCTCCTCCTCCCCCACCCCCTCCCCGCCCTCCCTCGCACCCGCGCTGGCCGAGCCTGCAAAGCCCACGCGACTGCCCGGCGCCCTGTCCCACCTGCGGCGGGATCGGCCCCTGGACAACGGGGGGAGCTGCGAAGCTCGCCCAGCGCGAGGGCCGGCCCCGAAGGAAGCGCAACGCTCGAGGCGCCTGTCCGGGCCCTCAGGGGTGACTGAGGGGGCTGGGTGACTACCTACCAGACCACCCCAACCCAACCTGAAGACTTGAATCCCACCAGCCCTCTGGGCGTTGGTGGGGAGTTTCCTCTTCCACCTTTCCCTCTTCCCCTTTGGGGCTCCCCCTACCACCTCCCCTGGACCTGGACGGGGCCGGTCGCGGGCACTTAGGGAGCTCAAAACAGCCTCGGCGAGGAAGCCACAATCATTTGGCCTCTTGGGGGGGCAGGGCTAAAACGAGCTTCCCTCTTCTTTGATCGATGTCCCCCAAGATGGCCCCAAGAAGCGCCCAGGCCCCAAGAGGCCTCAAGATGGCCCCAAGATGGCCCCAAGAGGCCCCCAAGAGGCCCCCAGGAGGCCCCCAAGAGGACCCCAAGCGGCCCCAAGAGGCCCCCCCGAGGCACACAAGACGCCTAAGAGCCCCCCAGGACTGCCAAGATAGCCCCAAGACGCCCCAATAGGCCACCAACAAGCGCCCAAGAGATACCCTAAGGGCCTCAGAGAGGCATCCAAGAGACCTCTGGCCAATTGATTGCCCTCCACCTCACTCCTCCTCCTCCTCCTCCTCCTCCTCCCTCCTCCTCCTCCTCCTCCTCCTCCTCCTCCTCCTCCTCCTCCTCCTCCTCTCCTCCTCCTCCTCCTCCTCTGCTCCTGCTCCTCCTCCTCCTCCTCCTCCTCCTCTCCTCCTCCTCCTCCTCCTCCTTTTCCTCTTCCTCCTCCTCCTCCTCCTCCTCCTCCTCCTCCTCCTCCTCCTCCTCCTCCTCGTCTTCCTCCTCCTCTCCTCCTCCTCCTCCTCCTCCTCCTCCTCCTCCTCCTCCTCCTCCTCCTCCTCCTCCTCCTCCTCCTCCTCCTCCTCCTCGTCTTCCTCCCCCTCCTCCTCCTCCTCCTCCTCCTCCTCCTCCTCCTGTTTTTCTTATTCGTGTTGTTATTCGTAATATTAGTATTCTTCTTAGTATTACTCTTATTATATCACTAGGATTAGTAGTGCTAGTATTAGTATTAACAGTATTGTTAATAGTATTACTATTCTGAGTATTAATATTAATATTAGTAGTAGTATCGTTGTTATTAGAATTAGTAGTATTAGTGTTATTAGTACTACTACTACTACTACTACTACTACTACTACTACTACTACTACTACTACTACTACTACTACTACTACTACGAGTAGTAGTAGTAGTAGTAGTAGTAGTAGTAGTAGTAGTATCAGAATTAGTATTGTTACGACTATTATGACTATTATTAGTACTATTATAAGTTTATCAGTATTACTAGTATTATTATTAATGTCATGAGTATTAGTATTCGTATTGATATCAGTAGTAGTAGTATTAATATTATTAATACTATTAGACCTATTTTTATTAGTAGTAGTATTAGTAGTAGCAAGATTAGCATTAGTATTAGTATTAGTAATAGTATTAGTATTAGTATTAGTATTCGTATTAGTATTAGTATTAGTATTAGCATTAGTGTTGGTAGTATGTGTCCTATTCGTCTTATTACTATTAATATTGATAGTAGTAGTAGTAGTAGTAGTAGTAGTAGTAGTATTGGTCGTAGTGTTCTTATTAGTAATATTAGTCGCATTCTTCTTCTGATTAGTAGTAGCATTCTTCTTAATAGTAACACATTTTTGGGTAATGGGATCCTTCTTACTTTTAATATGAGTGTTAATATTATGTTTATTATGAGTAGTATTATGGCTATACTTCGTAATGTTATTGTTAAAAATAGTATTACTATTGTTATATAAATTTGATTATTATTATTCGTATTCTTGTTATTAATCATATTATGATTGTTCGTCTTATCTTTATTGTTTGTATTATGCTTAGTGTTCGCATTATGGTTATGAATACTATTATTCGTCTTCTTATTAATATTAGTATTATATTATGTGGTATTATGTTGCGTCGCGTTCGTCTTATCATTCGTCTTATTATTATTCGTATTAGTAGTCGTATTATGAATGTTTTTCTTACTATTGTTATTCTGCGTCTTCAAACCATGAGTGCTCTTATTATTAGCATGAATAATATTAATCGTATTCTTCGTATTATTATTCTTACTAGTACCATTAGTTGTGGCATTTTTCCTCTTAGTATAAGACTTAGCATGGCCCTTATTAGTCGTATTCTTTCTCTTTTTCTTACCTGTATTCCCATTACTATGATGATTGATCGTCATCTTCTTATTCCTCCTCATCCTCCTCCTCCTCCTCCTCCTCCTCCTCCTCCGCCGCCGCCGCCGCCTCCGCCTCCTCCTCCTCCTCCTCCCCCTCCTCCTCCTCCTCCTCCTCCTCCTCCTCCTCCTCCTCCTCCTCCTCCCCCTCCTCCTCCTCCTCTTCCTCCTCCTCCTCCTCCGCCTCCTCCTCCTCCTCATCATCATCATCATCCTCCTCATCCTCCTCCTCCCCCCCCCTCTTCCTCCTCCCCCCCTCCCCTCCGCCTCCTCCTCCTCCTCCTGCTCCTGCTCCTGCTCCTGCTCCTGCTCCTGCTGCTCCTGCTCCTCCTGCTCCTGTCCTCCTCCTCCTCCTCCTCCTCCTCCTCCTCCTCCTCCTCCTCCTCCTCCTCCTCCTCCTCCTCCTCCTCCTCCTCCTCCTCCTCCTCCTCCTCCTCCTCCTCCTCCTCCTCCCGCCTCACCCTTCTCCCCATTCCCTCATCCATCCATACATCCATCCAGCCTCCTCCGTCTCCTCCTCCCTCCTTCACACGGTTCGGCCGTCCCCCTCTTTGCTCCCGCACTTTCCTGAGCACCTCAACTCGCCTGGACATCCGTTCAATATGGGTTGGTAGGGGATATTTTCGTTCGCGAGCGTCGCGGTCCAACCGCGCGCCGTCGAGAAACGAGGCAACCGTGCCAAGCTGTGAACTAGGTAGGCACTAAGCACGCAGGAGCGAACTACGCTGCGGCTCAGGGGGCGGGGAAGACGCTGAAGGACAGGTCGTGAACGCCGAAGCGGTCGGGGACCAGGAGGTAGAACTGGTCCACGTGCAGCGCCAAAATGGCGAAGCAACTCATGCCCAAGTCCTCGAAGGCCACGTCCACGTCCACGAGGGAGACAAAGACCACGACCGCGTAGTCGAAGAGGGCGACCGTGCAGGCGCTCGACGGAAAAACCGGATCGACAGGAAGAAATCAAGAGCGCAAGCGGGAGAAGCCCTTTGCGAGTAGGGAGAGCACAGATTGGGAGCCGTGGCGGTACGGCGACGGCAGTGCCAAGCGACATTGACAGCGGCGGCGGAGCGCCGAGCAGGAGCATCGCCAAGCTCGTGGGGGCAAGGCTTGACCGGCGCGGGGCCAGACGCCCCCGAACGTGCGAGCGGCACCCGCCAGCCGAGGAGCGCCCAAACGGCGAGGCACCCCGGGGGAGGGCGAGCGGCGGGCCCTGGAGCGAACGGCGAGGCCGACCAGGGAAAGCCGGAAAACTGGTGGGGATACGCGAAGCGTCTAGAATTTCGGGTTGGGGGGGTACGGGTTCCACACCTGTTCTTTCAATGTTCCCCGAGCCCCACCCACTGGGAATGGAGGGCAAATTGGGGCCTTCGGGTTGGGTTGGGGTGGTTTGGTGGGTGGTGCCTGGGGGCCTGGACTTGCATCAGGTCGGGCATGTCCTCCTGCAGGCGGATTTGGACGAAACAAGAACAAACCCAAAATATTCCAAAAAGTATGGAAAAAAATGACATGCCAAAAAAAAACTAATGTTTCACTAGTTTTGAATTTTCCTCCTGTGGAGGGACGCGCCCGACGTACGACTTGCAACATCATCCCCGGTGGTGGCGCGGCGCTCGCGAAGGAGCGGTCGGAGCACCGAGGGGCCTGCCTGCGCTCTGACACTCTAGTGTGGCAGTCCCCCCTCCGCCCTCCTCCCTCCGCCCTCCTCCCTCCTCCCTCCTCCCTCTTCCTCCCTCCCTCCCTCCCTCCCTCCCCTCCTCCTCCCCCCTCCCCCTCCCCCTCCCTCCTCCCTCCTCCGTCCTTCCTCCCTCCTCCCTCCCTCCTCCCTCCTCCCTCCCCCCTTCCCCCTCCCTCCTCCTTCCTCCCTCCTCCCTCCCTCCTGCAGCAGGCTCCGCTCATGGCGCCGGGTGGCTCGCGAGGCCCAGCTCCATCTCGCGGGCCCCGCCGGGTGTCGCCGCGGCCCTCGGGGACGCCCTCGGGGACGCCCCGGCCCCGCCATCCGCGCCCCCGAACGTGTCCAGGTGCCTCTCCTCGTAGTCGAAGTCGATCGCAGAAGAGCCAAGAAAACCACACGGGCACAGACCCGGGAGGAGGAGGAGGAGGAGGAGGAGGAGGAGGAGGAGGAAGAAGAGCAACTCCCTTCACGACAACGACCACAGCGAGCGGGTCTTGCGCAGGACGACGTATAGCGACTTTCTACGCGGGGACCGACGCGGGCCCGTGGCACACGCTGCGCTGGAAAGGAAGGAGCGGCGTGCGGGCGACCCTGCGCGGGCAGCCTGCGCGGGAAGCTCCGCGCGGCCGACCCGCTCTGCGCTGCGCCGCTCACCGTGAGCTGTCGGGGCCCCGCGCGGACCTCCGAAAGGAGATGCGTACAGGGCAGCTTTTAATACCTAAGATTTTTAGAAATATAAGATGTTAATACATGACTCATGTATGGATCAAATTATGCACGAATTCCTCGCTGCTTTTGAGCTAGATCCCTGCATTTTCTACACATGATCCCCACGCGGAGCATGCATCAAAACCGGCACTGCATGCAGGCCCCTCTGCCTCGAGGGCGGCAGCCCAGACGAGGAGCGTGACACCGGCGCCGCGGCCTTCCCCCCCGGGCCTCGCGCTGCGGGGAGGCCTCCCCGGCAGGGGCCTCGTTGCCACGGCCGGATCCACCGTCGGGGCCCTCGTCGGGGAACGCGCCCCGGCAGAGGCCCTGGGGCAGTCCCTGGCGGCGTCGGCATATCTGCTGCTCCCGCACTGGGGCGTGGCCAAAGGTGGGCCTGGCCCAAGTTGAGTTCGTTTCGTTGGGGGCTGAAAATAAGATAGGAGCTCGCTGTCTGCTACTATTTAACGCCGTTTAAAGCCATTTAAAGTCATTTAAGGTTGCACATGGCCGTGGTTGGCTGGGGACACCTTGGGCCAAGGTGTCCCCAGCCCACCACGCCATGTTTGGGAGCCCCATGGGGTCCTCTGGGCCCCTCGTGGGCGAAGAACAGGTGCGCGTCCTCGCCCTCGCGGGCCGGGCTCCTGGGCCGCGACCCCGCGGGTACGGGGCGTTTCTGCGCAGATGCACTGCGCGAAACGTCTCCGTGCGACCGCGTATCCGCGGCATCGCGCCCGAAATCCAGGCCGCGAGGGTGATGATACGGATAGGTTTAGGGCGGGCTTGTCCCCCTACAAGTAGATCTGGGAGGAAAGCTTAAAAGGATTCCAGAAATATTCAAATCGAAAAAACGTCCCCATATTATGTTTGGACTATCTTTGAATATTCCTCCTGTAGAAGGACATGCCCGACTTAAGGATAGGTTCGCCGCTCGTGAGCCTCGGGAGGGGTGCTCTGGAAGCCGTCTGTACCTCCCTGAGGCAAAGCTGGAGCCACCCACCTCTGGCAACACCCGAACGAGGAGGTCCGCACGGATTTCTTATCAAGGGGCCCAGGACGACACACACACACACACACATGTGTTCAAATTCTTGAGATTCCCCCTAGTTTCCCATACCTGACACATGTTCCTCTTCCCCTCCATCTCCCAATTGTTCATCTCTTCCTGAAAAGCAACCTTTGCATGCGTGTGTGTGTGTGTGCGTGTTTGTGCCCAGCTGCCCCTCCTGATTCTTGCGTCGGCGCCAGACCGCCCCCCTCCCCCCCCCACTCCCCGCCAGGGCCGACCCAGCGCGCTCCGCGCGCCGGGGCAGGGTCTAGGCAGCAGGGGGGGGGGCCCAGCGACAACGGGGAGAGTCCGCGCGGGCCTCCGAAGGCTGTCCAAGACCGGCAGCGGCCGATGCCGGGCAGTCCGCCTTCCGTCTCAGATGCACAGCGGCCGCGGCGACGCCGACAGCGAACATGTTGTCCAAAATGGGCAAGGAGTGCTGTTGGACTTTGTACCCATGGTTTCCGTACGTGCCCATCTCCGATCGTACATCCCCTGCCGTGGTGGGCGGTGGGTCGGACAGGCGCTTCAGGCGGCTAGGCGGCCAGACGCTGATACGATGGGGTGCCGGGCCAGGCCTGCTAGGCCGGCCAGATCACAAGTTGGTTCGGCTATGGCTTAGCCAATGGCCTGGGGGGCGCTTACCCAGGGGGGCAAGGCAGGGGATGATCGTACGCGTCGGTCGGAAGAAGTAGGTGAAAGCATGAAGTTGGAAGGCGTTAGCAATAGATTGGGTTTCCGCCCGCCCCCTGAAGCACCCCATGAATGGAGTAGGAAGGCGCCCAAAAAATTGGGATGTGGCAATCCAAAAATACCCACTTTCATCGATCGGCGTGCACAGATTTCTGCTCGTGCCGTCTTTGGCTCTGCTGGATCAGGCCGGCGCGCTCGAGGTCGAGGTCTTTCCAGAAGTCCGCCACCGTGCTGCGGGCACCAAGCGCAGTGTCCCGTTGGGCCCCTCGGAGCCCGCGACACCGAACATAGTGAGCACACACGATACAGGGGCCTCCTCCTCCTCCTCCTCCTCCTCCTCCTCCTCCTCCTCCTCCATCCTCCATCCTCCATCCTCCATCCTCCATCCTCCATCCTCCATCCTCCATCCTCCATCCTCCATCCTCCATCCTCCATCCTCCATCCTCCATCTTCCATCCTGCATCCTCCATCCTCCATCCTTCATTCTCCATCCTCCATCCTCCATCCTCCATCCTCCATCCTCCATCCTCCATCCCATCCTCCATCCTCCATCCTCCATCCTCCATCCTCCATCCTCCAT
>CAUYUJ010018043.1:57725-82527 GCA_963575745.1 Prorocentrum cordatum
TTGACATTGTCATCATCATCATCATCATCATCATCATCATCATCATCATCATCATCATCATCGTCATCATCATCTTAATCATACCCCTCCTCCTCCCCCTTCTCCTCCGAACTGCAGCGTCGTAGCCTTGCACGCGGCCTGGGTCTGGTGCTGCGGCGCGCAGGCCGGAGAGGTTTGAGCACGATGGGACGGCCGCGTTCGAGGAGGGATCGTCAGGGAACCCGAGCAAAGCCCGCGCTCGTCTCTCGGGCTTCCCAGCCCAACAGGTCACCCTAAGAGGCCTGCAGGGCCCTCCAAGACGCCTCTGATCCACAGCCCCTGCACGGTGGCGGAGAAGGCCGGGAGGCCGCTAGATAATAGTTCATGAGAGCCGTAACCAGGCAGGCGATGTTCAAGATCGTGATCTTCATTACGTCGGCCTGCTGCGAGGACATGTAAGCCCATTTGGTGTACTTCGTGATTGACTTCGTTTGCTCGTACAAGGGAGTTCCCTTCTCGAAGACCTCAATTGCTTTCGGGGCCACCTCAGAGCAGATGAGCAAGAGTCTAACACCAACAAATTTCATGTTGGCATCATACTCACCTCGGGACTTCTTACCAAGCTTGTCCGAAATGATGAATGTCCAAGTCATGATGACCATGTTGAATCCGCCACCGCGCTTACGGCTGTTGGCCTGTGCGTGTCCCATGCGAAAACATCATGAGGACCTGCCAACGCATCGAGCCCAACATGCTGCCATGTATTGAGCCATACGCATGTGTTGCCCCACAATCGGGCAGAAAACAATGTCAACAACGGAAGTTCGAGCAGAAGGCACCGTGCCAGGTACCCGCCATTGACGCCTCCCCGCCCTCCATGTACCCTCCCTCCCTCAGCCAGAGCGGGGTAAAGGATTCGCGCAGCAGCGCAATTGGATATGCTAAGAATAGTCAGGAATAAGAAAGTGATGCCAATGAGGCCTACGAAGGCATTCAGCAGGTCCCCCAGAAACTTTACGTCTGGGTCGTCTATGTCATAATTCCTACTCAGTCTGACGTGCGTAACCAAACATATGCCAATAACGACGACCGCTCGCAAAATACCTGCAGCAATGTAAATCCAAATCCCCAAAAAGCCTCCATAACGGATGAGGCGTTTGTACTCTCTGGCTAGCTTCTGCATGGTCTCGGTTTCATGACCCTTGATGATGGCAGTGTGCATGAGCAAGGAGCTAATTATTCGGGTAAAACAATAAATCGCTGTGAACTGAGTAAAGATTGCGGTGTGAAGGCTGATTTGGACGAACAGGGTCTCCAGCCCCTGAGCTGGCAGGAAATGCGTCACCTGATACTCTGGCGCCGTTCCGATCATGATCTCCCACACGCTGATGTTCGCGAGCATCAACTCTATACAAAACACACCCGGGAGCACCACTATCCACATCAGCCAGTTGACCCGCCTCGGAAGATGCCAAGAATACGCCTTCCATAGCTCGTTCTTCCTGGATGCTCGGTGCGATGGGATGACCAACAACACCCAGCAATGGTACATGCTGATCAGGACTACCGCTAATCCTGACAGCTGGCCGAATATGCTGAGCACCTTAATAGGAAGTTTGATGTTGAGGCTCTCCTTGAAGTCCATAAAATTCCTATCCGGGCATTTTTCGTGTTTCGGACATCCGTCCTGCTCTAACTCTGTAAAGTTGTTGAATATGATTTGTAGGTTCTCGTCTATCTGCCACTGGGGCACGAACACGCAGTCCTTGATGAAGATGCCCAGCGAGACCATCACAAAGAAAAAAGCCCCCGCGAAGAAGAGAGTGTACCACTGCACCACAACGGCGCCGCGCCGGAGCAGACGGTGCAGCAGGACCTGCACCCGCTTTCGCCTCGAGATCTGGCGCCATAGCGCCACACCCAGCAGGAAGAGAAAGAACCAGATCGAGATTCTGTGGGGGTGCATGCGGGCGCGCAGGGCGGCCTGGATCCAAGACCTGCGACGTCGTGCCTTCACTCATGACGCGAGCCCAGGAACTCTTGACGCGGTCCCCGGGATCGGCTTCTCGTCGCAGGCTGTGAACTTGCTCGTATCGGGTCTGGAGAGTCGCCCCCGAGGCCCAACCAGAAAAATGTTGCGTCATCTTGCGCGACGCCTGGACGTCCTTCGACCTCTGACGACTCGACTGTGCTCGAGGTCGCTGGCACCTCTTGACCTCTCGACCCCTTCCCTGCGGGTTTTTCTGCGTCCTGGGTTGTTCCTGATGGTCCCCAATCCCACAACCATTTGACGCATCCTGGGTGCCTCCTCCTCATCCTCCTCCTTCTCCTACTCGTACTCCGCCTCCTCCTCACCCTACTCACCCTACTCACCATCATTATCACCACCATCCTCGTCCTCATCCTCCATCAGTATCCTCATCCTCCTTCTCCTCCTCTTCCTCCTCCGCCTCCTCATCCTCATCATCATCATCATCATCATCATCATCATCATCATCAGCAGCAGCAGCAGCATCATCATCATCATCATCATCATCATCATCATCATCATCATCATCATCATCATCAATATCAGCATCAGCATCAGTATCAGCATCAGCAGCATCATCAGCATCATCATCAGCAGCAGCAGCAGGATCAGCATTAACATAATCATCAGCAGCAGCAGCATCATCATCAACATCAGCATCAGGATCAGCCTTAACATCATCAGCAGCAGCAGCATCATCATCATCAGCAGCAGCAGCATGATCAGCATCATCGGCAGCAGCATCAGTATCATCATCAGCAGCATCATCATCATCGTCATCGTCATCATCATCAACATCAGCAGCAGCATCATCATCAGATTCATCATCATCATCATCATCATCATCATCATCATCATCTGCATCGCATCATCATCATCATCTGCATCATCATCATCATCATCATCATCATCACCATCATCATCATCAGCATCAGCATCATCGTCATCAACAGAATCATCAGCATCATCAACATCACCATCATTATCAGCATCAGCATCATCAACAGTATCATCACCGCCACCACCATCACCACCATCACCAGCATCACCACCGCCCTCATCATCATAATCAGCATCATCAGCGTCATCATCATCATCATCAGCATCAGCACTCTCTCCATTGTCATCATCATCATCATCATCATCATCAACATCAGCATCATCGAAATCAGCAGCAGCAGCAGCATCACCACCACCATCACCATCATCAGCATCAGCATCATCATCAGTACCTATACGACCACCCTTCAGGTGATAAGGAGGTTCGGGGGGCGCAGGAACCAACGTCTCACTCGATCGGTCTCACTATCGATCTCACTATCGATCTCAGTATCGGTCTCGCTCGATCGATCTCCCTCGATCGATCTCACAGTCGATCTCACTCGATCTATCTCACAATTGATCTGACTATCGATCTCACAATCGATCTCACAATCGATCTCACAATCGATATCACATTCGGTCTCACTATCGATCTCACTATCGATATCACAACCGCTCTCACAATCAACGTCATCATCATCATCATCATCATCAACAACAACATCAACATCAACATCATCATCACCAACATCATCATAATCGGGACACCGTCCTCATCATCAACACCAACATCATCATCATCATCATCATCGGTCATCAACATCATCGGGACACCACCATCATCATCATCATCATCATCATCATCAATCATCATCATCATCATCATCATCAGCATCATCATCATCAGCAACATCGGGACACAGTCATCGTCATCATCATCATCAGCAGCAGCATCATCATCGGGACACCATCATGATCACCATCGTTATCATCATCATCATCATCATCATCATCATCATCATCATCATCATCATCATCATGATCGGGACACCATCATCATCATCTCATCCTCATCATCGACATCATCATCATCAGCATCATCAACATCATCATCAGCATCATCATCATCGTCATCATCTGGGCACCATCATCATCATTACCAACATCAGCATCAACATCATCATCATCATCATCATCATCATCATCATCACAATCATCATCATCACCATCGGGACGCCATCATCATCAACATCATAATCATCACCATCATAATAATCATCATCATCATCGGGACGCCATAATCATCATCAACCTCATCATCATTAACATCATCATCATCGGGACACCATCATAATCAGCATCATCAACATCAACATCATCATACTCATCATCATCGGGACACCATCATCGTCATCATCATGATCATCAACATAATCATCATGATCATCATCATCCTCATCATCGGGACACCATCAGCATCATCATCATCATCATCGACATCATCATCATCATCATCATCATCATCATCATCATCATCATCATCATCATCATCATCATCATCATCATCATCGGGACACCATCATTCATCATCATCATCATCATCATCATCATCATCATCATCATCGTCATCATCATCATCATCATCAGCATCATCATCATCAGCATCACCATCGTCATCATCATCATCTCATCATCATCATCATCATCATCATCATCATCATCATCATCATCATCATCATCATCATCATCATCATCATCATCATCATCATCATCATCATCATCATCATCGCGGGACACCGCGGGACACCGGCGGGACACCGCGGGGCACCGCGGGACACCGGGACACCGGCGGGACACCGCGGGCCACCGGCCGCCCGGAAGGGAACATTTGGTCCGGCCGCGCCTCAGCCACACGGGACTTTCGCGGGACACCGGCGGGACACCGCGGGCCACCGGCCGCCCGGAAGGGAGACATTTGGTCTGGCCGCGCCTCAGCCACAGGAGACTTTTTCTCGCCCGCCCACGCAGTTTCGCCTCGCCCGCCCGCACGGCACGCACGAACACGAAACCGAAATCGATTTCCCGGTAGGGGGGCTCTCCGTTCCACTTCGATCTCACCCCCTCACCTCCGATCATGACCATCATCAGAATCATCATCATCGTCAGCATCATCAGCATCATTATCAGTATCAGTATCAGTATCAGTATCATCATCATCATCATCATCATCATCATCATCATCATCATCATCATCATCATCATCAGCAGCATCATCAGCATCATCAGCATCATCATCGTCATCCTCGTCGCCGTCGTCGTCGTCGCCCTCATCCTCTTCCTCATCCTCCTTCCTCCGTGGATACCAAAGATGGCCAAAACAGAGATGGTGCCAATTTTTGGAACCCCTCAAGGTCTGGAACCCCCGACCGAAGGCTTCGTGCACTCCTCGTCCTCGGCCTCGCCGCCGTCGCCGAGGCTCACCTTGGAGGCCCCTCGAGGTCCCCAGATCTCTCCGGCGGTCCCCAAGAGGGCCCCTGGAAGCCCCTGGTCCCTGGAAGACTCGAGAAGATCCAGGGAGGCCTTGGACGGAAAGAGTCTCCTCCTCCTCCTCCTCCTCCTCCTCCTCCTCCTCCTCCTTTTCCTCCTCCCGCTCCCCCTCCTCCCCGACATCCACCGATATGATTTCAATCCGCGGCCCCAGAGGTCCCGACCGTTTTCCCGAGGGAATGTTCGCCGCGGGTTCTCTTTCGATGTTCCCGAGACCGAGGAAAAGGCCGCCCCCGAAAGCCGAAATCAAGGAATGAACACCAGATGAACACAAAAAGATGAGATCGCCGGGGATCAGGGGTCTCCTTCTGCGCCTCCCCCCCCGGGTGGAAAGTTTGGGCCTGGGTGGCTTTTGACCGCTGGGCAGGGGCAGGGTACAAATACAGTGGAGGCTTGTCAACAAGAAACCCTCCAAAAGAAATCCGACCATGAAACCCCAGGACGTCCATTGATTTTTGGTGTGGGAACGTCACGCTTTCCATCGCAAAACCATCGAAACCCAAGAACCCCAGGGCACCCTGGATGCAAGCAGGGTGTTCCTTGGCATGGGCCTCCGCTGTACTGCCCCAGCTGGTTCAAAATTGTAGCTTTACGCTCCATCCTTGCGGCCAGCTGCAAATTGGGGTCCCAGCTGGCGCTGCGGGGCACGATGTATTCCCCCTGCCGAGCCGAACCCCCCCCCCCGGGCCAGAAACCAAACGACGCCACCCCTCCTGCGACCCACCGATGTTGAGAGTTGAGGCGCTGGCCCACCCACGACCGCCTCCGACCCACCTGGGACACTTCCCTCACCGCCGACCTGCCTGCGACCCAGCGGGTCGTAGGCGGGACGCTGTCGATTGGTTCTTGGTCGATCCCTCGTGTAGGGCCGAAGGGCCAGGTCTGCAGACACCAAGGAGCGGGCGTCAAGGGGTGCGACGCCTCTGCGCGCATGAACCGCGAGCTTTGACCGCCCCCACTGGATGCACTCCTCGACGCACGCCCTGGATGCACCCCCCTTGACGCCACCCACCTTGGTGCACCCCTCGACGTCCCCTATGTTGGTGGTCCTGCAGAGGAGGGCGCTCTCTGACCCTCCGCCCTCCTCGATCGATCCCCCCACCTCGGGGCCGGAACCCTGGTCTGGACACCCGAAATGGGTACGGAAAAATGGGTACAATGCCTAACAGCAAATGTTGTCCCGAACCAACAGCGGCCGCTGTTGGGCAGGCGGCCTCCTGTCTCAAATGGACACAGGCTGCGGCGGCGCGGACAGCGAGTCCTGTTCAAAATGAGCAGGAACTGCTGTTGGGCATCGTACTCCGGATCTCATAACAATGGGGGGGGGTCTGCTTTTGGGGGGGGTCCAACGGGCTTCGTCAAACACAATTGTGGGGGGCTCTCGATGTTGCATCCTCGGTTGCCGGACTGGGGGGGGTCTACTTGGGGGGGGGTCCTAGACCGGCCGCCAGACACTCTTTTGACCCCCCCCCTGTATCATGAGATTTGGAGTGCCCCTTCTCTCTGTGCCCATTGCGTGCGTGCAGACCCGGGGCCAGGCTCGGATCCGCCGCCCCCAGCTGCAGGGAGCCACGACGGGCGCCCCGCCGCGCGCGGGGGCGGCGCACGGCCGCCCCCCGATCCGAGCCGCGGGGGGCGGCCCTCGAGCCGAGGCGGCTGCCGCGAGGGGCCCCGGGGCGCGCTCCCCGCGGGGGCCCATGGCCTGCGGGCGGTCGGCTTCGGCTTCGGTGCCGACCGAACCCACCACAACTGTCCGACGACGACGACGACGACGACGACGACGACGACGGCGGCGACGGCGACGACGGCGACGACGACGACGACGACGACGACGACGACGACGACGACGACGGCGACGACGCGGCGGCGGCGGCGGCGGCGGCGGCGGGCGGCGGAGGCGGCGCGCTGCGCTGGCTGGCTGCTGCGCTGGGCGCTGGCTGGCAGGGGGGACGCGGCGGCTCCCGGCGTCGATGGCGCCGCCGCCGTCTCCGGTGCCGCCCGCGCCGACGATGGTGTGGATCTCGTCGATCATCAAGATGATGTTCCGCTTGGAGTCCAGCACCTGCGATCTGAGCGTCGCTTATAACCGAGCCAGATCCCCACTCGCGTGGCCTTGGCCCCGCTGGCCGACGATCCCTTTTTTTTGCCCTCGGCGCATCGATGCAGGTCGGGAAAACAGACATGCATGTGAGGCTCAGAGCACCGCAGAGGCCTCCGTGGAAAAGCAGATGCTGATCCACGGTAGGGAACCACAGAACTACGGTGGTGATGCTCTCGCTGGCCATTCGGGGCGGTCAGAACAGACCGGAAGAGAATGGGGGACTCCCATGATTAAGCAGCGCCAGGCTGCCTGCTGCCTCAGACACATCTTAGCTCAACACCAGCTTTGTGTGGGGAGGAGTGGCCAGGGCAGCGCGGCAAAATGCCTGCACGACTAAAAAACAGCGGGCGTGGGGCGCGCAGGAGGCAGGCGGACGGGGCGCCCTGCCTGGCGCACCGCAGCTTCACTGGCTCCCGTAGGGCGCTCAGTAGCCGAATGCTCTGGTGGTGGCATCCAAGCACGCCATATAGTCCTCGGGCTTCATCAGCGGGTGGTACGCCGGGAAGTTCTCGCCGTCGCACGTGGGCTTCCACTTCTTGTTCTTCTTCTCGGCGGCTGGCCGGTCCGCCTCGCAAGTTCCGTCCAGCTTGGTGCCGAATGCCTCTCCACGGGAGACGCCGTTCGTATCCAAGCAAACCTGCGCAAATAGATCCTCACCCATGGGGCCGTACTTGCCTCCGTCAATGCCCGTTTTCCAATCGACGGTGTCCTTGCACGAGGCCATCGACCCCAGGAGCGTCTCGAAGGCCACCGCCGAGAAGATCTCCAAACTGCCGAACCACCCGTACTTCACGCCTTTGCAATTCTCGAGGTAGAGGCCGTTGGCCGGGACCACCTTGCTAGATAGGTAAGACACCAAGCGGCTCGGCACGAACACCGCGTCTGGATCGACCTTCACGACCCAGTTGGCGCTCTTGTACACGCCGGCTTCCCCAATTGCCTTCCAAGCCTGGTAATGCAAGCCCGTATTCAGCCAGGTGCCGGTCTCCTCTCTCTTCGCGAAATGGAAATCCCCGTCGGCATCCTCCAGCTTCACGAGCGGAGCGCCGGGCCCGACCTCCCCCTCCTTGTCGCTGAATACTCCCCAATTCTCGCACCCGAAGATGCTGGTCTTCCTGCCGTATGCTCCCTGGAGCAGCTCCAAGTCGTACATCTTCTTCGTGCTGCCGATGTCCTGCATAACCACTGCGAAGCAGTACAATGACGGACCGTACCAGTCGGCATCCTTGAGGATCGGGTCCATGATCGGTTGCGTCTGAACGCACAGCTGAGAGGCACTGGGAGTGCAATTCTTCAGGCACTTGCCCTTCCCCGGCTTGGTTTCGAAGCAGTTCAGGCCCGCAACGTTGCAGCACCCCAGGCTGTAGCAGTCGTCGTCCGTGCTGGCGCACTTGTCGCGCGGCGGCAGGGCTACTGTCTGCACCTTGCTCTGGAGGCGGTCCGTGTCCGAGGCCGCCCCGTGCAGCGTCAAGCGCGCTGCCCCCGCGCCTGCGCCGGCCAGGAGCAGGGCGGCCACGCCTGCACCACCCGCCGCCCGCCAGGGCGAACGCCGGGCGCGAGCGTCCTGGACCAAGAACTGCTCCGACCCGCTGGCCTCGCCGCCGACCTCCGCGAGCTCCATGCGCTCCGTGGCCGAGGTCATCGGTGGCAGGTTGGGATGTGGCTGGGAGTGCTCGCAGATCAGGCCGGCTGCAGACAGCGCTTGAGCCAAATGGCTACGGACTGGCCGACGATCCCGAACCGGGGTGGGGGGATGGTGCGGCCGAGGTGCCGTGGCCCAGTGGGGATGGGGATCGGCTTCTCTGGATGGGGTATTCATCGAGGGGGGGGTGAGTAACCTCCCGACTGAGCCTGCCCAATCCCGCCCCCTCCGTCCTCTGCCCCCCTCCTCCTCCTCTTACTCCAAACCCCCCTCCACCCGTGCCGACAGCGCGTGCCGAATCCCCCGAGCGGATTCGAGGGGGGGCGAGTATTGTCCCATCCAGAGCAGACGGTACTGAATTTCGGATTGGCGCATGGAACAGGAACGGGGCCTTCTTGGAACGCTGTGGGTCGTCTTGAGGGTCTCTGGGGCCGTCTTGGGACCCGTCTTGGGGCCGTCTTGGAGCCTTCTGGGCCCGTCTTAGGGCCCTCCTAGGGGCCTCTTGGAGAGGCCCTGATGGGGGCTTCCGGGGCCGTCCTCGGGCTGTCTTGCAGGCCTCCGTAGCCGTCTTCCGCCATCGGGGGCCAAAACAGCAACACGGAAAAGGAAACCCTTGAAAACCAAGGAGCAATCATTGAAGCGTGCCTCCTGGGAGCCCCCAGAGGAAGTCATCTTGGAGCCCTCTTGCGTAGTCTTCGGAGCTTCTTGAGCCGTCTTGAGGCGATCTGTTGCAGTCTTGCGGCCCGTCTGGGGGCATCTTAACTAAGCCTATGTAAGACCCGCTTGGAGCCATCTGTACCGTGTTGGAGGGGCCTTCAGACCGCTTTGGAAGCCATCTTGGTCAATAACGGAGCCGTCTTGGGAAGAGAAAACTGACAGAACGCACATGTCATGCGGCCTTCCAGGTGGCCAGCGAATTGAGCCGAAGGCCACAGGGAACTTACGCACCCCACTACAGATCGTAAACGCCTGCGGCAAACCAGCGCCGCCTTATGCCTCTTGGAAGCGCTTATGCGGCCGAACGTTGGACCAGAGTCTGGCCAAGATATTGGACTATGAGTTCATCCAGCCGCTGTGGGACCTTTGGTGGAGCACTTGGGTGAGTAAGGGTCAGACGAGGAGGGGGAGGACGAGGAGGAGGAGGAGGAGGAGGAGGAGGAGGAGGAGGAGGAGGAGGGGGAGGGGGAGGAGGTGGAGGAGAGCAGGAAGGAGAAGGGGAAAGATGAGGAGGCATCTTGGGGCGCCTCCTGGTGGTTTCCTGGCGGATTTGGGGGAACCTCTCGGGGACCTCCTGGGGGCCTCCTGGGAGGCCTCTGGGGGCCTCCTGGGAGCCTATTGGGGACCTCATGGGCCGTCCCTCTTAGGACCCCCGTGGCGCGTCGGATGCTTTCGGAGGCCTTCTTGCAAGCCTGCCGGGCCGCCGTGGGGCCATCTTTAGGCGCTGTAGGCCGTCTTGGAAGTCTCTTGGGCCGTCAGGCCCTTGGGAGCCGTCTTCTGGGCCTCTCGGCCCGTCTTGGGGCCTTTTTCAAGGCTTCTTGCGTCGTCTTGGCGCCACCTTGGGCCGTCCTCGGCTCCAGAAAACCGAGAACGCACAGATCTGTTGAGATCCAACTGAAATCAATGATTTTGGCCATCTTCGGGCCCTCCTTGAGGACCTCTTGGAAGCCTCATGGAGGCCTCCAGGGCCGCCTGAAGGCCTCCAGGTCCGTACTGGAACCATCTTGCGTCGTCTGGGAGGCATCCTTGGCGAACCCAGAAACATCTTAGACCATCGCAGGCCGTCTTGGAGGCCATCTGGGACCCTCTTGGGCCGTCCTGGAGGCCATCCTGGACGCCTCTGCCACCTTGCAAGCATTTTGGAGCCACCGTGGACGGAAAAGCCCACCAGCTTCTGCCTGCAAGGGTGGCTGGCGGGATGAGCCGAGAGCCACTGTGAACCGGTTGGCATGACCAAAAGAATGGCCACATAGCACACCAAGCACCCCTTTGCTTGCAAAGGGGGGCTGCGGATCTTGTGGCCGTCGGCCCATCTCGCCATCGCGCCTGCATGGTGGACCAGTCCTCCTGGACGCCTCTTGGGGTCTCTTGGGATGCCTCTTGGGGACCTGTGGGAGGCCTCCTAGGGCATCTTGGACGCCTCTTGGGAGGCCTCTCGGGGGCCTCGTGGAGGCATCTTGAGAGCCTCTTGGAGACGTCATGTGGCCTCTTGGGCGCTGGCAGTCTCGGGAGCCATACTTGCACTAGACGGCTCGCTGGGCCAATTCGTGCTCCCTCCTCTCGAGCCGAAGCCACAGGCTGGTCCTCTTGAGCCGAAAAATCATGCGAGAAGCCCCAGGAACGCCACGAGGCGCACGGGGAAATCCTGGCCCCGGGCCCCACCTGCACTGCTCCTCGCAGAGAGCTCGAAGGACAACGCCGATGACCTGTCGTGCAACTGATTTACAGGAGCACAGGCCAACATTGGGCCCTGCTGGGCCATCAAATTCTAGACAAGCTTCTTACCTGTCTTCGGGTACTTGCCAGCTCGGAAGGCATTGATATCAGATCACTGCCGAAGACGGAAAGCGAAAGAGGATTCCGAGAAGGGGGAGCCGAGGACGGATTAAGGAGAAACGGCGACAGAAAAGAAGCCGGAGGAGGAGGACGGAAGACATGGGACGGAACGCGGAGGACGGACCACGGAGAACTGGGAAGGGGAACAGAAGGAAGATGGGGGGGAAGGATAGGCCGAACGACAGACGGGCTGAACAGAAATGCATCTGCCATCAGCTTGAGCGAACTTCATTTATAAAGTGGAAAGGGGGGGGGGCCAGGTGAAGTGGGGAGAAGGGCACGGGGGACGGGCAGGACGAGAGTATCGTCTTAGGCGGATGGGCTCCCTGCTGCAACAGCAGAAACTGGAGCTCCACTGAAAAGCTGTGACGGGCTAGTTTGGTTCCCTGGACGAACGGCGCCACATCCTGTTGCGGCCACATTCGAACAAGTAAAGACAATCACGAGCTGGAAGCGGCCCAATGTGCGATCGAAAACAGTATGTGGCAGTCGTGGACAAACCCGTAGCAATCCAATAAGGATAACTTTGCACATGTATAACAAACATCGCCCACTACACAACACGGACGTAAGACTACGTAAAACAAACAACATAACGAATAATGTACGGTCACATCGCACCGCAAGCGAAAGCACCAACAACACTGCAAACATCTGAGGAAAACACACGTTGTAGCAGAACGAGCTCAATACCAATGCGACCAATTTAGATGTTGATAACAAATCAACGACCGTCGGATTACCAAAGACACAGCACATGGAAATGCACTTGCCCAACTACCTTGGAGCAACACCGTCGCCATCCTGTAGAAAACCCGTGGTTCTGCCAAGGTAAGGGGAGGAGGCGGCGGTCCGGTGGGGTGGGTTCCGGTGGAGGTGGGGGGGGGTCCGGTCCGCCGTCCCGCCTGTGGACACGGGGGGGTGGGGGTCCGGTGGCTGGGGTGGCTCTGCCGGGGTAGGGGAAGGGGGGTGGGTCCAGTGGCGTGGGTTCCAGCGGCGTGGGGGGGGGTCCGGTCCCCCGTCTCGCCTGTGGACACGGGGAATGTGGGGAAGAGATGGGGTCCAGTTGCGTGGGTTCCGATGGCGTGGTGGAGGGGATAGGGGAGTTCCGTGGCGTGTGATTTCGAAGGAGCCTCAGACGCAGAGTCGAGGCTGAGCTTCAGACTGGGGGGGTTGCCGGGGTGGCTATGCCGGGGAAGGAGGGGAGGGGGGGGTGCGCGCGTGCGCGGGGTAACGTTTGTCCGTATACACGAAAAAGAAGTCGGGGAAAGAAGAGAAGAGAAGTGGAACGGGACAAAAGCGGAAAACGGGGAACAAATGGGGGAAGACGAAAGTGGCGGTGAAATGCGTGTCTGTTGTGTGGTGTGCATGTGTGCTTGTGCGGCGTCCGTGGTTTGTGTATGTGTGTGTGTGTGTTGCCAGCGTGTGCGTGTGCATGTGCCTGCGATGATGGCGCGTGTGTGAGAGTGTGGTGTGTGTGTGTGTGTCTGCGTGTGTGTGTGTGTGTGCGTGTGTGTGTGCGTGTGTGCGCGAAATGTCTGCGAGCGTGTGCGTGCGTGTCTGCCGGCGAAATGTCACCGCCCAGTCTGGGGGGCACCCCAAGCGACCTGGATCGGCGGCACTGGCCTAAGGCCACTACAATACTGTCGCCATCCTGTGGAAAACCCGTCACAAATCCTCGGCGAATTGGACATGGACAGCTAATATGTACGAAAACCTCTACAGCGGATAATCGCAATCCTGCAGGGAGGCCCAGCGCAAGCACGATGAGGAACACACTCAAGAGCTCCTGATGTAACGTGCGGCCTGATTTCGGGAGGGCCCGCTTCGGAGCTGTATTGGGCGAGCTGCGGTGCGGATCCAGGGGGGGGGCGACGGGGTGGAGCCCTTCTCCTCGAACCTCGATTCCAAATCCTCTTCCCAAACCCCAGACGTCCGACGATGTGTCATGTTCAGCCCGCGGGCCCCAAATCCCAAGCCCCGACCCCCCTTGCCGGGGCCACTTTCCCGTCCAGGATCCTTTCCGCGCCCCAACGAATCCCCAGAGCGGAGGAGAGGCAGTGTTCCGACTGAGGGGCGCCGCGCGTGAAGACACCGCCCCTCCCAAAACTCCAGCGCCGTGCCTCCTCCACAGCGGGGACCCCTGAGAATCTGGACCCCTCCCCCGGGACCGGCCCCTCGTCCCGAGCCGCTCTTCCACGGCCTCCGGGGGCCCTGTGAGGGCCCCCGGAGGCCGCAAAAGGCCGAGGACCTCCCGTCGCTGTTCTCTCACCCCGCGAAGAGGTGAAGGGGCCCAAGGACACACAAATAAATACACACAAGTAACAGGATTCCCCATACTTCCCAATACTTGTTGGGTTTTTGTCTTCCCCCCCACTTCCCATATTTTCCCACATTTTCCTGGGAGTCGACGATTCATTGTGTCTGTGTTTTTTCCCCTCCTGAAGAGGTGGCGACTGGCCGTCGGGCGCCTCTTTGATCACGTTCTTCAGCCGCTCCTCGAACTCCCCGCGGTACCTGGCGGCGGCCCTGTAGGCGGCCGCGGCCCCCGCGCACGGCGCGCTCGACGCCACCAGGGCGAGGCCCCGGCTGGCCAGAGAGACGGCGGCGGGGCACCCGACAGGAGGAGGAAAACTGTACAGGTCAGCTCTCTTGGCCCTCCTCCTCCCCCCCTCCTCCTCGAGGGGGGCAAAAAAGGAGGGGAAAGGAGGAGGGTCAAGAGGGCTGACCTGTACTGCTTTCCTGCTCCCGTCCGCGTCGTTGCTCGAGGGGGAGCGGCTGGTTGTTGAGGGCTTGACAGCCTCTGCTGCCCCTCGACTCGCGCTGGAGCTTCCACGAGTTCGCCGGATGTGCCTGGACACCTCTGGAGTTACCCCGACGTATCTCGACCTACCTCGACGTATCTGGCCTGAACCGCGCAAGTCGATTGGCGAATTGTCGTCACGCCTCCTTCCTTTCTTCCTTGTTTCCTTAATTCCTTCCTCCTCTTTCACTATCCTCATCATCATTAGCAGCAGCATCATCAGCAGCAGCATCAGCATCATCAGCAGCATCATCATTATCCTCATCATCATCATCATCATCATCATCATCATCATCATCATCATCATCAACAACATCATCATTAATATTATCACCACCACCACCACCATCATCATCATCATCATCATCATCATCATCATCATCATCATCATCATCATTATCATCATCAACATCATGATCATAATCAGCAGCAGCATCGTCATCATCATCAGCATCATCAGCAGCAGCAGCCATCATAACCATCAGCATCATCATCGTCGTGATCAGCAGCAGCAGCGACAGACGCAGCAGCATCAGTGGATTCCTCCTGATCAGCCTCTTGCTCACCCCTAACACACACACAAATACACACACGCACACACTTCTGCTTGCGCATCACACTCTGCCATGTGGTGGATCAAAGTGCTATAGGACACCCCAGGTGGCGGATACTAAAGAATACAGCGCCATGGGGAAGGCATGGTGAAGGGTTAGGAGGTCAGATACTGCGCGAGCACACACAGCTTGTCATCTCCCTCTCCCATCACTTCCCTTCCCCTCGCATCCCCATCCCCTCCTCCAGTCCCCTCATCCCCTTGCCTGCCAGCACGTCTACTCTCTGAAACCTGCCGAGGTCCCACATAATGTCCCCCGAGGACCCCCGTAGTCCCCCAGCTCCCCTGAGGTCATCCGAAGCCCCCCCAACCAACGAGGGCCCTGGGTCCCAAATCTGGCCCCATGACATTTGCCACTCGTCCTCCTCCTCCGCCTACTCCTCCTGTTCCGGCTACTCCTGCTGCTCATCATCATGCGTGTCAAATTCCCCCCGCCTCCTCCTCCTACTCCTCCTCCTGCTCCTGCTCCTCCTCCTCCTCCTCCACCACCTCATCCACCCTCCCCCTCTTCTCCTCCTCCTCCTCCTCTCCTCCCTCCTCCTCCTCCCCTCCTCCTCCTCCTCCTCCTCCTCCTCATCATCACATCATATCATCATCATCATCATCATCATCATCATCATCATCATCATCATCACATCATCTCATCATCATCATCCTGCTCACCCCTCCCCTCCTCTCCTCCTCCTCCTCCTGCTCGTCCTCCTCCTCGCCCTCATCCTCCTCCTCCTCCTCCTCCTCCTCATCATCATCATCATCATCATCATCATCATCAGCATCATTATCATCAGCAGCAGCAGCAGCAGCCATCATCATCATCATCATCATCATCATCATCATCATCATCATCATCATCATCATCATCATCAGCATCATCATCATCAGCATCATCGGCATCATCATCATCATCATCATCATCATCATCATCATCATCATCATCATCATCAGCATCATCATCATCGTTCTCCACATCATCAGCATCAACAGCAGCAGCATCAGCATCAGCATCAGCATCATCAGCAGCATCATCAGCAGCAGCGGCCTCATGGGCAGTATCATCAACATCGGCATCATCAGCATCCGCAGCATCAGCATCATCAGCATCATCATCCTCCTCATCATCATCAGTATCATCATCATCAGCATCATCAGCATCATCATCATCATCATCATCATCATCATCATCATCATCATCATCATCATCGTCATCGTCATCGTCATCGTCATCGTCATTGTCATCATCATCATCATCATCATCATACCACCATCACACGCATCGTCCTCATTAGCATCATCAACGATACTGTAATGAGCCAGTCTAGGCATCGGCACTATTTCCACCACCGCCATCACCATGACAAACAGTATCACCACCAACCACCGCCACCACCACCACAACAATAACCAACCTCATCACCGTCAAAAGTCAGTATCAGCCTCATCAGCATGTTCAGAATCATAGTCGTCATCATCACGATCATCATCATCATCATCATCATCATCATCATCATCATCATCATCATCACCATCACCATCACCATCTTCATCATCATAGTCATCATCATCCTTATCAGCAGCAGCATCAGCATGATCATCATCATCAGCATCACGATCACCATCAACACCACCACAACCATTATCACCATCAGCATCATCATCAGCATCATCATCATAATCAACATCCGAAGTATCATCATCAGCAGCATCGCCATCATCATCCTCATCATCATAGACATCATCATCAGTAGCAGCAGCATCGTCAGCATCAGCAGCATTGTGAGCATCAGAATTGTCATCAGAATCGTAATACTAATCAGCATCAGCATCATCATCCCCATCATCATCATCATCATCATCATCATCATCAGCAACAGCATCCGCATCATCATCAGCAGCAGCAGCATCATCATCACAATCAGCATCATCATCAGAATCATCATCAGCATCACCATCTGCATTCATCATCAGCAGCATACGCATCATCGTGAACCTCAACATCCGCATCATCATCAGCATCATCATCATAATTATCATGATCGACATCCTCATCATCATCATCACCAGCAACATCATCATCATCATCATCATCATCATCATCATCATCATCAGCATCATCATACTTCTCATCTCTCGTCATCACTAGCGTCACTCATCATAATAACCATCATCATCATCATCAGCAGCATCGTCATCATCAGCAGCGGCCATCATCACCAGCATCCCAGCATCATCGGCATCGCCATCGTCAGCAGCATCGTCGTCATCATCAGCAGCAGCATCATCATCGACGTCATTATCATCTACAACAACATCAGCATCCTCATAAGTCGTATGATCATCGTGGGCATCATCATCATCAGCAGCAGCATCATCCTCCTCCTCCTCATCATCATCATCATCATCAGCGTCGCCATCATCATCATCATCATCATCATCATCATCATCAGCGGCAGCATCCGCATCATCATCACCATCATCATCAACCGCATCATCGTCATCCTCGTCATCATCAACAACACTGGCATCGGCATCAGCATCACCATCATCATCATCATCAGCATCATCATCGTCAGCATGAGTATCACCAGCATCAGCATCCACATTACATTCGTCAGCAGCATCGTCATTATCATCATCATCATCATCAGCAGCAGCATCCGAGCGATCAGCATCCTAGCATCATCAGCATTATAATCGTCATCAGACTCGGAATGCTACTCATCATTAGAATCATCATCATCAGCAGCAGCATCATTAGGATGCACAACAACGTCAGCATCATCAGCATCGGTCGTATGATCATCGTGGTCATCAGCAGCATCATCATCACGATCATCATCATCATCATCATCATCATCATCGTCATCAGCAGCAGCAGCAGCAGCAGCCTCATCCTCATCATCAGCAGCATAATCACCAGCCTCATCGTAATAGTCAGCAGCGTCAGCATCACCAGTGGCATATCATCATCATCATCAGCAGCAGCATCATCATCATCACAATCACCATCATCATCAGAATCATCATCACCACCACCACCACCACCATCATCATCATCATCATCATCATCATCCTCATCATCATCCTCATCATCCTCATCATCCTCATCATCCTCATCATCATCATCATCATCATCATCATCATCATCATCATCATCATCATCATCATCATCATCATCATCATCATCATCATCATCATCATCATCATCGTTATCATCGTTACCATCACTGCCCACCCCACCCCACCCCCTCTCCCCGCCTCGTCCCCGCCAGCAGCATGGCGAGATCCAGCTGCACTATCCGCTTGCCCTGCAGCAGCTCTGGCACCTTAAAAGTTTGAGCTCGCCCCAGGAGGAGGAAGGAGGAGGAGAAGGATGAGGAGGAGGGATGAGGAGGGATGAGGAGGAGCAAGGAGGAGGGATGATGAGCAGCAAGAGGAAGAGAGGAAAAAGCGAGAGAGGGAGGGAGGAGAAGGAGGAGGAGAAGGCAGGAAAGACCGAGGGGCGATAGGCCTGACCGATCCGCCAGCTCCCGCATCTATTAAACACCTTTCCCCCGGGCCAGCTTTTCATCCCGCATCGTCGTTTTCGACAATATCCGAGTGTCTTGAAACGGCCAACGGACGCAGGAATCCACCGACCCTGTAGGCGTGTGGAAGACACTCTTCCGTTCGTCGTCGTCGTCGCCGTCGCCGTCTCCGTCGCCGTCGCCGCTCTTCCCCCCTTCCCTGGGCCCTCCTCTTCAAGCACACCAGCCAAAGCGAAATTAAACTACGTCGTAGTTGAGTCGAAGGGACGCTTCTCCCCGTTGATCCCTCCCCCCCGGGGGGGGGGATGCCGAGGGGTGTCCCCGGGTGGGTCCTGGGTCAGAATACTATCCCCTAGGGGTGTCCAGGGCCCCCAAAATTAGCCTGGCGAAGGACCCAACCATATGCAGTTGTGAGTGCCCTCGTTGCATGCACCGCATTCGGAGAAGCTTCATATAGGGCTACGAAACGTGTGAGGGGTGTCCCACAAATTGTCCGGTGGGCGCATGCGAAAGCAGCCACTTGGGCCGTCGGTGGAATTTCCTATGGGGCCACGAAACGCGTGAGAGGTGTGCCGAAATACGTGCAGTGGGCGCATGCGAACGCAGCCACTGGGGCCGTGCCGAAATGGGTGCGATGGGCGCATGCGAACAGCCGCTTAGGCCGTCGGTGGAATTTCCTATGGGGCCACGAAACGTGTGACGGGTGTGCCGAAATGGGTGTGGGTAACGCATGCGGGCGGTGGCACTGTGGCCTTCGGTGGAGCTCCCTATAGGGCCACGAAATGCGTGACGGGTGGGCCGAAATGGGTGTGGGTGACGCATGCGGGCGGTGGCACTGGGGCCTTCGGTAGAGCTCCATATGGGGCCACGAAACGTGTGAGGGGTGTGCCGAAATGGGTGTGGGACACGCATGCAGACGATGGCACTGGGGCCTTCGGTGGAGCTCCTTATGGGGCCACGAAACGTGTGAGGGGTGTGCCGAAATGGGTGTGGGACACGCATGCAGACGATGGCACTGAGGCCTTCGGTGGAGCTCCTTATGGGGCCACGAAACATGTGAGGGGTGTGCCGACATGTGTGTGGGTAACGCATGCGGGCGGTGGCACTGGGGCCTTCGGTGAAGCTCCATATGGGGCCACGAAACGTGTGAGGGGTGTGCCGAAATGGGTGTGGGTAACGCATCTGGGGCCTTCGGTGGAGCTACCTACGGGGCCACGAAACGCGTGACGGGTGTGCCGAAATGGGTGTGGGTAACGCATGCGGGCGTTGGCGCTGGGGCCTTCGGTGGAGCTCCCTATGGGGCCACGAAACGCGTGACGGGTGTGCCGAAATGGGTGTGGGTAACGCATGCGGGCGGTGGCACTGTGGCCTTCGGTGGAGCTACCTATGGGGCCACGAAACGTGTGTGGGGTGTGCCGAAATGGGTGTGGGTAACGCATGTGGGCGGTGGCACTGGGGCCTTCCGTGGAACTCCCTACGGGGTCACGAAAGTGTGAGGGGCGTGCCGAAATGGGTGTGGGTAACGCATGCGGGCGGTCCCACTGGAGCCTTCGGTGGAGCTCCCCATGGGGCTACGAAACGCTGTACTGGGTGGGTGAAACGTAGGGAGGAGGGAGAGGAGGGAGGAGGAAGGAAGGAAGGAAGGAAGGAAGGAAGGAAGGAAGGAAGGAAGGAAGGAAGGAAGGAAGGAAGGAAGGAAGGAAGGAAGGAGGAACGCGGGGACCGTCTCTTCAAAACGAGGACCCAACACCACAGGATGGTTGGGAAAAAACCCAGACGGGCCAAGAGTGCCCCTAGAGGCTTCCAAGACGATTCAAGAGGACCCCGAGTCGCCAAATTATCTGTCCCAGACGCCAGGGATGGCCTCCAGACGGTCTAAGACACCGCCACAACGCTCCAAGAGGCCTCCACGAGCACTCCGAAGAGGAGCCCCAGAGCTAAAAATCATAGATGCTCCTTATGTGTTCGCAAGACCCTTCTCGGCTTCCCGACGCTCCAAGACGGCCCAAGATGCCTCCAAGATCGCCCCGAGATAGCCCCAGAGGTCTCCATGAGGGCCCCGAAACGACCCAATACGGCCCCCAGACAGTCCAAGAGGCCTCCAAGACGGCCCAAGAGTCTCCCAAGACGGCTCCCAAATGCCCAGACAGGGAACTCGAAAGAAGGTTTGAAACATTCGGCCCCAGAGTCTCTAAGAAGGCCCCAAGTGGCCCCAAAGAGGCCACCTAATAGGCCCCTAGAGGCCCCCAGGAGGCTCCCAGGAAGCCCTCAGGAGGCTCCCAAGAGACCCCCGAGAGGCTCCAAAGACCCAAGATGCCACCCCCCTCCTCGTCCACCTGTTCCATCTCGTTGTCCTCCACGCATACAGGGTCGGCGGCACCGGCCGCAAAGCCTTCACGATAATCATACAACTACACTACCGAAGAACCCCTGCATACGTCCATGGTTCACGGCATGTGTGCACCTTACTTATGACCATCTGCGCACCTCCAGTGGTGTCGAGAACAGTGCCAAGCCTGCCACGCTCTGCGACCCTACAACGGATAGCGCCCCCACCCTCAGCGCACCCCCTCATGGTGTCGATAGAGTGCCACGCCTGCCACGCTTAGCGACCCCTCAACGGCTAGCGCCCCCACAGAGCACTCCCTTGCGGTGTCGAGAAAAGTGCCACGCCTGCCCTCTGCGACCCTGCAACGGACAAGTAGCGCCCCCACCCTCAGAGTACCCCCCTTGTGGTGTCGAGGATGTGCTACGCCTGCCGCGCTCTGCGACCCTACATCGGATAGCGTCCCCACCCTCAGCGAACTTCGTGTGGTGCCACGCAGAGTATCACGACTGCCACGCTCCGCAACCCCACAACGGGTAGCGCCCCCAACCCTCCGCGCACCACTGCGGTGCCGAGGGGACGCCACGCCTGCCAGAAACGACTGATGTCTGCCGAGGTGTATGGTGTGGACCTGGCGAATGTGTGTTCGGCTATATGTGCGCACGTGTCGGACGTGAGTGCGGTGTGCCTGGCGTGTGTGTGTGTGTGCGTGCTGTAATGTGGATGCAATAGATGTGTTGCGTGTCTCGTTTGGTATGATTCACCAGAAGCCATGTAGGTATGCCTGCGTCTGCATCTGCCTCGTGGTTGGCCGCTATGCATGCGTCCGTGAATTATGTCTGTCTCTGATGGGGGCGTGTGCCTGATGTCGGTACCGTCTATGCGTTGCGCGTGTCTGGTGCGCATGGTGCAATCAACAAAGCGCGTGTCTGGCATGTTGTGCGTTACGTGTTGTGCGCGGTGTGCATCTGTCCTCGCGTCTGGTGTGTGTGCGGGTGAGAAGGAGAGGGAGAAGGCGGAGAGGAGTGCAGGAACGCGGATGCGACGCGGGTGGGAAGAGAACCAGATCCCCACTTAGCATGTGGAGAAAAACTCCGGCGCGGTGTTCCTAGTCACGAGAGAGATTACCCAACGATCCCTCCAGAATCGGCCCCTGGACCTCTCCCAGGCTGCGCTCTAGTCAGAACGTCGCAGGCACCCCAGCCGTGGCAACGAGGGCGTCCAGGAAGCCCAAAAGCCACCTCATTGCAGCGCCCCAAAAAAGGGGGAGTTGTAATGTATGTGCATATGCATGTTTGTATGTGTGTATGTGTGTCTGTATGTATGTATGAATAATTTTGTACGTATAGATGTATGCATGTATATATATATATATATATGAGTGTATGTAGTTATGTGCATGTACGTATGTATGTATGTATGTATGTATGTATGTATGTATGTATGTATGTATGTATGTATGTATGTATGTGTGTATGTGTGTATGTATGTATGTATGCATGTATGTATGTATGTATGATGTATGTATGTATGTACGTACGTATGTATCTATGTATGTATGTATGTATGTATGTATGTATGTATGTATGTATGTATGTATGTATGTATACATGTGCTTGTATTGTATGTCTGTATGTGTGTATGTGTGTATGTGTGTATGTGTGTATGTATGTATGTATGTATGTATGTATGTATGTATGTATGTATGTATGTATGTATGTGTGTATGTGTGTATGTGTGTATGTATGTCTGTCTGGCTGTCTGTATGTATGTATGTATGTACGGATGGATGGATGGATGGATGGATGGATGGATATATATATATATATATATATATATACTGACTTGGTCCTCGATAGGAATCCCTCGAGGGGGCCCTGGGGCGGTCGGGACGTTGAGCTCAGCCCCCGAGCTGGCGCTGCTCGGCCACAGGTGCGGGGAAACGAGGGGGGGGACTGGCTCAGGGGGGGGCAACACTGACTCGGAATCGGCGATCCTACGTTAAAGGGGCCCCAGAACATACAAACAAATACACAAATAAAAAGATGCCCCATGTTTTCCCATGCTTTCTGGGTTTTTGTCTTCCCCACACTTCCCATATTTTCGCATATTTTCCTCGGGATCGACGATTAATTGTGTCTGTGTGTTTCTTTCCCTCCTGATAGGTGGCGGCATGCGAACACTACCTACACCGGCCATCGACTTATCCTGAATCGATGGAAGGCGGGGGTAGGGTGCGGATTCTGCCAAGCGTTCGACGAGCTCCGAATCCTACCCTCGCCGCCCATCGAGTTGCCTGAACCGTTCGTTGATCGACGCGAGTGGGACTCGGATTTCGCCGCCGAGATACTTTGCCGATACAGTGGAGGCCCATCCACAAGAAACCTTCCACAAGAAACCCAACCCTGAGACCCCAGGACGTCCATTGGTATTCGTTGTGGGAAGAACGTCACGATCTCCATCGCAGAACCAGCGAAACCCAAGAAAAACAGGGCACCCTGGAGGCAAGGAGGGTGTTTCTTGGCAGGGGTCCCCACTGTACATCGGCGATGGGCCCTCGACGGCAGAACCGCGCGAACCCTGCGCAGCACGGGGCGGCCGGGCCCCATCGGCGACCATTGGACGATCGGGGGTCGATGCTTCCCACCCTTCTGCGGCAACTCATGGGAACCTTCCCTCCCATGCCATCTTGCTGGCTCTCGCGAATCGACCCGAATCGACGCTAAATCGACGCTTGCCGACTCTCTCGTCGATCACCAGACGCTGGTCGACGCTGATGCGCTACAAAAGCGGAATTGCGAGGGTACGCGAAGCTCACATGATTTGCAAACGATGAGGAGGAGGAGGAGGAAGAGGAGGAGGAGGAGGAGGAGGAAGAGGAGGAGGAGGAGGAGGAGGAGGAGGAGGGGAGGAGGGAGGAGGAGAGGATGAGGAGGAGGGAGAAGGAGGAAGGAAGAGGAGGATGAGGAATGAAGAGGAGGGAGGAGGAGGAGGAGGGAGGAGAGGAGAGGAGGAGGAGCAGAAGGAGGAGGCGGAGAAGGAGGAACAGGAAGGAGGAAGGAGATAGGGGGAGGAGGAGAAGGAGGAGGAGAGGAGGGGAGGAGGAGGAGGAGGAGGATCGCTGCCCTGGAACCAGGGGTGCTCTCTGCGACGGGGCCCAGCCGAAGGCGAAAGGCCCCGCCGAAGGCCCCCCTTCTGGAGGCCGGCGCGCGCGGGGGGCCCACAACGGGAGAGAGGCGCGGGGAAGCCCGCGGTCCGCCGGGGCATGAGAGGGGGGAGGGGGGAGGGGAGGAGAGACGCGGGGAGGGGAAGGAGCACGAAGAGGGGGGCGGGCGAGGGGGAAGGGGGAGGGATGGAAGTGGGGGGGGGGAGGGAGGAGCACGAGGAGGGTGAGGAGGGAGGAGCACGAGGAGGGAGGGGGGAGGGGGGAGGAGCACGAGGAGGGGGAGAGTAGGGTAGGTGTGGCTTGGCGAACCCAGCTGGGGCCAGCGGCAGAAGAGGAGGAGGAAGAGGAGGAGGAGGAAAAGGAAAAGGAGGAGGAGGAGAACAAGGAGGGGACGGGGCAGCGCGAACCGGATAGAAAAAAACATGAGAGGAGGGGCGGAGGAGGGAGGGCTCAGATTTCTGTCGGCTCGATATTCTTTTGGGACCCGCCAAACTCTGGATGAGCCACCCTGATGCTGCTCCTCAGAGCTCAGAGCTGCGAACTGCGTCCTCCACCCTCACGAGCGCAGCTCTCGACCTCCCCCAACCGGCTGTTCCAGCGGAAGGTTGTCACAAAAAAACAACCGAACGAACGGCGGACACTCCTGCTGCTGCTGCTGCTGCTCCTCCTCCTCCTCCTCCTCCTCCTCCTCCTCCTC
>CAUYUJ010018043.1:82627-102627 GCA_963575745.1 Prorocentrum cordatum
AGCTATGCCACGGCATCCCTGCGCCGTGACCCCTGCACACTGGTGCAGGGGCCCTTCAGCCCAATAACCTTTCCTGGCATGGTGGGATGCAAAGAGAGACCCCCCCCCACTGCCCCACTGTTAACCCCACCCACCCCGCATACGCTGGGGACGCTGCCCTACCTAGGCAAACTAAACGGCAAGATCCTGCTCAGATTGGCACTCGTTCCTGGGGGATCCCTGTCCTAAGCTTCCTAAGCTCACTGCATATCTTCCTGGTGCAACCTCAGGGGTCACTTAGCTTCTGGGAGCCACGATGAGTACTGAAACCTCCGCAGTGATTACAAAAGATAGCAGGGAGCCCTGAACCAAGCCAGCCGACGCATGAGGAATGATAAAGCCTTCCGGGCTGCGTGATGACCTCCTCCATGGCTGGCGACATCGCCTGGCAGCCAAACCTGGACTTGGGGGAAACGATCCTCAGGCAACGTATGCAGCGATACCTCTGACCATCCCAGACCGGCTGATGCTCCTCTACGAACGGCCCCGGCGCTGCTGGCCTCAGGACCTTGGGTAGCTTTTGCAACTCCCCCCCGAGCCCCTCGGGCTTTGGCCATGAACCCAAAATCTTACCGGCCCCGACCAGGGCATTCAGATACAACTCATGCGCGGCAACATGCTCATCAACAACGTCAGGTGCTGGGCGGTGGCTGCCTGCTCCGTGTCCTGCATAGTGGTCTGACGCTTCATTCCCTAAGATGTACCTCCGATCCTGCTCATCGATGACGTCCTCCTCCTCCCCGTGGCCCTTAGTCTTAACTAGCTGTAGCCATTCCCCTCCTGGAAGCCCACGACTGATGCGACGCCATGCTCTCGAGAAGTGGGACCTCCCATCGATGCAGGTCTTGATGGATTTGCAGGTAAGTGCCGCGCAGTCCACAACATACTTATTTGCAGCTACTGTCGAATGGAAAACTGCCATCAGAAGACCCCCACGTTCGCCGTCAACGGCCGCCTGGTCTCCAAAAGACGGTAAACCACCGTAGATGGCACGCTTGAGTGAGTTGTCGTCGCTCAATTCTACTGCAAAGGAACCCGCTCTGGCTAGGTGACGGATCTCGGGGTCGAGGCAAGAGCCGCCCGTGAAGATCTCGCTACTCGGTTCGAACTCGAAAAGGGGCACATGGCCCGTAAGCATCAACGTGGAGGGTACTCCATGTTTCCAGTAGGGGATCTAGTTGGATTCTGGGTGGCCACAAGTGCGAGAAGAAGGCGGAATCTTCTGAAGCACCTGCGATCATGTCCAATCCCAAAGCCTCCTCCCTGAACTCCTTTCCCACAGAACAAGTCCATAATCGGTGATACTGGGTGTCGACTTCCGAGCAGTACGGTCATGTGGGTTGGAGATCATAGCCCCAGCCTGAGAGAACCTCACCTGTAATGAAGGAGCCACAAAGATAGTGCCTCAGACAAGGGTATTCGTCTGGTGTGAGGCGTTTCCTGGCGTGCCGAAGACCCTTGCGGAACTGAACCCAGTCCACATCCCCTTCCTGGCCATCTGACAGAGGAGGGGGCGGGGGAGGTGTACCCAGTTCGGTGCCTTCAGACTGTCGGGACTGCTGATCTTTCAAGTCGTCCGTAAACTGCTTGGCGACTGTGACTGGTGGGGTCTCCAGAATGTTAATGCTGGGACCAGCTTCGGGGTGGACAAGTGGTCGGGTTGTCAAAGCGCCAACCCGCCTTCTGAAGCCTAAGAAGCATGTCGGATATGGGCGCCCTAGCCAAGAAGTGGTGGCCGACTCTTGAAACTTCTTTTGTATGGCCTCGAAGAGAAACTTAAGCTGCATATCACCTAGCCCATCGGCATGCATGCCGAACTCTTCTCTCCCTGCCGTTGCTCTCCACCACTCCATGCAATACCGCTCAGGAGTGCTGGATGCTAAGATGATCGGGTCAGGAGCTTCGTGCACCTGCCACCAAATGTCCGTGCGAGCTCCTTTCAACTGGCACCCTGAAACAATCCTAGCCATTGACCGAAGCCCGTCTATCTCCGTGAGTGTGTAGCCATGGATCGGGCCACCATACGCATGTGCTGACCGAACACCTGGAGCAAAGAAACGGGCACGATACGAAGGTTCCTTGCTTTTAATATTCCGAAGTCGACAGAAGCGCGAGTAGGTCTTGGCCCATCTGGCATTCCTTGTCGAGTTGGCTCCAGGGCGACGTGCGTGCTTTCCTGATCCGAAGTCGATGCCTAAATGAGGCGCTGCGGGAACAGCGGCACCTGCTACTTTGCCTAGAATTTCCTTAGCTCTCTTAAGCAGCGGCCCTGAACTAGCTGCGATCTCAAGCTTCTCAACTGCCAAGGGGAGGTGAAGAGCGGCCATTCCCTGCTTAAGCCTAGATCCAAAACTCAGGGAGTCTGAACACATTCTTCTAGACTGCAGGCCCAAGAGCTAGAAGTAATGTCATCGATGTTGATGGATGCTGCAGCTTGCTCGTCAGTAGTTGACGATGCGTCCTCAAGCATGGGCATAACATACATCTTAGCCTCTATCGTAGCCGTCTTGGAGCCGGCGACGATCCCATTGGAAGGATAGATCCGTGACCCACAGCCCCATCAAAAAAATATTCGAGGGATGGAATACATGTGTAGAGCAAGGCGGATGGCATATAACCTCCTCCCCCGCCCCCTCCTCCTCCTCCTCCTCCTCCTCCTCCTCCTCCTCCTCCTCCCCCTCCTCCTCCTCCTCCTCCTCCTCCTCCTCCTCCTCCTCCTTATCCTCCTCCTCCATCTCCTCCTCTGTAACTGGGCGCCGCGCGTCGCCGGAGGCGATCATCTGAGCCAATCCCTCCGCGATGGCGGTTTTGCCGACCCCAGGCTCGCCGATCAGCACCTCCCACCGAGCAAGGCGAGACCGCTACGGCTGCCTCCGTCTCCTCCTCCTGATCCTCCTCCTCCTCATCCTCCTCCTCGTCCTCCTCCTCCTCATCCTCCTCCTCCTGCTTCTCCTCCATGCGCCAATCCTCCGCATCCAACTCCTCCATCGTCCTTTCTTCCTCCTGCTCCTACACCTCCTCCTCTCATCATCAGCATCATCATCATCATCATCATCATCATCATCATCATCATCATCATCATCATCATCATCATCATCATCAGCATCATCATCATCATCATCATCAGCATCATAACATCATCATCATCATCTCGTTCGTCGTCGTCGTCGTCTCATCATCATCATCATCATCATCATCATAATCATCAGAAGCAGCAGCAGCAGCCTCATCATCATCATCATCATCATCATCATCATCTCATCATCATTTCCTCAGCCTCATCAGCATCATCATCAGCATCACCAGCAGTATCATCATCATCATCATCATCATCATCATCATCATCATCATCATCATCATCATCATCATCATCGTCATCATCATCATCGTCATCATCATCATCTTCATCATCATCATCATCATCAGCATCATCATCATCTGCAGCATCAGCATCATCATAATCATCATCAGCATCATCAACATCATCAGCAGCAGCATCAAAGTCATCATCATATGGCTCATTCTTCTTCATCGTAATCGCCATCATCATCATCATCATCATCATCATCATCATCAACATCATTAGCAGCAGCATCAGCATTAGCATCAGCATTAGCATCAGCATCAGCATCAGCATCATCACCATCATTGTTCCAGCCAAAGCAGCAACAAAACCATATCATTTGCAATCCTCATCAGCATCATCATCATCATCATCATCATCATCATCATCATCATCATCATCATCATCATCATCATCATCATCATCATCATCGTTATCAGCGTCATCATCGTCATCAGCATCATCATCATCGTCATCAGCATCATCATCATCATCATCATCATCATCATCATCATCATCGTCATCGTCATCATCATCAGCACCAACATCAGCATTATCATGAGTTCCCGCATCATCATCATCAACGGCAGCATCAGCATCAGAAACCATCATCATCATCATTACCAACACCATGATAAACATATTCATCATCCCCATCATCATCATAACCATCATCATAGGCGTCAACCTATTCATCATCACCACCATCACCATCAGCATTATTATCGCGATCCTGGTCATCATCATCATCATCATCATCATCATCAGCATCATCATCATTATCATCATCATCATCGTCAGCATCATCATCATCATCATCATCATCATCATCATCAGCATCGGCAGCATCATCATCATCTTCATCAGCATCATCATCATAGTCATCCACATCGTACTCTATACCCGCCCAGACCAGCTGCTTCACCTCCTCCTCCTCCTCATCCTCCTCCTGCTCCTTTTCCTCCTCCTCCCCTCATCTTTCTCCCCATCTTCCCCTGGCAGCTCCTTCTCTGCCGGTCCAGCTCCTGCTCATGATACACTTCCTCAGCCTCCCTCACCTCGACCTCCTCCGACTTCCTCCAACCCCTCTATCTCGAAAATTTCATTCTCAACCTCAACCGCATCCTCATCCTTCTCATCCTCCTCCTGCTCCTCATCGTCGTTGTCGTGACCGGGATACTCAATAACCACCAACACCACCACCACCACCACCACCATCATCATGATCTTCATCACCGTCATCAGCAGCATCACCAGCATAACCGACATAACCATCGTTATAGACATCATCAGCGTCATCGTCGCCATCGTGAATAGTCATCGTCATCCTCATCATCGGCATCGTCATCGAAATCCTAGCAAACACTCTCGCCATCGTCACTTCCAGCACCACCACCACCACCACAACCACCATCATCATCAACGTCGTCATCACCCGCATCATCATCACTATCATCATCAGCATCATCAGCATCATCATAATCACCATCATCCTCATCACCATCATCATCATCATCATCATCATCATCATCATCGTCATCATCATCATCATCATTGTCATCATCATCATCATCATCATCATCATCATCATCATCATCATCATCATCATCATCATCTGCATCATCATGTTCATCATCATCATCAGCAGCAGCATCAGCATTAGCATCAGCATCATCAGCATCAGCATCATCATCGTCATCATCATCGCCATCAGCATCGACATCATCATCTTCATCATCATCACCATCATCATCTGCATCATCATCATCAGCCGCAGCATCGTCATCATCGTCATCATCATCATCATCAGCATCATCGTCATCGTCATCGCCATCACCATCGTCATATCATCGTAGTCATAGTCGTCATCGTCATTATCATCATCATCATCATCATTACAAATATCATGAACAGCAGCAGCATCAGGATCGTCGTCGCCATTACATTCACCATCACGACCACCATCACCAGCATCATCATCATCCTCATCACCACCAGGACCATTACTATCGGACTACATCACCCTATCTTGCTCTCTCTCTCGATCCCTCTCCTCCTCCTCCCCCTTCTCCTCCTCCTCATCATCATCTGCAGCAGCAGCGTCATCCTCTTCTTCATTGTTCTCCTTATTCTCCATATCCTTCCAGACCTCCTCCTCCTCCTCCTCCTTCTCCTTTGCCTTCCTCCCCTCCTCCATCCGTTCCTCCCTGAACCCATCCCTCCCTCCTCAACATCCTCGAGAAACAAGCATCCACCATCTTCGAACCTTCTAAATCCGTTTTGGGTCCAAGCTCGGCTCGAGCCCGCGGAGGCTGGTGGTGTGCAATTTCCGATGTCCAACCTCGGGAGGGGGACTGGGGGGGCCGTCATGCGTAAGGTGACCGCCACGACATGCCCTGCCTCTACGGAGGTTCGAAGGAGACTCTGAAGAGCCTTTCAGGAACCTCGGCGGAGCCTCTAAGAGGAGCCAGGAGCCTTTGAGGGGCCTTGAAAGCCTCTCGTGGGCTTCTCGGAAAAAATCGGATTCTGTAGCATTTTTAGGAAGCTCACCGGAAAGGGCCCAGATTACCGGAGACACGATTTCGGCTCGGATGGCCCCCCGCGTGTCCCGACCAGGGCTCGAGGATGGTGCTCTTGGCGCGCCGATGACGGCAACACCAATCCACCCTCCCTCTGGGACTTCGCCCCCTGCTCCGGTCCATGGCGTACTCCAGATTTCGTAATAAAAGGGAGGGGGTCTCAACCCTCCCAGACGAGAAGTTTTAGACCCCTCCCGTGGGAGAACCCTCCAAAACATCGTCCCCAGACCCCCCCAGGCCCTCCAAGATAGCCTGGAAGAGACCCCCCCGAAAGGAGACCCCCTCCCTTTTATTACGAAATCTGGAGTACCCTGTCCTGTGCAAGATCTTCGGCACCGCCTGTACTCGGAGCCCTCCGGCCGCCTGCGGCCCCGCCCGCCCGCGCCCCGTCTCTCCCCAATTGGGGCCCCCCGCGGCCCTTGGAGCCCCTGACCGGGAGGGGCCCGCTCCCGACCCGCAGACCCCAAAGTCCCGACAATGGGGGCCTCCAAACCAGGTGGTGAGACACCCGGTGGTGACCCCGATTCCCCCAAATTAATAATTCTGGGTCGCCACCGGGTTTGGGGACACGCGGTCGCCACGAGGTTTTGCGTTTCCTTGGCCAGCCAGCGCTCAAAAACCATTACCCAAATCGCCCAAAACTCACCACCGGGTGTTCTCACCACCACGTTTGGGGACCACCAAGACAAGGGGGCCTCCTGGGAGCCGCCCGGGGGGGGGCGCTCGCGTGCGGCGGCGGGGGGGGGCCACGGGAGCCGCGCCGGACGCCCCCGACCCGGCTGCCAGCCTCTCGGACGCTGCGGTGGCCCGCGGGCCCCCCCGGGCGGCGCTCGCGCTCGGGGCGGGCGCTGCTCTCGGAGCCCACGCGGCCAGCCTTTGGGCTCGGGTGGGTTCTCGACTGCTTCCCGACGAGGTATGGGTAGTCGAAGCCAATCTGGCGCCAATCTGGCAGGCCCAATCTGGCAAACGGGGGCAATCTGGCGAGGGAGCCAACGCGAATCCAGTCTGGCGAATAACCCAAATCATCCAGTTTGACCGGGCCAGATTGGCCCTTGGGGCCCAATCCAATCTGACAGTCTGGCCTTCGACTACCCAGGAGGTGGAGTTTTCCCCATCGGGAGCGGCCAAGAGGGGGGTGTCCAGGAGGGGGAGGTGCAAATCATGGCCGGCGGCACGTGCGCGGCCCAGCGGGGGGGCCGGGAACGAAATGAGATAAGAGGAGGCGCCCTGGAATCTGGGGAAATATCGTGGCCCCCGCCATGATATCCACCCCCCCCTAGTCATCACCCCCCTCTTTTCCGCCCCCGGCCCCAGCAAGCTGGGTTCTTTGTTTGGCGGAACACCGGGTGAGAGTCCAGTTTGGCCATTTTTTAAAAATGCAAATTCCGCGATCTCGACACCGTCCAACATCGCCTTTGGCACTCGCATGGAAATTTCTGAGAAAACCCTGTGTGAGAATACGACCATGTGCAACGCAGATTCGCATTGTATTGCTACGGCTTCTCTCAAGGCTAAACAAGGGTCTGGCCATCCTCGGATGGCAGCGGAACCTGGTTGAATCCAGGCGACGCTGCGATGCTTTTCGCCAGAACGGATCTCAATGGATGAATACGTCCAGCAAATGGATTGTAGCGACTCGAGACACAGCTACAGACCCAGCTAACGACAATAAACGAGCATCAGCAGACCATCGGCACTCAACAATCGGCAGGCACTACGACGAGCAGGCAGAAGGTTCGAACCAGCGTGTGATTCTTGGACGACTGAATGACATTTTGGTCAGACAGTCGGCTCTCCAAGAGCAGACATCGCTGACGGACTCGAAGCTGCTGGGCAAGCCGTCGAATTTGTCCGGAAATAGGTACGAAAATGGCAAGCCAAGGGACGGAGTTGCATTGACAGGTTGGTCGTTCGTACTGGAAGCACATTGCCAAGCAGCCAGACCGAGGCTGAAAGAGCTGATGAGGAAGAGCATGATCATCTAAACGGATATGCTGGACCATGAAGAGTTGGACGAAGATGCAGAAGGAGCGCTGGCGGCGTTGCATCACACAGTCGCTCTGATGTGCAAAGATAAAGCGTTGAACATCGTACACTCGGTTCCAGACGGTGCTGGATTCCAGGTTTGGCATCGATCGTGTCAGGAATTTGAACCAAAAGTGGCAAGTCGGTTCCAAGGCATGCTTCACCAAATACCAAGGTGGACGGCGGCCCGGTGAAAGCGACCGTGACAAGGGGATCGGCAAGTCGAACGCCACGAGGACCAGACGGCAAAGAAGGTACCGACGAGCATTCTGAAGAGCGTGCTCGGCACTAGACAAGCGCCCGTGGCTCTCAGGGACCACTTGATCTGAACGCGACGAGGTTGGAGACATGCGACGCGGTCAAGGCGGAGGCCCCAACTATGACGACGGCCCAGTGTCGGTGCGCATGAGGGGCGGCCCAATGGCAGTGGATCTCGACGCGCTCGGCTCTGCCCGCGACAAGGGCAAGGCGGGGCGCGGCAAACACAAGGACAAAAGAAGCGGCATAAGCAACGGCATAGGACGAGACACTGCAGCGAATAATTCGCGCAAGCACAGCAACTAGAAGGGCCGCAAGCTCAAGGAGTGGAGAGAAGCAGTCGCTCTCGCCAAGTCAGGCAAGGCCACGATGAACCAGCTGCGCGAGATCAGCACACGCAAAAGAAAAAGCGGCAAGGGCAAGGACACGGACAGCAGGGAGGACAAACCCAAGAGCGACAGGGCGGCTCCCGGAGCGCACGAACGAACGAAGCCGCGCCCTGACGGCGCATGTGCAAACTCAGCGAAAATGCGAATCACGCGAGCGCCGGCACGCAGAGAAAACACACAACGTTGCGCAGCGCCTCGGGGAACCGCCGCCGCGGCCCTCGCCCCCGCGAGATGCGAAGGACAGCTGCGCAGTTCGCGAGCAGAGGCGGGGGGGGGTAGCAGTGCGGGGCGGGGCAATGAGAAAACAAGAATGCCACCTTGCACAATGGCGGGCCACGACCCCGCGCCGACCCAGGGGGTTCTGCGGCAGGGCCCGCCATGGGTCTGGACCATCGAGCTCCACGGACAAAGCCTCGGCGAGCACGTAGGTCGCCCGTGCCGGACGAGGCGCCCCTCTCGGCTGGGGCACGTCACACATCTGAGGCAACAAAGTGTTCACAGGGCCACTTTCGAAAACCACGACCCTTGGAAAGCTGGCGCCGCTCTGCGCGCTCTGCTGGGCGAGATCACCCAGCGGTTCGAGCTGTCACTCGAGTGGAACTGCAGTTCACGGCCAGGCTTCTGCGCGCTCTAACTTCGGCGCTGCTCACACGAGAAACGCAAGCAATCAATACGAAGCTCGCATACTTGGCGCGACCACCTCGCTTGAAAACCGTTGATCCGGCTCCGGTCTGCTTGCGCGAATCCAGCCCGCGAGAATTAACATGATTCCAGAATTCAACGCTTGTGGAATTTCCTCGGGCTTGCGCGGCCCAAAACAACGCATGGCGCTCCTTGAACGTGCCACTGGCCTCTCCGAACCGTCGCACTAGCTCTGCCCTGGATCTTCCACCCACGCTTAATAACCCACCCAAGTGCACTGCGCTTCCCCTGCAAGGGGCACCCTTGCCATCTGGCCCATGGACAACACCGTTTGAGCGCGTCCTCAACGGCAGCGTTTTCCCTGGAATGAACTCCAAGCCGCAATTTTTCTCCACGTCAACCACCGAGGCCAGGTGAGCTCTCAATAAAACTAGTTCTTCGGCGAGAAGCACGGCATCATCTGCATACCAAAAAACCCTCTGCGATCAAATCTGACCCGGCTGGTCCGTTCGGTTTATGGCCCCAAGCGCTCGCCCACCCTTCCGCAAGGACTTGCACTCGACATAACAAGGGTGCATATATATACGGCGGCAAAGGGCACCCTCAAGCGACGCCAACTGACTGCGTCCTTTGCGACGTCACCGTGTCCTCGCCATTCGCGACGAACTTCCGCAACTTGTACATGCCCTGGGCCGTCTCGACCATTGCCAGCGGGGCTCGAAATCCTCGCAGCGCGCGCGTGTCCTGCAGGGTTGATACGGCCAAACACTTTGCTCCTATCCAATGACAACATCATCATAGTTGACCATCTTTGTCTGCCAACGTGGCGCCGACCAGCCTGGGCGCCAAAAACAATGCATCGCTGGCGCCGCTGTCTGGCCTGAAGCCACACCGTCGCCCTCTGAGTGCTTCTGCCGCGCCCTCTCGTTAATTAAATCTATCGAGGAGGATGCGAGCTGGAACTCGGCGCCCTACGGCGAGCATGGAAGAGGGCCAGTACTTGCGTCGCCTTCCATAAAGATTGCGACGGCTGACGCTTCTCTCGATTTGTCCAGCGTTCCCCCCTCCCCAGCTAGCAACGCCAAGTGATGCCAGCACGTCGCACAGCAGGCGAACGACCACAAGAAACCCCACACATGGAACCCAACCCTGAGACCCCGGGACGTCGCTGGGTTTTTGGCGCGGGAACTCGAGTTGACCCAAAAGGGGGTCCAGCGACAAGGGGGTGGTGCAATAGGTTTGGTGCAATAGATTTGTGGGGTTGCAATACATTTCGGGCGTGCAATACATTCCGGGGCGCAAATGCATTGCTGGATTTTCGCGTGCAATACATTAGTTGCAATACAATGCAATGCACTTCTCTGGCGCAAGACGTTCGCAATACAATTGCCGCAAATCTATTGCACCACCCCCTTACAGCTGGACCCCATTTCGGGTCGCCCAGAGGAACGCCACGCCTCCCACGACAAAAACCATCGAAACCCAAGAATTCCGGGGCACCCTCGAGGCAAGCAGGGCGCTGCTTGGCACGGGTCTCCATTGCAAGCTGCTCCGCTGCTCCCGCGGCGCGCGCCAAGACTCGGGCGGCGCTGTCTCTATATGTCCGCCGCCAGTTGTAGCCGTGGACGTTGATCTGCGCGCGCTTGACCTCTGCGGCTGCGATCGGTCCGGCATCCACGCGAAACTAAATTTCTTCGCTGGCCTCGTCCGCGAAGCATCCAGCTCCGCTCCGGGCGCGAAGCTCAACGAGGACGCAGAGAGACTTGCTGCCGGACAGAAACGCCGACAGTGGACAAAGCAGCATTGAGGACAAGGTAGAGATACCAGACAACAGGTTTGTAGCGATATCGTCACGCTCGCGAGCCTCTGCACCCACTGCTGAAGAAGAGGAGCGGGAAGGCCCCGTACCTCGGCAAGCGGGCGGGTCGCTTCTCAGGAGCAATCGCCAGAAGACGGCTACCACCAAAAAAATTGGCACTAGCAAGCCGATCCAGAGCTGCTTCGGCGTTCGCGACGTTCACCGCTCCATCATTTCCGCGGGAGGCTTGACGCAAGCTCATGAAGGAGTTTGGATCGGAGGCGATGGCGGAGCGATCGCAGCCCTCGAGGTGGCGCGACACATGGGAGACATCATTTAGAAACACGAATCGGCAGGCAAGAAGCACCTGAAGCTCCAGAAACGACGCGGGGCGCACGCGTTCGACATGGAGACCGCTACTTGGAGTCGCACTTGAGCAAGAAGCTGGCAAGGAGCCAGAGGAGGCTGCGATATCCTAGATGAGACGGGCGCTGCAAAGGCCAACGGAGGAGGGGGTCAAAGAGCACGAGGACAACCACCATCAGCCATGCCGATATTGGTCCAAGTCCTGTCTACGAGGCCAAGGTGGGGAGGGCGCTCATGCTCGCGGCAACGAAGATCCAGACAAGCCATCAGAACCAGCTGCGGCGATGGACAACTGAGTCATCAACCGAGGGGAACTACTTGCCGCGCTGAAGATCCCGGCACCACACTGGCGCCCAGAGACAGCAGTTGGAGCTACCGCGGCCACGGCGAAGGGCCCGAACGAGTTTGACACGTCAGCGGTGGTTTTTCGAGGATCTGTGGGGCTACGCCACGGGCATACTCAACGGTGATCAGAAGCCTGCTACACAGGCGGTGGCAGCAACGGCGCAGCACAGGCGAGCTCAGAAACCCGCGACCGAGAGGAGCCCCAAAGGGCTCTCGCCGGAGCAACGGCGACTTCGAGATCACCGTCGGTCGGGTCGAAAGCTTGCTGAGGACGTTCGTCTCGGAGTTGGAGGCAAAGCTCAACATGCAGATGGATGCCAAGTCGCTCATCATGCCGTGGTTCCTGATACACACGGGCGCGGCGCCGACGAAATTCACGATCAAGAGCGACGGGCTCACGCCGTGGAAGCGGCAAGGCAAAGCGAAGCCGGCGACGAAGATGCCCGAGATTGGCAAGACAGCAGAGTACAACATTCAGTTTCGTAGCCAAGCCAAGCTGGACCAACGGTGGCTCGACGACATTTTCCATCGGGCGCAAAGATGAGAGCTGCGATTCCGCCCCCTTGCCCGCGACGGTGGTTCAATATGGCGACGCATGGCCGCATTCACCACCACGCCCTTCAGCTCGTTAAAATACTCCGTCGGATTGGCGAGGCGCTTCCCTGCCCTACCAATCTCCAATCCAGTCCTCACGCAGCCGCTTCTCTTCGATCCACTCCAGGACCTTGGCGCGGAACTCATGCGCGCGAGGAGCACCCGCGCCAGACCATCTGGGTCGCCCATGGCCGCCAGCCAGGGCCCTCGACGGGTCCACCGGCAGAAAATCCCGTCGCCATGGAAACCGTCCTGCTGCTGACACTTTGCCGATCCTCGCTTCACTGCGCACCTTCGTCTCGGGGGGCCTGCGATCACGGAAACTCCGTGAGTTGACAGGCAGACCTCGCCTAGGCTTGGATGAACGACCACATCCTCCCCGCCTGCGGACCAGAACGCAGTCGACCGTCGTCCAGGTGCCCTGCGGGCCCAGCCACGCGCCGTTGATACTCTTTTTGTTGCTGCCGAACTCGCCGGGGGCCTGCATGCTGCGGTCCCCCATCAGTTCCATCAGGGCGGTGCCGTTCGGGTTGATGGTCGTGGCGCGATGCCGCGCGCCCGCATGCCCTACCCACGGCAGGAAGGGAGGGACATGAGCGTTGGCGTCCAGCGTGAGCACCAAAGCCGTTCGCATAGGGATTTGGGCCACCACCCTTCGACATGTCTGCCAATACTGCTCTCGTAGCTCGTGGCGCTGCCGCCGAAAACTTGGGGATCAACGCCCTGCGGAGCCTGACCTGGCTCGCTCGTGGACGCAGATCCGTTCAGAATAAAGATGTCGCGCTCGTGTCTAGTGCTTGCGGTGTTGCGACGGCGGGGACCTTGTACTCTGCCTGCCATCCACGCATGCTCGCACAGTACCTCCGCTGAGCGGAAGTGCTTCATGCTGACAGCGATGGGGCAACCGCCCCGCTGGCCCTTGCCCAGCCTCGCCAAAGAGTACACCTCAGACTCGCCCGAACGCCACGTCTTGCCCAAGTCCAGATGGGTGCCCTATGGTGAAGACGGCCACGCTCTCGGTCTTGGCGAGCTCCAGGAGTTCGTTCAGCCTACCGACCCTCCCCAGCGACTCCGCGTTGAAGCTCCAGATGTCGGGGGTCCTCCCACGCAGCAGTCGGCGAACGTCACGACGCTGTTCATCGCCTCCTCGAACTCCAGGTGTGGGGCGCTCCAGCTGGGCCGCTGTGGCCGCAACCTCAAGGGAGGCTAGCTGCGCTGCCGTGGCACGTGTGTGTGTGTGTGTCGTTTCCCGTGGCTCCGCGCTGCCCCCACCACCAATGCGAGCCGGACCGCTCGCCTCGGGGCACGCTTGCCGCGCATCCCCTTTTCACGCCCCTGTTCCAGCAGTGCTGCAGGCAGGCGGCCGTGCCGCCGCCGTCCCCGCGGGGCATGGCCCCCCACGAACGCTCGCCCCGCAGGAGGCATTGGACGCCCAAAGTTGGCACGGAAAAATGGGCACAGCGCCCAGCAACAAGTGTTGCCCCAAACAAACAGCGGCCGCTGCTGGACAACCGGCCTTGTGCCTCACACGCAGACAGGCCAGGGCGGCGCGGACAGCGAGTCCTGTTCAGAGTTAACAGGAGCTGTTGCTGGGCAGCGTACTCATTCTTAGGGGAGCGAACACTGACATAAACACAAAGACTCGGAGGTCCGCGCAGACCTCCGCCTTGTTGTTCTCCTATCAGAGCTTGCCTCTGTAGGAATGCTAGCGGATTCAGATGGTTAGGTGAGGTATGGCACCGATTTCGGCGGCACGCCCGAGTCCCCGGGTGCCCGGGTGCCGGGTAGCCCTATAGCCCTATAGTCATATAGCCCTATCGCCCCATAGCCTTATAGCCCTATACCCCTATAGCCCTATAGCCCCATAGCCCTGTATTGGAGGCTTGGCAATTGGCACCAACACCAACACGGGGGGGTGCCTCCACCTGGGGAAGATGATCCCAGATTTTGGTGTTGGTAGTAACCTTTCGGCAACCTAGGAAGCCCGAATATTACCACCACCACCACCACCACCACCGAGATCGGGATCGCCACTCCTCGGTGGAAGCACACCGCCGAGATTGGTGCTGGTGTCCACCTCCAGGCCTGCGACTGTAGCTCCAGAAAATGTATGACTGGGGCTCTTTCCTCCGGTACCATGCTTATTTTTTTTTGTTCTCCTGATTCTTTCCGTGCCCATGCCCCAGCCTCCCGCAACTTCTCCTCCCGCATCATCATCATCATCATCATCATCATCATCATCATCATCATCATCACCATCACCATCACCATCACCATCATCATCATCATCATCATCATCATCATCATCATCATCATCATCATCATCATCATCATCATCATCATCATCATCATCATCATCATCATCATCACGCCGACACGGGGCACAGGCGGCCGAGAAGGGGGCTCCTCCCCCCGCCCCGGCCTCCCGCGACCGCCACGGCGAGGGCGCGACGGGAGCGGAGCCTGCCCCTGGCCGGGACCTGCGGCCCGGGCACCGCCGGCCCCCGCGTCGCGCAGAGGGTCTCGGGGCCCACAGGACGACAGCCTTGGGTCGGGCATGTCCTCCTACAGGCGGAGCTTGCTGGAAAAAATTGTTTTTGTTGGCTTGAAATAATAATATGTTGGTGAAAAAATGAGATTCGTGGTGGTCCCTAGGCTGATTTTGGCCTACAAAAGTAGCACTTGTGTTTATGTATATATATATATATACATATGGATTTTCAAAATATTATGTGAGAAACCAAACAATAATAACAACAACAGCAACAACAACAACAACAATAAAAATGTTAAGACTGTTCGCCCTTATATGCTCGAGTGTCCAATAAAGCGTATTTCCAAAACCCTCGATACCCGCCCTCTTCGTCTTCGATCGAACCCCTTTGGGGGGTATACCTGTCTTCCCTGCAGACCGGGCCCCGGCAAGCGGCGGGGCGGCCGCGGACCGTCGGCCTGGCCAGCGGCAGCGCTGATCGGCGGGGCGGCCGCGGACCGTCGACCCGACCCCAAGAGGGACGGACAGGGGACCGACCACGACGACGACGACGACGACGACGACGTCGAAGACGATGGCGACGACGACGACGACGACGACGACGACGGCGACGACGAGCGAAAGCGAGAGCGAGAGAGAACGACAGCAGGGCCACGAAGGGCACGAAGTAGGCCACTAAGGGCGACAGCGGGGACAGGAAGGGAATGCGATGGGGCCACGAAGAGCGCGAACAAGCGGGGACCACGAAGTGCAGATAATGCGGGGCCACAGAAGGCAACTATGGGGCCACTGAGGGTAGCAACTGGGCCACGTACAGTGAGGGGGACACATGGCGACAGCGGGGCCACGAAGGGCATGTACATGGGGCCACAACGGGCGCGACTCCTGGTGCCTGGGTGTCGGGAGCGCGGCGCTTGGGCAAATTGCAAGAAATTCCAACGCAAGGCCATTCTTCAGCAAGTCGCAAGCAAGTCTCCAGCGAGAGCGCGACTCCAGAGCGCCGGGAGAGCGATTCCTGAATTAATTGTAAGGAAGTCCCAAGCGAGAGCGCGATTTCTGAATAAAATGCGAGGAAGTCTCGGGCGGGAGCGGGGGTCCTGGCTAAATTGTAAGGAAGTCTCAGGCGGGAGCCGTTGTTATTGTAACCCAGGGGCCAGGGGTCCAGTTTGACCAGGAAGACTTTCCCTGTCAAAAAACAGGGTGCGAGCGTCGAGGGGCACACTTTGATTAAGAAAAACAGTATGCACCTGTGGGGGGGGATCAACAATAAGTATTCTTCAGAAATGAGACTTCAACAACAACAACAACAACAACAACAACAACAACAACAACAACAACAACAACAACAACAAGAACAACAACAACAAAAAACGTCCCCAGAACATGTTTCAAACTATTTTTGCATGTTCCTCCTGTAGAGGGACGTGCCCGACTTAATGATAGCCCTGATGGGCTGGCGGCAGAAGGCCCCGAGAGGGCCTAGGGACAGAGAAGGAGGCGAGAGCTGTGCTCACCGCGCTGGCTCAAGGAAAAAAAGATCTCCACATTCTGCCCATGATAAAAGCAAATATTGCAGCCCCAGGAACGGGGATACAAAAAAACAAAGCATTAAAAAAAGCTATAAAAAACGGTGGAACGTACATGCACACATAAACAAGCACAAGAGATCCTACACGGCCATGTAGCATGTACACGATTGCTGTGCTGTCGCCTCCCTGCAGCGTTCCTGTACCACTCCCTCTGGCACCCCTGCCGCTTGCTGACGCTATTCGCGCAGTGCGCCTATGGCACTACCAGAGCGTTCATGTACTCCAGATTTCGTAATAAAGGGGAGGGGGTCTGGACCCTCCAGGACAAGCCATTTCAGACCCCCCCCCCGTGGGAGAACCCTCCAAAACACCGTCCCCAGACTCCCCCCAGGCCCTCCAAGATGGCCTGGAAGAGACCCCCCCCGAAAAATGAGACCCCCCTCCCTCTATTACGAAATCTGGTGTACCATTTCTCGAGCATCCATGTGGCAGCTGGAACCCTCAGGGGCACCGTGGAATCCCGAGATCACTCGAGGAACCCCGAGGACGACCCCGGCAGGACCGCGGGGCCGGGCGCCTGCCGCCCCTGCGCGCCCTCTTCGGCCCCGCCCCACCGCGGGGCGCCCCCGGCGCCGCGGCGGGACTCCCTTCGAGGCGATGCCAGAGCGCACCCCTCGGGATCCACCAAAGCGTTGAGGATGCCCTGACAGCGGTCACCCCAAGAATTGCATCGATTGAGTTGAGGATGTGTGGAACATGTTTGACAGTGTCCCACCAATGCTCGAGCCGTGTTTCAACATGTGTACGACAATGTTTGAGCATGTTTATGGCATCTGGGAATTTGTTGGCAACATGCTTCCTCTCCATTGATCGTCGTCCACAACCAAAGCGGCGGTGACCATGAGAGGGGGCATGAGTTCGATCCGCTGGTGCACCGAACTGCCGCAAACAGATGCCCCCCGCATGCCCACCTGTCCGCAACCATCGGGAGCTGCCTGCGGCTGGTGGGCATCTGTTTTGGGCGGCTCGGTGCCAAAACCGATCGAATTCACACATTTTTTGATCTGCAGGGCGAGAGCGAGCCTCTTCCGCTAAAAGCTCCGCGGGACGCGCACAGCTTGAATTGGCAGAGAAAGGGCGACCGAACTCTCACACACACACAGGGGCACACACACCCTCTGCGTGATCCTGAACCCCGTGACGGGTGCTAGTCGACGTTCTTACGGTGACGAGCCCAAGGCTCCTGTCGGGGGCATCCACGAGGCGCCCAAGAGGGGGGGTCGCAGATCGCAGCCCCGGGCACGTGTGCGGCCCATGGGGGGGGGGGGGGGGCAAGGGACCTACTGGAAGACGAAAAAGGGGCCCTGAGCTCCTGGGAACACATCATGGCCCCGGCCGTGATATCCATCCCCCCGCAGGCATCCATCACCCCCCCCTTGGCCGCCTCCGGCTCCAGCGGCTCGGCGGCATGGGAGCGGTTTCCGGGGCCCCCCAGGCTGGAACAGACACCCCAGGATGAAAAACAGCCCAGGGGTTGGGGTCGGGATCCCAGACGTCCTAAGAGGGCTCCCTCCCAGAGGGGTCTTGGAGGGCCCGAGGGAGCCCCAAGACCGCCCAAGAGCGCCCCATGAAAACTTCGAGACGGCTCCAAGAGACCCCCAGGGCGGCTTCGAGGGGCCTGCAGCGGCGGGCCTCAAGACAGCAAGAGGGCAATGGGTGGCCCCTCAGAGGGCCCAAGAGCGCCCCAAAAGAGCCCCAAGAGAATCCGTCGCGGTGGACACCATATGATCCCGTAGTCGCCCGGACAACACTTCCGAAAATCAGACTTGAACTACAGTCAAGCGAGATAACATCCACTAGTGGACACACATGTTTAGCGCCTCAACACAAAAGGGAACGTAGACGGAGCCCCGATCTCCCCACAACTAGCCGAGCGGATGTGCGCACGATGATGTGCACTTTTGTCGTGCGGAAACACGTGTGCAAGGCTAACAGACGGGCCGGCAATGCGTTAATGATTGCGAAGCGGGCAGCACGCCGAACTCGGCCATGAAATTCGGATCGACCAACTTCAGCCACCCACACGCCCCCAAGAAACTCTACCGTTGGCTACACGTATGCAGCATGATGCACGTGTTAGTTACAACGACAATGCCTGCATCAGTGCCCATCATAAGGAAACCACTGATGTTCGCACGCGGGATGAACTTTCATGTCAAAGCATTAAAACTCGAAGAGCGTGCACTCTTCAGTGCGCCACCCCGTACGCCACTGCGACATCGCGACTCATGCTGTCATCAAGGCCTCCCCAGGCGCTCGATGAACCCACGGCCAGCTGGCGACAAGAGCCCCCGCTCGCTCACACGGACGCCACGCCGGCCCCGTTCGTGACAGACGCAGGCTCGTAGACGTGTGCGGCAAAGAGAGCCTTGGCAGGACGCGAGCACAACAGTGTTTTCCGCTCTCGCTGTGTCTTCGCCTTCCCTCGCTCTGTCCTCGCCCCGCCGCCGCGGCACAGAGAGGTCGAGACGAAAACGGCCCACGACATCGCCAAAACACTGTTTCGCTCGCGCCCTGGAACCCTGAGGTCCTCCTCGGACTCCTCGCCCTCGTCCAGCCCCATCGTCGCGAGCCTGCCCTCTCCGGGCGCCATGCCGACCTCGTCCGCATACGCGCTGATGCGTGCCTGCACCGCCTCGGCGCTCGCCTCGGAGCTCGCCTCGACCTTCGACTGCACCTTTGCCTCCGCCTTTGCCTCGGCCAGTGCCTCGGCTTTTGCCTCGGCTTTTGCCTCGGCCTTTGCCTCGGCCGTTGCCTCGGCTCTTGCCTCCGCTCTTGCCTCCGCCTTTGCCTCGGCCTTCGCCTCGGCCTTGGCCTCGGCGCCGAGGTGGCTGGCCGCCTCGGAGAGGGCGCCGCTGCCCATCTCGGACGCGAGCTGCAGCTCGGACAGCACCTGCAGCGCCTGGGTGTCGAGCGCGAGGGTGCTGCGCCGAGCGCCCACCTGACCGGCCATGAGGACCCCAGCGGCGAGGGCACGACCAAGCACGATCGCCATGGCCTGATGGGCGAACGAAGGTCGCCAGGAATGGAACGAACGAAGGTCGCCTGATGGGCTGACGAAGATCGCCGGCGGCGCCCCTGGGCGGAAAAGCACCGGGGGCGGGCCTCCTCGGAGGGCTCAGAGGCCTCGAGCCTTCCGAGAATCTTTGCAGGCCTCCTCCGAGGCCAAGTGGGGGCTCCTCGGGAGGCCCGAGGGGCCCTGAGAAGCCCCGCCGCCTTCCGAGGAGGCATGCCCCCCTGTCGCTCCCCCCGGCGGCGCGCCGCCGACCGATAGAAGTAAGCAAGGGATCGACTGGTGGAGATAGGCTTGAGCCCAACGGCCAGAGCCCAGGAGCTGTCGGACTCCAGGCCAGGGAGCACGGACGGCTCCGGGGACGCCCGACCACGCCTCTGTGCCGAATCCTGGCCAGGCCGAGTCTGGCCCCAGGGTCTCGCTCCTCGAGCCTCTCCTCGATCCTCGAGCCCGCATCCTCCGTCCCTCCTCCTCGGTTCTCCCCCGGTGCTCGACCCAGCACCCAACGCCACTCCAGGGTCGTCCC
>CAUYUJ010018043.1:107627-114608 GCA_963575745.1 Prorocentrum cordatum
AAATATCAGTAGCATGATTAGTGTAAAACTAAGTCCGTATGGTTTGAAACCGATGCATACTAGTATTACGAATAACCGTATGTATTAAATTAGTGGTGTTAATGTTATTACGCGTACGATCCTCATTAGTGTCAGTCTCAGTATGAGCAGTACCATGTTCGTACCTGGAGTAGTAATATTGTGATTAGCATCCGTAGTCGCATCATTAATACTTACAAATTACGTGTTGACCATCAGTCTTACTAGTAATAGTGGGCATAATGTTATCATTATGAGTGGTATCATTAATACTATGTTTAGTATTAGTATGTGTGTTAGTGGTCGCGTTAGTGCTGATGTTGTTATCAACATTGCTGGTAGTTGTTAGCAGTCGTAGTCGTATTATTCTTAAGCTTCGTAATATGAGTCGTCGGATCATTCATCATAATATGCTTATGAATGTTCGTATCAGTCACCCTAGTAGCATTTGTATCCGTAGTATGTTTATTAGTATGATTATTATGGCTATGATCATTGATTATTCGACTGCGTCGTAGTACGAGTATTGGTACTATTCTTCCTGGTAGTAGTATTAACCGTATCATCCGTATTAGTCCTCGTACTCTTCGTATGACTAATACTAATATTATTGTTGTTTTTAGTACACGTCGTCGTCTTCGTCCCTTTCGTATTTTTACTAGTACGCTGCTGATCATTATGTTTCGTCTTGTTATCTTGAATAAGATTGTCATGAATCATATTCGTATTAGTTGGTTCACTGGTCCTCCCATATTGGCATTAGTTACTCTTCTGACTAACACTATTATGGTTATCATTATTCTGATTGGTATTAGTTTTATTATTATTATTCCTCCTCCTTCTTCTCCGCCTCCTCCTCCTCGCCCCTTCCTCCTCCTCCTCATCCTCATCCTCTTCCTTCTCCTCCTCTTCATCATCAACCTCCTCCTCCTCATTCTCCACCCCCTCATCGTCATTACCCATCATCAACATCAGCACCGCCACCGCCGGCACCATCGGCATCATCACCACCAGAACAATCATCGTCATCATCGGCTTCAGCATCATCATCACAATCATCATCACCACCACCACCATCATCATCATCACAATCACAATCATCATCATCACCATCATCATCCTTGCCATCCTCATCATCATCATCATCATCAGCAGCATCACCGTCAGCATCATCAGCATCATCATCATTATCATCAGTATCATCATCATAATCATCATAATATCATTATCATCATCAGCAGCATCATCATCATCATCGTCAATAGTATCACCAGCATCACCACCACCACCATCATCAGCATCACCACCATCATCCTTCATGCCATCCTCCTCTGCCCATTATCAGCATCATCATCATCACCATCAGCATCACCATCATCATCATCATCAGCATCGCCGTCGTAATCAAAGGCATCACCATCACCATCATAACTATCATCATCAAAACCGCCAGCACTGGCACCATCAGCATCATCATCACCACCATCATCATCGTCATCATCACAATCATCATCACCACCACCACCACCATCATCATCATTATCACAATCACCATCATCATCAGCATCATCATGATCATCATCATCATCATCATCATCATCATCATCATCATCATCATCATCATCATCATCATCAAAATCAGCATCCCCCTCCTCCTCCTCCTTATCCTCCCTTCCCTCCTCCTCCTTTTCCTCATCCTCCTCCTCCTCCGCCTCCTCCGCCTCTCCCCCTCCTGACCCAGTGACCCACTGATAGCAACAATGTCGTCCGACGTAGCCACATCACCCCCTCGGCCAGTCGGCCCTGGGGAGGTGATAACACGAGTGAGCCAAGTGACTGCAGGGGGGGCGGTCGCCCCTGGAGTCACCCTTCTGTTGGGATACGCTGCCCACGGCAGAAGAAGGCAAACAAGAGCAGATAACTACAGAAGACAGGCGAGCAGGCGAGCGAAGAGCAGAGAAAGAAGAAACGGTCATTACCTCGAGAAGGGGGGAAGACGAGGGAGTTGAGGCGGCGAGCAGCGGTAGTACCAGGTTTTAGTGCAATGAACGTGGTAGTTTGCGGCTGTCGGGCAGCAGCTGTGGGCGCGGCTGACGTCGTCGCTGCCACGTTCGCCAATGTGGAGGGGACAATGGCCTCTCCCCCTGCCCACAAGAAGCCCCCTACAGGCGCCCATCAGTCCCGCCACGGGTAACCTCACCCGCGAAGCAGGCGCAAGGTACCCAGACCGCAGGACTGGTGGACGTTGGGGGGGGTCCACCGAGCGTGGGGGAAATGTGAGCATGCCGCGGTGGTGGCCCGATTCCTTCTGGACACACACACACACACACACACACCAGACGCACTGCCCAACCCCTCCAGGACTATCTGGCGGTTGCTGGGTGGCTGAGGCGTACTCCTGCTGGTAGGCGACCCGCTGTCCGCACAGGGAAGGTTGGGTAGGCAAGTGCGCTTCGGTGAAGCCAGCGGGTGATGACAGGGGTTGCAGGGCAGCAGCTGTGGGCGCGGCTGACGTGGTCGTGGCCACGCTCGCCAAGGTTGAAGGGGAACTGGAACACACAAATAAATACACACAAATAAAGATATCCCCGATATTTTCCCATATTTTCTGGGTTTTTGTCTTCCCCACCACTTCCCATATTTTTGCATATTTTCCTGGGAGTCGACGATTAATTGTGTCTGTGTGTTTCTTTCCCTCCTGAAAGGTGGACGGCACAAGAGCCTCTCCCCTTGTCGACAGGAACCCCCCCACGGGCGCCCATCAGTCCCGCCAGTGGTGCCCTCGCCCGCAGGGCATGCGCAGGGCGCCCAGACCGCAGGACTCGTGGACGCCCGGGAGGGCCAGCCGAACGTGGGAGGTTTGTGCGCTCCGCGGCGGCAGGCCTGTTCTTTCCGGCTACCCCCCCCCCCCCCCGACCCCCCCAACCCCAGATGTGCCCCCCAACCCCTCCAATCTTCGGGAGCGGCCAGGAGGGGGGTGTCCAAGAGGGGGGGGTGCAAATCATGACCGGCGGCACGTGCGCGGCCTAGCGGGGGGGCCAGGGACGTAATGAAATAAGAAGAGGCGCCATGAAATCTGCGGAGATATCATGGCCCCCGCCATGATATCCACCCCCCTTCCTAGTCATCACCCCCCCCTTTTCCGCCCCCGAAATCTGATGTAGCTGGCGGTTGCTGGCTGGCCGGGGCGTCTGCTTTTATAGACGGCCAGCTGTCTGCATGAAGAAAGTCAGGTATACGCGAGTGCAGTGCGGTGCACCCAGCGGGTGAGGCGTGATAAGCCGGACGGAAGAATTGGTGGTGAGAGCGACGAGAGCTAACAGCAGGGCAGGCGAGGACAACGCTGCTGTGAGCGTTCTGCTGAGGCTGAGTACAAAACGGATGCGGCGCGGCGAAGGTGAAGCCTCGCTGGGGGATTGCGCCAAGAGGAGGGCGCTGCGGGTACTGGCGTTGCTGGCTGCACTTGGCCAACGCCATGTCTGCCGACGGTGCGTTCCCTGTATTTCCCACCCCATGAAGAAGATGCCCCGTACCCCCGCCACACGAGCGAGGAGCGGGTTAGTGGTGCGAGCGGCGGGGGGAGGCCAGGTATCGGCGACTAGGCAGCCAGGAGGGGGTGAAGGTTGGGTGGAGGTGGACTTTCGCTCTGGTAGCATAGCTGCGCACCTGGCACAGCATAGCCGCCGATGCCGTGGTCGCCGCGTGCGCATCACGACGTGGGTGTCACGGACGATGGAGTGGTCGGGGCGAGCAAACTGTTGCTGCTGCTGGATGTCCAGTGAGTGCGACTGCTCGGTCGAAGGGCAGCGCACAGAACATGACGTGGAGAAGAGAGCCGGTCGCTCTGGTGGAGTCTGCTGTCTGCCTGCTGGAGAAAATGTGATACAAAATTGGGAATATCGGGGGTGGACAGACCCCCCTTTAGTAAAACGTGGTTTAGTGAAAACGACCTGAGGCCTAAACCTGGCGGGCGCAAGCCTGGAAAATAACGGCCACGGCGCCCTCTCGAGAACCGAAAACGGACAATTCACTAATCGACGTGTCACTGTTGGGGGTTCTGTCCACCGCCGAGAATAATGGGTGCCGCACTGATAGGCATCCGGCAGGCAGGTCCCATCTTGGCGCTTGAGCTTCTTGTGGCTGCGGGTGGACAGGGAGGAGCCCCTGACTCACCAGAGGTAGTCGTTTAGGCGGGCTGGTAAACCTCGGCGTCAAGTGGCCATGGTGTCCATAATGACGCCACTGCAGGTTCGCTGGCGGTGTCTCTGCGTGCCAGCTGTTGGGATGGCGTCGGGTTCTGCCCAGTGTGGGTGTGCAGGTGTGCTTGGTGCGGTCAACGACCTTCTTCGTGGCGTAGTCCATGTTGTCGTACCCGAGGTAGGCATCGTCCTCGCTCTCGTCGCGTATCGCTTCCGCGTCGGGTCGGAGCGGTGGGTACCTCGTGCCGCAGATGTCGTTGCATGTCGTCTGAACAAAGCCGCTCGCCATGCGGGTTGGGGCTGGCTTCCGCTGGGTAGGATCGGTGACGGGCGCCAACCAGTTGCGCTTCGTCTCGATCAGGCGTCGGATTCGAAGGCTCGCTTCTCTCATGTCGACAGGGAGCAGCAGGCCCCTGCTGAGGGCGTCGGTGATCGGCAGTCTGTCGCGGCCTGGCGTGGTGGGCCCTTTTTTTTGGGGGGGGGGGGGGGGGGAGGAGGGAGAGGTCGGACGCTCCAACGACAGCAGACTCTGCGAGCGAGCGCCATCAGAAGTAGCGTGAGACGGGCGGGCTCGTACGGGCGGAAGTGCGGGCAGTTATAAGACAGAGAAAAGACGAGACTCACAACCTCTGGGGCGTGTGCGCTGCTTGCCGGAGAAAACGAATCACACCGAAACGGGGAAATCAGAAAGGAGAACGAGGAATGAGCTACATCAGGGATCAGCCTCAAATCGAGGATAGGCTGGTACGCCCGAAAGTGGCCTGCTGTCTGTCGCAGGCGTCGGCCAGCACGGGCCTACCGATACGAACTTCCATTTAAAACATACGTATCTGCCAAATCAGGCCAGTGCTACGTTCACAACTCGAAGGCTCCAGCGGTCCATCCAAAAGGCCCCAGCTGTGTTGGGCCCGCAGTCGTAGTGTGGTCTATGGTGCTGGTAGTCTGTGCTGGAGTGCTCGGTTCGCCTGGCGTGTGGTTTTCGCCTGTGGCGTCTCGTTCGTCAAGTGGGTCATCTTGGTCGCCTCCGCCGCGGTTTGCCTGTTGCCCAACAATTTCCTACGGTGGCGCAGCTCCCTGGGCCTCGAGCAGGTTGTCGATCGTCAAGATGGTACGGTTGGCGACCCCCCTCTGGAAGAGAAAGATCGCGAAGGGTGCTGGGGAAGACGTGGGGGTTGTGACGTATTCCCAGCTTAGTATGCCTGAAGATGTCGAATCTCTCGCTGGCGGCTAGCTGTGGCATAGGCAGGTCCCTACGGTCGTCGGCAATCGGGCAAGAGCGGGCTAGCGGTTGAAAAAGTGAGTTAGGACGATCGGCTGGCGGGCCATCGTGAATTTGCGAGCCCGTGTAAGTGCCTCGTTGCCAATGAAGTGGTTGACGGAGGTGGCGAGGTAGGTCATCAGATGGTCATGCTCAGCTCTTATGATGCGGTTGGGGTCTGTGTCCCAGTCGTAGCTGGACTCAGAGTCGCTGATGCCCACGATGGCCTCCGAGACCATCTCGGGGAGGTGTTTCATGAACAGCTGAGTCGTCCTCTCGTAGCGGAGCTACTGATGATGTAGGTCAAACGCGCGATAGCTCCTCCTCCTCCTCCTCCTCCTCCTCCCCCTCCTCCTCCTCCTCCTCCTCCTCCTCCTCCTACTCGTATCATTATTATTATTGGTATTTTGACTACGATTACTATTATTACTATTATCATTATTCCTCTCATTATTAGTATGTGTCGTCTGCTTAATTTTCGTATTACTTTTCCTCCTCCTCCTCTTCATCATCATCATCATCCTCATCATCATCATCACCACCACCATCAGCATGATCAGCATCATCATCATCATCAACATCAGTATCCCCATCATCAGGATCATCATCATTATCATAATCATCACCATCAGCAGCATCATCATATCATCATCATCGGATCATCATCGTCATCAGCATCGTCATCATCCTCAGCATCATTATCGTCAGCATCATCATCATCGTCATCGTCATCGTCATCAGCATCATCGACAACAACAACAACAATATCAGCAGCAGCAGCAACAGCAACAGGAATAACAACAACGACCACAACAACCACACCACCACGCATCAATGACAAGAATGCTAACAACAACAACAACAACAAGAAGAAGAACAACAACAACCACAACAACTACACCAACAACAACAACCACAAATAACACACCCATCGTAATCACCATCATCACCGTCATCATGCGCATCAGCATCATCGCCGCCGTCATCACCCTACATCATCATGAGCAACATCAGCTTCGTACTAGTAATCATAATACTACAATACAGCATCATCATCATCATCATCATCATCATCATCATCATCATCATCATCATCATCATCATCATCATCACAATCATCATCATCATCATCAGCAGCAGCATCATCATCATCCTCATCATTATCATCATCATCATCATCATCATCATCATCATCATCATCGTCGTCATCATCATCATCATCATCATCATCATCATCATCATCGTCATCGTCATCGTCATCAGCATCGTCATCAACAGCATCAGCAGCATCATCATCAACATTATCATCATCGTCCACATCGTCCTCATAGACCTCATCATCATCATCATCATCATCATCATCATCATCATCAGAATCAACATCAGCAGCAGCAGCATCGCTCAGTATCGGCATCAGCATCATCATCATCATCATCATTATCATCATCATCATCATAACCACCATCATCATCAACATCATCATCAACATCAGCATCATCATCAAGA
>CAUYUJ010018043.1:114708-149708 GCA_963575745.1 Prorocentrum cordatum
GTGAGGGGTGTGCCGAAGTGGGGGGGTGGAACCGCATGCGAGCGCAGCCACTGGGGCGTTCGGTGTAGCTCCCTATGGGGCCACGAAACGTGTGAGGGGTGTGCGAGAATGGGGGGTGGAACCGCATGCGAGCGCAGCCACTGGGGCGCTCGGTGGAGCTCCCTATGGAGCCACGAAACGTGTGAGGGGTGTGCCAGAATGGGGGGTGGAACCGCATGCGGGCGCAGCCACTGGTGCCTTCGGTGGAGCTCCCTATGGGGCCACGAAGCGTGTGAGGGGTGTGCCAGAATGGGGGATGGAACCGCATGCGGGCGGGGGCCACGAAACGTGTGAGGGGTGTGCCAGAATGGGGGGGTGGAACCGCATGCGGGCGCAGCCACTGGGGCCTTTGGTGGAGCTCCCTATGTGGTCCACGAAACGTGTGAGGGTTATGCCAGAATGGGGGTGAACCGCAAATTGCGGGCGCAGCCACTGGTGGCCTTCGGTGGAGCTCCCTATGGGGCCACGAAACGTGTGAGGGGTGTGCCAGAATGGGGGGTGGAACCGCATGCGGGCGCAGCCACTGGGGCCTTCGGTGGAGCTCCCTATGGGGCCACGAAACGTGTGAGGGGTGTGCCAGAATGGGTGTGGGAGGGGGAGGAGGGGGGAGGAAGGGGAGGAGGAGGAAGGAGGAGGAAGGAGGAAGGAGGAAGGAACGCGGGGACCGTCTCTTCAAAACGAGGACCCAACAGCACAGGTTGGTTGGGAATGAAAACCCTTCTCGAACCCAGCGCCTCGAGCCTCACCCCCGCGTTCCTACTCGCCAGTGCAAGGCCACCTGCAGACCCCCAATCAGTTCCAAGGTGAGGGGGGGGTCCCGCCGAGTAACGACCGTTACGTGCCAGAGGAAACAACAAAAAGGAGACGTCTGCGATGCATCGGCGAGGTCGGCGTGGAGAAAGTCGGGCTCCACATCAAGCCGCATCGCCGATGCAACCAAACGGTAACGATACCGCTACTCCCCAGACCCCTTCAGGGGTGCGTTCTGACAAGGATTCCGACGCGACTGGGGCTGTCCAGGAGGCCTAAAACGGCGAAAACGAGGCAAGGGCAGCTCTTCCTGTTTCTCCTCCTCCTCCTCCTCCTCCTCCTCCTCCTCCTCCTCCTCCTCCTCCCCCTCCTCCTCCTCCTCCTGCTCCTCCTCCTCCCCCTCCTCCTCCTCTGGGAGGCCTAGAGAGTAGCGCGCCCAGGGCGAGAAGATCGGGCCTCGTCCAGGCAGCGCGTCAGCTGCAGCAGGGCGGCCTTGCTGACGCAGTAGCCCAGGCAGCTCGCCAGCGGCGCGTGCGCCGCGCCGCTGCCCACGCTGAGCACGCGGCCGCCGCGGGGCGCCCGGGAGAGCTCGCCCGACAGCGCCTGCGTCAGGAAGAGGGCTGGCGGCGCGCACGAGGTCGGGTGGCCGGGCACGGGAGCTTCACGCGTCCCAACACGCCCCGCTGGGCTGAGGAGGAGGAGGAGGAGGAGGAGGAGGAGGAGGAGGAAGGAGAGGAGGAGGAGGAAGGAGAGGAGGAGGGGTCATCAGCTCGCCGGGGCTGGTTGGGCGGGGCCGCTCTGACGAGCTCTTCCCTTCCTTCTCCAGAAGCCCCCGCTGCCCTCCGGGGAGAGGGGGAGGGGCCCTCGCCCCTTTCCTTCCACCACCCCCCCCCCCGAGGCTCGTGGGGGGGCTCACAGGGTGGCATGGGGGGGTCCCTGTTCGCCCAAGTGGGCCTCTGGTGCTCCAAGATGGCCTCCAAGGCGGCTCGAGACGTCCCGAGATGGCTCGAGACATCCGAAGATGGCCAGGCATGGGCGCTTCCCGTCATTTCGCTCGGGCGCCTGCGGCAGGTTCGCGCCGTTTCGGTCCCGGCGTTGGCTCCTGACACCGCGGGGAGCGTTCAACCTCGAACGATCGGCTGTTTCCGACAGGTCAGATCGTTCAACATCGACCGATTCTGGGTCGCCCGCGGCGTCCAACGTTTCAACCTCGAACGATCGGCTGTCTCCGAAAGGTCAGATCGTTCAGCATCGACCGATTCTGGGTCGTCCGCGGCGTCCAACGTGGAGCGCCGGCGGCGGGGTCGCCGCCCGCCGGCACGACGCGAAACTGCCGCAATCCCACACGAGCACGTACGGAATCAAGTTAAACCATAGTTTGAGAGACTCTTTCGGAGGAGGAGGAGGAGGAGGAGGAGGAGGAGGAAGGAAAAGGAGGAGGAGGAGGAGGAGGAGGAGGAGGAGGGAGAGAGACTCTTTCGGTCGAACCGAAGCTCCCAGACTTGGCCACCTAGACAAAGGGGGTGGGGCGCGAGGGCGCCCCAAAGCCCTATTGTTGCGCTCTGTTCACAGCGGGCGTCCTCTCGCCCGGCTTCCGGCCCGCAGGGCCCGGCTCGAGAAGTGGCGCGGGAGGACAGGGTCCGGGGCTCCGCTGCGACCCTCTGCGCTTCTGCATCTTCTGTTCCACGTCAGATCCGAGGGCGGGGCGAGGGGGTGTCACGAGCGGCGAACACGTATTTCCCAGGGTTCTCCGAGAGGTCGCAGGTCCATCAGTGCAGTGCCCGGTGATGAATCACCGTCTTACTCGGCCAACTGCCTTGCCAGAAGCTGCCATGGCAAGAGCGGCGGGGAGGGGGCGAGGTCGGCCCGCTCGCTGGGCCTCCAGCCTCGCGGCGAACATATCCATATCCGAGCGGCAAACCTATCCAGATCCGCGCCCTCGCGATGCAGGTTAGGGGGTTCGATCCCGCGGATGCGCGGTCGCACAAGCACGCGCCGCGCGGGGCCTCCGCGCGAAAAAAAAAAACGCCTCGTAGCCGCAGGCTCGCGCCCCAGTGGCCACGGTTTGGGGGCGGCTCGAGCCAGGGCCCAGAATGGACAGGCGAACTTTGGACGAACATATGTTTTATCTATTATATCTATGATATAATACTAATACTAATACTAATACTAATAATAATAATAATGATGATAATAAAGAAAAAGAAGAAAGAAAAAAACAAAAACAAAAACAAACAAAAAAAAAAAGTCCCCTGACTATTTTGTTGTTACTATGTTGGGGGTATTCCTCCTGTAGAGGGACATGCCCGACTTAAGACGAGCGTCGAAGGGATGCGGGTCGGGGCGGGGCGGGATTAGGGGGGGCATTCTGAGAAGGCGCGTGGGGCGTCTCAGAAGCCCTCCTGTCTTCTGAGAAGCCTTCTCGGGAGCCCCCGAGCCATATGGCCAGTAAATTCGAACCCTGCGGCGCAAGATGGACCCCCCGCACCCCCAAATTGATATTGGAGAATGTGGCAAGCAAGGGGGCAAGGGGGCTTGAGTGGACAGACGAGCCCCCAAATCACCACCCACACCGAGTTCAACATCTGATATGGGGGGGCGAGGAGGGGGGTCAGTTTTCCTCCAAGTCTGCCTTGGGTTCGAACATCTTGTTCGTGTGCTGGCCTTCTTGGACGGTCGGAACCCCCCCTCGCCCCCACCTCGACCCAAATCCCCTCGAAACTCACGCGTGGACCCCGCGCGGGGCCCACTTTGGGGGCCGCTCCTCGAGCCGCACCCCGCCGCGTGGACACGAGAGCGCCCAGGGAGGCCCCAGGAGCGGCAGCACACTCCAAAGTCGGCGGCGAGCGAGGGGGGGAAGCGAGAAGGAGAAGGCCTTCTCAGAAGTCGGCGGGACTCCTCACAAGCCCTCGCGCCTTCCGAGAAGCTCTCTGCGTCTTCGGGGGAGGCTTCGGAAACTTCTCAGAGAAGGCCGGGGGACTTCCGAACCCTCTGAGGAGGCCTTCTCCTTCTCACTTCCCCCCCTCGCTCGCCGCCGACAAAGGCCACCCCCTCCGCCCCACCCCAGAAAATCCCCGACGACCCGACTGTGTCAGCGCGTCGACCCCCCCGGAGAAATCTCGACCCTTGCCCTGGGACCGGCCCATCTCCTCCCGAGACGCCCCTCGGGGCCTGGCGCGGGCCCGCGGAGGCCGAGAATGGCAACAACGAAAGGAAAAACAGTCACAAACAATACAATCGTACTCTCTGCTCTCAAGACGCGAGGGGGTCCGGGACCCCCTCGCCCCGCCCCCCAGCCCCCTTCGGCGGCGAGCGAGGAGGGGCAGCGAGAAGGAAGCAGGCCTCCTCAGAGGGTTCCGAAGGCCCCCGGTCTTCCGGGAAGCGCTCCCAAAAAAGCCTTCCCCGAGAAGACACACGCAAAAGACTTCTCGGAGACGGCGCGAGGGCTTGTGAGGAGTCCCGCCGCCTCCTGAGAAGGCCTGCTCCTCGCCTCCCCCCTCGCGCGCCGCCGAACACCAGGCGGAGGCGGGCGCTTCTGCGTGACCCTGATGTGCGGCCAGCTGGCGCACGAACGCTCGCGCAGCGAACCCGGAGTTGCGGACGGTGGAGGTCGGTCCACGAGAAGCCTTCCACGAGAAAACCAACCCTGAGACCCCAGGACGTCCAGTGATATCTCTGGTGTGGGAGCGCCACGCCGTCCGCAGCAGAGCCATCGAAACCCACCAGAAGCCCACAAGAGACCCAGGGCACCCTGGAGGCAACCCCTCGCCATCGCTCGGACGTCCATTCCCTGTGTTTTTTCAGGTCTCGTGCGTGGTTTTTTCGCCAAATGATCAAGGAGGCTCCTCGATGGTCCTCGCCGAGCGATGCCAAAGTCGAAAACGCACTGGTAAGCTTAGATATATGTTCCGCCTTAGGCGCTCCCATATCCCAGGCTTTGGCTCATATCGCATGAGCAAGAGAGCAAGACGAAGCATGGGATCTGGAGTAAAGGATAGAAGGGGCATCGTCAATGGAAAAGGTATTTTCCGATCTCAGATACAAGTCGTGCGCCTCAATGAGGCACATCACATATTAGGCCGGGCCCGGCTTGAGCCAGGCACGGCAGCGGTGCATGCTCGATATACATCTCGCCTTTAACCTTCTCCGTTTAAAGTCGGAGGGGGAGGAGACGAGCAAGCACCGCACTTCTACATTACACGGAAAAAACAGTGCTAGGCAACAGCGGCTGCCTACAAGGCAAGGGCGCGCGAGTAGCCTCGCTACCGGCGAGTTTCCTCGCTACTAGAGCGCACCTGCATGCGGGTTTCCCCGCTAGCTCGGGAGGCAGGGCCGTCCTGAGACGACCTGCCCGCCCTATACGGAGTATGTTTCTTCAGCTCGTGCTTGAAGGATTGCTGGCCGGCCATTACTTGTAGGAGCAACGCGCGGTCAATACTACCTTTGGTATGACCATCGGCAGTCATATCCCGCGTGTCACACCATTGAACGCTTTCAACGATTCCGCGCTCCATCATCTGGCGAATCCAGCTAATGTGCCCAAGCAGAGCACATTCTGTGGGCTTCTTCAGATCTTTGCTAGACAAAGACTTGAAGACAGACTCGGCATCAATAGTCAGAGTGACTTTGATACATAGACCACCCATTTCCAATATGTTATTTAACTGTGTGGGGGTCAATGGTCCCGAGTGTAGCTCGTGGAGCGTTACAATGGTCGGGTAGCAGTCTTCCAAGTTGTGGGCTGCTGCCAGTGTTTCCGCAGAGTAGCTCGAACGCACCTGCAGTCGATGAGACTTGCAGTATGCGTCCACCAGGTGCACGACGGGTTTCCCCGCTTGCGTGTGGCCACGCCTCAGCAGGTTAGCCCCGCGGATACCATAGCCTTTGACTTCGTCGTCTTCATCTCCGTTGAGACGACGATAGCCAGAATCGCTATGCAGGTCGACTTCTCCTGTTGGAGTCATAGCTTGATACACGATCTTCTTCGGACCTGCCTGCAATTTCCTGGCAACCGCGTTTAGTCGTCGTACCTGGATGTTTGTCGGTTCCTGGATACGTTGTAGTGAGACAACATAGACCATCAGCCATACCAGCGTGATCAACGCATAGGCTAGAGCGCCACGAAGACTGACGAACATATCAGAAATCGTCTTTGTCGCTTTGCTCTCAGGATCAGCGCCTGTGAGTTCTGGATGTGTGATAGGACGAAGCTGTTTGATGTATTCGTCCTGATCAAGAGTGACGCTCCCATCATCGGTCTTGTTGTACCGAACGGCACAGTTTGTGTATGCGTGCTCGTTCAGTTTGCACTTTCCAAACGTATATTCAACACATTTGACATACTTGTCAATAGCATCTTCCTTCCCAGTCATATTGATGTCATAAACGTGTTTGGCTGTCAAGAGGTTTGAGCTCATCTCGAACTCTTCGTCGTATGAAGTAGGCTGTAGTCCAAAGCTCCTAGTGATGGACCTGAGCTTCAACGAGAATGCCCTGGGAGCATCCTTCGTGCCCGTCCCCGGCTTCAGACACCGAAGACAATGCTTTGATTCGTCATATGACTCAAAGCCTGGCAGTGTGCGAAGGACAGCTGCTGACCCAGGAGGTAGTGTGAAGCACACCACACGCTCTTTCTCGCCCGTTGCCGCGGCGAGCTCGCTATAGGTCAGTCCCTTCAAGAAAGCCATGTTGATATCCAGGGAAGCGATGATCCAAGCTTTGTTGCATGCAGCAGAACTTGCGAGCAGTCTCTGGTTTGACCTCCTTGCCGTGCCAGAGAAGGTTTCGACATCGAAGGCTTCAATGTCCATGAAGCCACGGAGTACCAAGCGCAACCTGATCGTCCGTTCCATTTCGCCCTTTTCGTTCTTGACAAACTTCCATTTGTATACGTAGCGTGAAGTCATGATGTTCGACGCTTTGCTCAAGTCGGTCATCTGGAAGCATTTGTTGTCAAGCCAAGTCTTCAATTCTGTGTAAAGGGCTTTGGAAACTTTGACCGGATTCGCATGAATGTCGGCCTTCGTGAGTAGATCGTCTTCCTTGACGACCACGGCACGTTTGAAGGCAGCACTAACGTATACTCGCATAGTTGCGACGCTGCTGTCATCCAACAATCGGCGTTGCTGCTCGGACAGGACGACTTTGGACATGTCTGCTGTGAAGCAAAGCTCGATGTACTTCCCGTGCTCGTCGGAATCCAGATCATATTTGCTGTCCGGATCCGTGGAGCACAAAGGAACGTAGTAAGAAGTGTCCATGTCGTATCCTGGCGGGTGACCCCGCTCCGGCAAGTGGCCTTGCACATCTTCACAGGTCGTAGAGACTAACACACACTGTGTGTCTGTCATGTATGTCGGAACTGTATGCATGACTTCTTCTGTGTCAGCTTCAAGGAGTGTTCTGTCATCCATCAGTTCAGCATACCACGACTTCAAGACAAAGGCATCCAGATCTTCTTCTGTTTCCTCTATGATGGTCGGGAGCCGACCATCGTTCTCCGCAGGAGGCTGCTCAGGAGCAGCTGCTGGAGGTGACTCGCTTGGTGGTGGACCATCAGCGAGTTCCTCAAACTTAGTGAGGTCTCGGTCGAATCCAGCAGGCGGCTTCTTGGATTTAAGACACTGGATGATGCGTGAGTGTGTAGATCCTGTGATGTCGTAGATGTTCAAGGCAGTGCCATCAGCTTCATAATAGTGAAAGCCAGGGGTCACATCGTTATCATAGTGCACTAGTGTACAGCTGTCTGCATAGGGGGCAGCAGGCAACTTCGTCAGGCTCTTAGCAAGTCGTACAGCAACAACGTTTTCAATACGAAAATAGTTGCGTATGAGGTACTGAAGAGCCAAGTGCACCTTAGGCGAAAGCCGGCTCGCAGCAGTCATCTGCAGCCGGCCCTGTTTCGCTGGTAGATATCCGAAAGTCATGGCGGGTTTCCCCGCTGGCAGACCGGCAATAAAGGCCAATACTGTCCGAAGGGCCGTATTGTCCGATCCTATCTCGCGGACCATCAGTGCTTCGATGTACAGCGTATGTCGTGTGTCAGGATACTGTACTCGCACTTCGCGACTACCGACCTTCACGATGACCTGGCCTCGGTCAGGTTCGTTGCGGATGACCGGGTATGGACCACTCCATCCACCCCAGTCGTCTTTCGTGGTGGTCGGGCGATGATAGTCCACGAGATCTCCCTCTTTGTAGTGAAATTCACCCGTAGCAGTAGTCTTCGTACGGAGAGCCCTGTTCGTCTTGGCAACCGCAGTGGCCTGCGTGATTGCCTCCAGACTAACCTTCCTGATTGTCTCCTCCCTTGAGTGATCTGATGATTCAGCGGACTGATCATGATCCAAGACAGGGAAATCGGGAAGCATAGCTGGTTGTCTGCCATACAGCGCATTATACGGAGAAACTTCGTTGTAGAAGGCAAATGCGTTGCTGGCAAACAAGGCTTCATGTAAAAGACGAGTGAAGTTCAGAGGAATATTCAATCTATTCAATTCTTCTCCCATCACGTGTATGAGGTGTCGCAGGATGCCATTCTTAGCTTCGATAGTCGTGGCGTGTTGGCCACGCGCTCGGATACGAAGCTCTGTTCCCTTGGATTTAAGGATGGCCTTTGCTGTATCGTTATTCAGTGCTCCTTCCCCGTCGGAGTATAAGATCTTGGCAGGGCCATGTTGCATCCAAGTTGTGTGATAGGCATCTAGAACAGTATGCATAGTCTTATCAGGAATCTCTGTGCCAGCTGCCCAGCGAATACAACGGTCGATGATGTGAAAAACAATATGTTCCTGTTTGTAAAAGAAGAGATCACATTCGACTTCCTCGTTGCAACGTCCTGGCAGTGACACAGAAGGCATCACCGTGTTGCCTGGTTTGTCCCAGGCACGACATTCTCTACACGAGTCGCAAATGCCTTTGATCAGACTCAAACGGGTTTCACCCAGACCAACCTTAGTTAGAATCATCCGCATTTTTGGTTCCTTGGCATGAAACCATCTCAAGTGGAGCTTGCGGAGTTCTCGCTGCACTACAGCTGGGTCAAAGCTGCGCAGGTTTTGAAGGCTGAGCTGAACGTCGAAGCGAGTCCAATCGGGAAGCCTTGGCCTTGGCCTCGGCTCCGCTTGTGGCTGCGGCGGCGGTGGAGGATCTCCTCCCTCCATGCGTCCGCGCCTTGCTGCAACTTGTGGCAGTCTGCGGTGATCGTCAGAGCTACCAGCGCCAGTGGTGTTACCAGGAGCTCCCTCGGCCCTGGTAATGTCATGGCTGCTGGCGCCTGCGGTTGGATCGCCCTCACCGGGCCGTGGCGGCCTAGGCGCGCGTATGCGCGCTTTCGCGGCCGGCGCCGCTTTTGCGGCTGGCGCCGCTTTTGCGGCTGGAGCCGCTTCCGCGGCTGGCGCCGCAGGAGCGGCTTGCCCCGCTGGGCGCGGCTGACCAAAGTTATCCGGCAGCTTCCATTTTTCGGCGAATCTACATTGGCCAGATATCTTGGCATGGTGAGGATTGCTCTTCTGATATTCCTTCTTACAGCTTGAACAGTCCCAATAGTATGGTTCAACATCATACCATCGACACATCTTCGGATCCCTGCTGTGTCTTGGCGATTGTTTGTAGTTGTTGTCTACACAGCCAGGACACCCAAGACCGCCAGGTGGTGGTCGCCAGATTTCTCCGCTTGGGTGTCTCCGGATTGTTGGGTCGTCCAAGTCGTAGCCAGCACTGTTTGTTACGAACGCATAACTGCGTTCGCGATTCGCGAATGGATCGCGACCGTAAGCAAACAGATCTTTGGCGATTTGCACCGCATCAACGATCAGTGACTGCATTCTGTAGGTATACTGTGCCGCCCTTGCTAGTTCTTTGTTGCAAGCATTGGCGTGCACATGATTACCTGGACAACGCTTGCCTCTGAAAGGTGCCAACAACTCTTCTTTGTTTGCCATCATCTGTGTTGGCTTGCGGATGTATTGTCCAAATGAATCTTTGAGACCAGTCGTGCACTGATCAATAATCGTTTGGCAAGTGACCTTGCGTTGTGCCAGTTCCTTCCATGGCTGGATCTCATCCACCCACGTGCCCATTGGTTGTTCCCTGAGAAAGAAACGTCTTAGGTCGTCTTGTAATAGAGCGACTGTTCCACAGAACGTGATATGAGGCAGGTCCTCTTTGTGGTGTTTAAGCCACGTATCATGATTGACCTGTGCATTGAAGTAGGAAGGAAGTCCAGTAGTTCTGCAGCTTGGCTGCAGAATCGTGATCTTGACAAAGCAAGTCTTGAGGTAGTGAAGGACTGCCCTTTGTACTTCCGAGTTTCCAAGGTCAACCATAGATATCTTATCAAGGTTCCCGCCCGACGAGAGTCCTCTCTTGAAGGCTAATATGGATATACCACCCTTGCCCCCACATAATTCAAGCATGTCCACTTGATTGTTTCTGCCGTAGCATAGTGACTGGACCATCGAGAAGACATCAGCATGTGAGTCAGCGGGTTGCCCCGCCGGTAACATCATGAAGATGTCCTCTGATTCGCTGTCCGAGTCCGAGTCATCAAGAGGAACGTCGTTGAAATATGTGGAGCAGTCAAGCCCTTTGAGGTCCTCTCCACAGTCGTCGTTACCGTCTTCCACTTTCTTCGGGATTTTCTTCGGTTTGATGCCAGCCTCTTTGTCAGCTTTCTGCTTTTCTTTCTGTTTTATCCTGGCATCCGTGGGCAACGCAGTTTCCGCGGAGAGATCCGCTGCGGAGAGATCCGCTGCGGAAGGGTCCGCTGTTAAGTCAGGAAATGGCGGAATTTCAGGAAAGTTGGTGGGTCGCGTTTGGCAACGCTCAATCGAAGGGGGAGGAGACCGATCGTCATCGACGATCGTCACACGCTTTGGGCGTGGCCTTCGCGACTCACCGTCGCCGTAAAGAACTGGAGCCGGAGGCTCCCAGTATAACCGAGTACTGATGTTTGTAACCCCATCAGGTAATGGAGCTACATAATTGTACCCAGTCGGCTGATCCTGGATTTTGATATCTTGAACGATCGTATTCGTGTCCAGGTCGGTCGTGACTCTACGAACAACATGGTCCCATTGTGGGCCCTTTTGTGGACATTGAACGTAGTGTCTTACCTTTTTGTCAACGCGCGTACACACACTGAGGTGTACCGCACTCCGCTCATTCCTAATCATGTTGGCTTTATTGAGTTGATCAAGGAAGCGTGCAGTGATGATAGCCAAGGTTTTATGCCGGAACTCGGCACGTTGCTGATCTTGGCCATACCAATCCAAATCATGTTCTTTGTGTGAGCCACAAGTACATCTCCATAAGTTTATCGGTATATGAGGACAAGATGCAGCAACTTGTATATAAGAACCACTGGGATATTTACTGGAGCGGTCAAACTTGATACCGAAATGACAGAGTCTCATTCGTATAACGCTTAGCTTCAAATCTTCGATAACATCTTTGATCGGACCCTGTTTCCAGAAATACCCGGGTGGCCCCAGGATAACAATCTGCATTCTCAGAGCACGCGCTTTGATCAGGAGATTTTGTATACGTTGATAGTGTGGTCCCGCCCTCTTTCCTGGAGTACGAACGTACCAATCAGAGGGCGTGGCCACCCACAACATATTATAGTCTCCTGCCAACAAATTTCCCAAATACTGTGTTCCAGTTGAAGTCATTACCTCATTATGGGTAATCCGGTCGCATATATATCCACGGGTTCGGAGTTCAGCGCAAGCTGTGCGAATATCTTCGATGACAAGACATTTTGAATGATATTTTTCCTCTCGGGCCTCAGCGCGGCCAACGCATGTAGCGAGGAGGCCGGTATTCGGCTTCTCTTCGCAAGCGAGCGCCGCCGGCGCGCCCGCCTGCCCCCGTCAGCGGCGGTCGTGAGACCAAGTTGCCGCTTGGCTCGGAGGCATGCTGTTAGCGGATGACTCCGCAGGCGTTCGCTCGGCGGGTGACCCCGCAGCTGGTGTGGCCACGCTCGCAGACAGAATCGGCGGGTTGTTTTCAGAAATGTCAAAGTATTCCGTCCGATCCGTAGCGTGACCCACGATCTCCACGCGGGTTGGCCCCGCAGAGTCCGACGAACCTCCGCCCGTGTAGCTTGGTGGCGGTGGCGGCGACGCGGGTGGCCCCGCTGGATCCTCAGGCGTCCATTTGCTCACCGCCTCCTGGACTGCCCAGAAAATCTTGGACTTCAGGGCAGCCTTCATGTGTGGCCCAGTCCCTTCGGGACCCTGTCGGCACTCCCACCAGTTGTTCAGCGTCCTGTTCACGATCAAACGGGTCGTGTCCTCCAGGAGCTGCTTGTCGATGTACGGCTCGACGATGTACGCATCGGTCGTGAAGGTCGCAGACTGTCCCGTCGCGGGTGGCCCCGCTGTTGCTTCAGCGGGTGGCCCCGCACTGACGGGGTCCTCTTCATTCTCCGTCTCGGTGTAGCCATCTCGACTGCTGCGGATCGTGAAGGTGTTCGTGACCGTGTGGCTCTTGGCCCCTTCGTACAGCCCGCAGGGAATCGCGAGATGTCCCGAGGGAGTCTTCTTCGCCTTCAGGACCTCGGCGCCTCTTCCCAGCTTCAGGGTGTAGTCACCGCTGGGAAACATGACCTTCTGGTAGCCAGGCTTCAGCACGATGATCGTGTCACGTGCCTCCATGGCTCCTAGGCCCCAGATGGCCGGGAGATTGGCACCCGAGCCTTCTGCGATGTTGGAGGCATACTCCTCAATACGGGGGCTCGCCTCGTTGGCATACTGTACCCCGATCTTGAAGTTGCCCATCTTCCGACATATCGCAGCGCCCTCCCCAACACCATTGATGTAGAGGGTCTTGCTCAGGGTGCAGATGGCAGGTCGGTAGTTGTACCTGGCCATTATCTCCTGGAAGGTCCGCGCCGTGTTGGATCCAATGATGTTCACATTAGAACCAATGTCCAGCATGAACGAGATACAGGGCATACCATCTTCATCAGGAAAGAATGTCCCATTGCGCGCTGCAAGAGCGACCTGTACGCCAGTGTGGTCGTTGGTGTGGTACGTGATCTGCGATCCGAGTGTACCCCTCAACAGGCGCTGTTCAAGAACCCATTGACTCATGGTCAGCTCGGTGCACCACATCTGATCGTACTGGCGGCGCTCCTCCACAGTAATCGGTTCCTGCTGGAGGACCCAATAGTTTGCAGATAGCGTGGACATCCATTCGCCTCCTGGTGGCAGCGTGTCTGCATCGTCACGCGCGTAGGGCAGCCCCTCTGTGTCAATCATGAACGTGGTATGAAACTGGGCTGCCTCTGCGCTCTCAGCGCTTGCCCGGCTTCTGGCGCTGACCGGGCTTGCCACTCGAGAGGTCCTGGTTGATCCAGTTGGCCTTCGAATCCCGCCTCCGCTCCTGCCACTCCGCCTGATGTTGGCCTCCATGGTCCTCAGGAAACCTGGGTTTGGAGGTCCGTTTGCGGGTGGCCCCGCTTGGGCGGCGGGAGCCGCTTCAGCGGGTGGCCCCGCAGCTGGGGGCTCCTGCGCTCGGAGCGTGGACAGGATCGGCATCCGAATGCCTTGTTCTGGCGCTGGCCAGGGGTATGCCTGTGCAGCTGGGGCACGTGCGGATGGCTCCGCCGATAGTGAGACTCGAGCCTCCAGTGCCTCCACTGCTTCGCGTAACCGACGCATTTCTCGGGCATCTGCAACGTACCTTTCCTGCTGGCGCGCTTGGTCCGACTCAGCGTCGCGCTGTCCAGCATACGGGAAGTGTGCTATCACTATGCCCGGTCCACGGCATACGGCACAGGGGGCCTCATTCGGCGCACCTGGCCGCTGATTGCGGACGTGCTGCTGTGCAACACGGTCCCAGCATATGTCGTGAAAGAAGTGCCCGCGCGCCAGTCTCCACACTGTAGTGCCCATCTCGTAGTTGTCCATGCAGATTGGGCACTGAGTGAAGTTGTAGTCTGAAATGACTGGAGCAGGCACGTCAGGGCGAGTCCGAGCTTGGCGCTCGAAAGTGGTTTCGCCCTCCCGATATGGCGTCGGTGGCGGCCGTCTGTCTGGCCGTTCAGCGGGTGGCCCCGCTTCTGCGGGTGTCCCCGCTTGGGCCTCGCGCTCAATCCTTCTCTGGATCGCGCGTTGTTGGCGCAGCCTGGTGTTGTCCCGAGCCTGCTGCCTGGATGCCAGTATCGCTTGCTGCGTGTTGTGCACGTCGCGGATGTAGTCTGGCATGCTGCCCATAGCGGCTGGCACCGCGAGACCAGCTGGCTGAACTATGGTCTCGGGGTCCGTCGGCGTGGGCATGTAGGCGTAGTGCGGCATAGACTGCGCATCGACCGCTCGTGTAAACTGCAAACGAAACATCTCATTAGCTAGGTTCCGAGTGTATTCGTTCGCAGGTGGCCCCGCAATCATAGGAGTGTTATTCATCTGCGCGTAGTACTCCGGGTACATCGGCGCGTCCATGGCCTGCGCCTCTGCTGGACCGTGATTGTCCCATCCATATATCGGGTGTGATGCTATTCCTGGAATAAACACCTGTCGATATGGATTCGTGGGATCAGCATTTGGAGCATCTTCAGAAGTCCAACTCCAGAGAGGTCGAAAGTCGCCATGATTCGTAACATCTATGTTGCGGTTCCGCAACAGGCTGGGCACTCTATCAGCTTGTTGCTGCAGAAAAGTAGCCTGTGCTCTTAAGTTGGCTGCCCGACGTTCGTAGTCTGAACCTTGCTGTCCGTCAGCGGGTGGCCCCGCTTGAGCGGGTGGCTCCGCAGGCGTTCGCTCGGCGGGTGACCCCGCAGCCACTCCTCCTTCACTACCCCTCGGAGTGCCAAAGGGAGTGGTTGCTTGGAGTGCTGCTGCGAGTGCTGGATTCCCGCGAATCGCCTGGAGTCTTTGCCACAAGCTGTTCTCGCTCGTTTCAGACGGCGGAGTCCGGAACGGCGAACCACCATCGGAGCCGCCCATAGGGACAAACCTCGCACCTCCAGCCTGCTGCGGAGGGCGTTGTGGCTGTGGTCCTAGGACGCCTGGTGGCCCCGCAGGAGTGCGCAGGTTCCTCTGCTGTGCGTCTTGGATACCTGTATGCACTGCCCACGGGTCAGCACGATATAGCTGATCGGTCAGTCCAGAAACGTCGGCTGGTGACAGGTAGCTGTTGAGGGCCTGGACCCATGTCTGCTGGTCCGGCCTCCAAGGAGATGCTACCGTTGCTACTGGTGTGACCACTTGCTGCCATGAACCATCCGAGGTGTCTGCCGCGGGTGTCCCCGCACCTGCGGGTGGCCCCGCCTCAGGCATGACCTCGTCTTCCTGGGCATTTATCATGAGGACTGTCTGTGTGAGGTACGGTCGTGGAGCAATATCCGCCGACCCCTTGTGGGTCTCTAGGCGTGTGAGATAGTTCCCCCCCCTATAGCCCCCCCCCCCGGGACCCCAAACCGGCGATTTGACCCCCCCCCCCGGGCCCGGGACGAGCGCCCTGGGCCCGGGACGAGCGCCCCCCCCGGGCCCGGGACGAGCGCCGCCGGGCCCGGGACGAGCGCCGCCGGGGCTTTGCCGGGTTCCAGGAGGCCTCAAGACGGGCCAAGATGGCCGCAAGAGGCGTTCAAGACGGCCCACGGGAGCTCCGAGACGCCAAACGAGCGCTCCAAGACGCCCAAGATGGCTCCAAGACGGGCTAAGAAGCCTCCAAGACGGCCCAAGAGGTCCCCAAGAAACCCCAAGACGCCTCCAAGATGCGTCCCACGAGGGTCCCTAGACGCAAAAATTGGCCCATTCCCTTCGTAAAACGTACATTTTTCACGAATTCGCTTTTTTGGTTTTTCCGACGCTCCCAGACGGCCCCAGACGGCCCAAGAGGCCCTAAATACCGCCCCAAGACGGTCCAAGCAGCCTCCAGGGAAGCTCCAAGGCAGCCCAACAGAGCCCCAAGACAGCCCAAGAGGCGCCCAAGATTGCCCAAGAGGGCCCCGAAGACGGCCCCAAGAGCGCTCCAGGAGCGCTTCAAGTTGCCTCCAAGAGAGCTCAATATGGTCACAGACGGTCGAAGAGCGATCAAAAACACCGACGATCGCCTCCAGACGGCCCAGGACGGCCCCAAGAGGCCCCAAGAGGCCTCCAAGATGCGTCCCAGGAGGGCCCCTCGGCGCAAAAATTGGCCCGTTCCCTTCGTGAAACGTACTTTTTTCCACAAATTTGCCTTTTCAGCTTTCCGACGCTCCCAGATGGCCCTGGAGGCCTCCAATACAGCCCCAAGGTAGCCCAGAGGCGTTCGAGCCGGGGTCATCCGAGCTCCGGTGGATCCCGGCTCGAACGCCGCCGGGGGGAGCAAAGGGCCCGAAAACGAACCAAGAGCGCACCAGAGCCCCCCCCCCCCCAGGCCCGGGACGAGCGCCGCCGGGCCCGGGACGAGCGCCGCCGGGGCTTTGCCGGGTTCCAGGAAGCCTCAAGACGGGCCAAGATGGCCCCAAGAGGCGTTCAAGACGGCCCACGGGAGCTCCGAGACGCCATGCCTCTCAATCTTTTCTTCTGGCACTTGCCACTGCGCTGCAACGCCTGGCAGCTACGAGCAGTGAAGGCGGAAACGCGGCGATAGCCGCCGGTACGAATCGAGGGGTCGGCGGATGTGGCGTGAGCCTGGAGAATCTTGTTCGGTCATGATCAAGTTGAATGGGCGACCGTCCGTCTTAGACCAGCCCTTTAGGTACATGGCGTGATCTTCCATCACACCCAGAGTTCTGTCACATAATTTAAGTGGCAGGTAATCATCGGTGCGAATCCTGTCTGCGGGTTGGCCCCGCTTCCGCGATTTGTCATACGCCAGCGGATTGCTCCAGGCTTCACCGACCCGATATTTTGCAATGCTCACAATCTGGAGGATATGATCGGGCGGTATGCGGCCGTCGTGGCCCCGTGCCATGACGATGTCATTCGCTGACCTCCATAAGGAAAAGCCGCTGGACAACATCTTGCTGATGCTGCAGAAGATAAGCACCTCAGAGTCAGGACGGATGCCCGACTGAATCCTCGGGTCACCCGGGAGGTAAGGGCAGCCGTGTACGAACTGGCGCCCCCCCTTCCCCTTAGGGTTGTCCTGTGCGAGGCATGAAAGGCCATTATCAAGGATGCCCTTGACATGTTCCCACTGTGTCCCGTGGATGAAGTATACTGGGTCATCTGGTTCCTTCATCCATGTTGTGATCGGCTTATAGAGCGACTCGGGGCAGTGGATGCCTGGGCTGCTATGGCCGTTCGTGGCTCTGATGAAGTATTGTGGCCTGCGTACCGTTGGTCGGAATCTGGGAGGTAGCTTCATGCTGTCCTCGACGCACTTCATCTGGAGCCTGCCCTTCTGCATACCATGATTGTCGATCATCTCGCAGCAGTTTAGCAACACCCAGTACACGCATGAACAGTGAGGGTTGCCCTTGATCAGCACATCATGCATGTCACGGTAGCCTTTCCACTGATCGTTTTCAATCCAGTTTGTCAGCAAATCGTCAACAGCAACCCAGCCATCGTATGGATCGAAAGTGTTAATCTGTTCGAAGTGTCGGCTGAATCCATCTTTCCAATACGGACAATGGCGTAGGGCTGTAGAGAACCATATTGACACCTTGGTCATTTGCCAGTCGCGCGGCAGAGTCGGATCTGTATTAAACTTCCCCATGACCTTCATGAGCTCTGCCCTGTGCTTCGCGACGCGCAATGGCGGCCTGTCTCGCAACATATTTCCCACGGCTTGTTGTTCACGTTCCCAATCGTTGCGGCACTCGAAGTTACGACGGTCAGGGCAATTAATGACCTCGTATCGATCTGCATCGTCTCGAGTGACTCGTGGGTTTATGGTGCGTTTCGGGCCTTTGCCTTCAATGCCTTGCCAATATTCAATGGCTCCCAGAGGGATGTTCCTGAGAACAGACATCACTGGTTGCCAACGCGCGGGTGGCCCCGCTAATGCAGCTGGCGCCGCTTTAACGGGTGGCCCCGCAGAGCCTGCGGCTGCCGGGGCAGCTCCAGCGGATGACTCCGCGCCAGGGTGCGGGTGACCTTGGTCAGCCACTGCATCGTCGGCTAGTTTCTGTCGGTCGCCAAATTCTTTGAGGGCTCTGAACCGTTCTTCTCTTGAGAGAGTGCCTTCTGCGGGTGTCCCCGCTGCTGCAGCTGGCGCCGCTTTAGAGGGTGGCCCCGCAGAGCCCTTGTCCTCCTTAGCTTTGGCGGCTGCTTCTGCCCGCACCGACCTCATCCCAGCTTCGGGCTTCGGCTGCGCCTTCATTCGTGCCGAACCTGGTCGTGGTGCAAGGCGCGGCTGATGCAGAGTTGGAGCCCAGTCACCCCGGAAGGCTGCCTTAGGCTGGTCGCGAACTTCGTCCCTGACATCGCCTTGGGCAGCCGGTGGCATCGGGGTTGATGGTCCAGCAAAAGCCTTCCTCCTCTCCGTCACGGACGGGCCGGTAGGCTCTCCCTGCTCAGGGTCGCCCTTCTTGGCGATCCCTCTGGCCTTCGCACGCCCCTGTGTGCCCTCGGGGCTATTGGACGGGTGCCTCTTCGCAGGAGTCGGTGAAGACGAGGAGTCGGCTTCAGGTCTTGGAGGTGGTCTGTTGCCCTTGCCTGGTCGTGGACCAGGAGGGTCTTTAGGAGGGCCTTCTGGCTGGCCATGATCATGGATGATCTGCCTCATCTGGTCGATGTCGGCAGTACCTTTTATGGCCAGCTTGTACTTGCCATTTTCGTGGCGGTGAATTACCCTCGCGCAGAACCACTTCTGCGCCGAGGAGCTGCAGTACCAGCAGGCGCATCCATCGGGGAATGGATTCTCTGAGCCGTCTTCCGCCGCCCATTCTTCATTCAGTTCGGTTTGGTCAGTACCGGCGGCGGATCCGGCAGCAGATGCAACAACGATCCACTCTTCGTCCGCGGACCCAGCAGCTGGCGCCGCGTCTGCGGGTGACCCCGCTTCTCCGCTGGATTCTGCGGGTGACCCCGCCTCTTTATGGAATCGGCGGTTCCATTCCTTGAGGCGATGGTCATTGGGAAGCTGTTCCCAATTTTCCCTGACAGTGTTAGCAACCTCCTCGGTCATAGGGACGCGATCGGCTTCAGTGATGCGCTTTCCTCCTCCAGGGACCTCCTCGTTAGGATCATGGACGTTGCCAGCGTCATCTCCATGAGACCAATTCCATGGGGCCTCACCGTGATGAGGGCTCCTGGAGGGGCGGTCCATTGGACAGCTGCGCATGTGACCTTTGAAGGGCTCGCATTGACATACTTGTTTCCTGTATGTCTTGCGATCGTTGATGATCTCCTGTTTCTCAGCCCTTTTGTCCCAGGCCTCTGGCGTTTTAGTCTTGCCACCCTTGGTACGTATTATCATGCCAGATTCGTCCCGTTTGGTGCAGTACTCCTTAGAATACCAGTGGCGGATCACGTCCATCGAGTAGCCGGGGTACCAATTGATGTACCACTCCGGCACGTACTGAGCGGATACACCTACGGAGTGCTCCGTACTGCACGGGTAGCCAGATGCATCATGTGTAGGGCGTCGTGGAGCTGAACGGCTCCTCCTGCGGGCTGGCCCCGCTGACGCACTGCCACGTTCCATGGGCCTTTCATCTTCATGCTCTGAGTCTCGGGGAGGCGATGGTCGTCTGTTCTTCTTGGCATGGCGCATGTCCTCCGAGTCCTCTGAGCTGTCCTGGACCATGACTACGTGCTGATGCGGGCTTCGGAAGTATCCGATGTCGCTTAGCTGCTCCATCGCGAGGTCGTTGAGGTCCATCTGGTCGCAGCCCTGCATGAATACATCCATAGACCAAGCGGGTGGCCCCGCTGCTGCGGCTGGCGCCACTTCGGCGGGTGACCCCGCTAGAACCTGGAGTGCTGTCAGCATCTGAGGTGCCGACATGTCCGAATCCAGGTATGGACGCAGCCTTGCGGCCCCTGGGCGTGACAGCAGGTCGTTCATGGTTATCTGCTGATGTGCTGGCGCACTCAGGAGCTGGATTGCTTCTGCGACCTGCTCTTGGAGCATGTCCTTATGGTCCTCTTCGGCCTCTTCAGAGTCAGAATAAGCGGGATGGCCCCGCATTTCGCCATCAGCGTCTCCCGCTTCCGAGCCAGCTCGCGGAAGATCTGGCAGCAACGGCATGCCAATCACCTGCGGTGCCAGCGCGGCGGCGAGCTCCTCCTCGGTCGCCGGGACGGTCTCAGCTTCGGAGATCTCGTCGTCGGCGGGTGGCCCCGCTGGAAGACCGAACCAGGCATTGAACGCGACCTCGTCGACTTCGTCCCAGCCGTGGACCTCGTCGAAGAGGGTCACCGCGTACTCTTCCAGGGCTACGGTCACTTCAGCGCAGCGGGCCATCACGTAGTACGTGGAGGAGCCCGCGGCGGGAGCCGCTTCTGGATTGACGTAAAACTCGTAGTCAATGTAGTCTACGTCATCCATAAAAGAGTTTTGAGCCAAATGTACGGATCCCTTTCCTCTCCCTTTCGGGCATTGATCGCGCAAATGCTCTGTACTACCGCATGTATGACACTTCATAGTATTGCCAGAAGCGCCCCTAGGGTTGCCCCTCCGCCCTTTTCCCTTACCAGAGGTCCGCCTGTGACCCCGACCTTTGCCTCCGATAAGAACTTCTTCAAAAACTATATCAGTTAAGGACGTGAGGAAAGCAGTAATACCCCTACCATGCACACGACGTCTGCGGCCCCCTTTGCCACGACCCTTTCCATATCGTTTGAAATGTCGGCGTACTGCACGTCTCACTTTTCTGACTGGTTTCTTCATAAAGCGCCTCCAACGGCGTTCTGATTTGCGATAAGCCATAAAAGCGGCTTCCGCTCTTTGTTGTTCAGAAAGGTGAGTGTCATCAGCTGGATAGTCATTACCAGCAGAGACGATGCCATTGTGCTCATCGTCAGATGAGGTATCTGTGTCAGTGCCAGATTCAAACGGTGAGGGTGGCTGAGACCCTTGAGCGGATGACTCCGCTTGGCCCCAGAGGGTTGTGCCCGAGGGCGGGCTTGCAGTGCAGGCGGCGCCTGGCGAGTAGTTCGACCAGGCGTTCGCCTCAGCTGCCTCTGCCGATGCCTGGCCGGTCTGCCCTAAGAAGGCAGTGGCCTCGTTGGGCATATCGGCTGGGTCAGCCCAGGGACTTGGCTCGCCAGGACCAGCGGGTGACCCCGCAGTCGTGGCGTAGACACCTGCATGTGAGTGGTGCCCTGCGAAGATACCCGCAATGTTGCCAGGAGAGCGCTCGGCAACATGTCCGTAGTTCCTCATCCTGGTCAGCAGCCTGTCATAGTCTGCTTGTGTTCTGGGCATCTGATGATTAAAGGGCTCCAGCAGGTGTTGGGCTCGTGACGCGCCAACGCCTAACGCTCTGAAAAGGATCAGCGTTAGGATCTGAAAGTTGGGGATGACAAAGCCAACAGAGTTAGCCTCGTCACGGGCCATCTCGAATCGAGCTAACACTGAGTCGATTCGCTCGCCCCTTTCGACGCGAAAGTCGATAAGGGCAGTGCCAGAGTTGAGCTGGCGCTCATCTTCCAGATTTTCAAATTTGGTGCTCAATAGGTACAGTATATAAGTAACTGCATCCGTTGGCTGTCCGTTGACAGTTACACCATAGTTGATGATCTGGGAGGGGACCTGCATGGCGATACGACGAGCAAGGCCTTGAAGGCCTCGTTGTAGTGCTGCAGCTTGCTGAGGTGGCGTCATATTGCCGCTCGTTACGTTTATCCATGCATGTACTTCGCGAACGTATTCGCGAAAAGGCGTAGTACCGGCTGGGTCCCACGAAGGGCCGGTAGTACGCGTGTCGTCCATCCCCTGCCGCATGTATCCCACAGCACATCCCATTATCACCCATAGAATGCCGAAGATAGTTATCTTAATCCAGTGCATGTGCATCTCGGCTTCGGTGATTGGTTTAGGCTGTGGTTTGTCAGGCTCTGGCGTAGTAGCCGTGAGGCGCCTGACCGGCACGGGATGCAGGTGGCCCCGCTGCGGGTAGCCCCGCAGGGTGACCACGTTCTCGATCGAGTTGCCGATTGGCATCTGGTGGAAGTCGGGAGTGAAGTAGCGCAGTGAAGTAGGAGAGAGCGTCTCGAGCTCGCGGGTCGCCCCGCTAGCTCGATCGCGGACTGGCTCCGCTCCTCGCAGAGCCGGCGCAACATGGTATTCCACCGTAGTAGTAGTCCACCAAGTTGTGCCGTGGATTACTGGAATCAGAGCGAGAGCCAGCCACACGAGAGTGTAGCCAGCTCCGCTACCAAGTCGAAAACGCACTGGTAAGCTTAGATATATGTTCCGCCTTAGGCGCTCCCATATCCCAGGCTTTGGCTCATATCGCATGAGCAAGAAAGCAAGACGAAGCATGGGATCTGGAGTAAAGGATAGAAGGGGCATCGTCAATGGAAAAGATATTTTCCGATATCAGATACAAGTCGTGCGCCTCAATGAGGCACAATCACATATTAGGCCGGGCCCGGCTTGAGCCAGGCACGGCAGCGGTGCATGCTCGATATACATCTCGCCTTTAACCTTCTCCGTGTAAGGTGCCAAGACCCTGAGAAGGCCTTCCCACCTCCCCCCCCTCGCTCGCCGCCGACCCCCCTCGCGCGCGCCGCCGCGAGGGGCGCTTCCACGTTGACCGCCAGGGCCCCCCGGAGGCCGCCCGGCGTCAGCGCCTCGAGCGGCGCCACCTCTCGCGAGGGGCGCGCGCGGCAGGGATGGGGGGGGCGGCCTGCACGGGGGGGGGGGGCGGAGGACGGGGCTCTCTGCAGAGGGCCCCGCTCGGAGCCAGCCAGGGGCCCCCAAAAAGGGCCCCCCCGAGGTGCGGGCCCCAGGGATAATACTGATACACGCCACCACCACCACCGCGTGGACTCCTCCTCCCTCCTCCACCCTCCTCTGACTCCTCCTCCTCTCGCTCCTCCCTCCTCCACCCTCCTCTCACTCCTCCTCCTCTCCTGGGAGGGGGAGGGGACGAGGGAGGTGGTGGTGGTGCACGCCTCTGGGCCCCGTTCCGAGGTGCCCCCTTGGGGGCCCTCTTCATTTTCACCCCCCAGTGAGGCCGCCCCTCGAGGCCTCCTAGATGGGGTCGGAATAGATGGGGGCGAAGGATCGCGCCGCATCGCCGATGCATCGGCGATGTCGGCGATGCATTGGCGTCGTCGGCGTGGCGAAAGTCGGGCTCCGCATCGAGCCGCACCGCCGATGCATCGGCGATGCGGCGCCACCCTTCAACCCCGTCCACTCCGACCCCACCTATCGGCTGCACGTAAGAGTGACCCTGGGCAAGAGTGACCTTTGGTGAGCGGCTTTTTGGGGGGCGCGAGGAGGCCAAACACGGGTGGGCAGGGCGCTACTACCGCAACGAGCGCGGCGATCGGGGGACCCCAGTGAGCGCGCACCAACGGTCACTCTGGCGAAGGGTCGCTCGTACGTGCAGTCGAACCTAGGACCCCCCGTTTTGCCAACCGCCCGAGCCTCTCCGATCCGAGCCCGCGGTCGGCTGCCCACCATGGAGGGCCACGGGAGCCAGAGAGGCCCCCCCGCCCCCTCTCGCCGCCACCGAGCAGCGAGCACCACCGTGCGGACGCGTGGGGCGGACACGCCGGGTGCACGCAGCAGCGTCAGGAGGCAACTGCTGGGAGGCCTTCGTCGGAAGGACGAAGGAGGATTTAAGCCCCCCACTGGGGGGCTGTTACGCCGGAGGGGGCCTCGGATTCAGCGGGATTCAGCGGGACTCCGCGGGATGAAGCCGGATGGAGCGGGATCAGGCCGGATGAAGCCGGAGTTCGGACCAGGGCAAAATCAGGACTTGACCTCCCAGGAGTTGCATCCGAAAGCAGCGTGCCAGGCGAGGCAGAAGCACACCGGGATGCGTGACAGGAGGTCCGACAAACGTCCGCGAACCGAGCCCCCGCACCAAAAAAGAAAGGGGGCCGAGGTCGGCCGAGGCCTCGCTCGCTGTCCTGCGGACCCCGCCCCTGAGCCCTGGGCGCTGCGAGTTCTTCGCGCCAAACGCTTCCGCCAGGCTTCGGCCCCAGGATAGGCTTCCGCCCACGAGAGGCGGAATGAGGCCCGCGCGATAGGGAGCTAGCTAGTGTTTTCTTTGCCGTGGATGCTGTGTGGCACTTCGTCGGAGGGGAGGCCCGACGTTGCCCCATCAGCCATAGTACTGCTGTTGGGGGTATTTTTTATTTTTCGTCGAAAATCCCCCTGTAGGGGGACACGCCCGACTTAAACCTAACACTGGGTCCAGGGCTTGGGCGTGAGTTTTCGAGTGGCCCCAGCAGCGTCTCAGATCGAGCCGGCTCGAAAAAACTGGCGCAGAAGGATGGGGTCCGGGGCTCCTGTCGTGATTGTTCGCGAGGCTGCAACTTGCTCGCAACCTCGGGGCCTCAGGGTCCCCGGATGCCATTCGGCCTCTGGACGGTCTGTCAGGCTGTCCACTGCGCCCCCTGGCCCCGAGAGGTAACGATTGGGTTAGGTCGGGTATGTCCCCCTAAGGGCGAATTTGGGGCGAAAAATCAGAAATAGTCAAAAAAAAAAATCCAAAATAGTCGAAAACAGTCAGAAAGTCGTCCCCAGATTATTTTTGACTATGTTTGAATCTTCCTCCTGTAGCGGGACATGCCCGACTCAACGATAGGGGGAGACTGACACTGGGTGAAACGTCGACCTGGAATCGGCGATACATCGCCGATAGGTCGGCGAGAGGCCCTAGATAGCAAATCCCCTCGTTCCTGCGCGGGGCGGGGCCATCGGGCCCCTACCACTGGTCCATGGGCGACTGGGGGTCGATGCATGCACCGCCATGCCTGGCCCCCCCATGTCGCTGCTTCTGAGGCCCCCTCACGAGCAACGACCATATCCAGATGTAAGTCGGGCACGTCCCTCTACAGGAGGAATATTCAGAAATATTATTCTTTAAAGGGGAGAGAGAGAGAGAGAGAGAAACAAAAAAAGAGAGAGAGAGAGAGAGAGAGAGATGGGGGGGGAAACAAAAAAAAACGTCTGGGGACGCTTTCCTGCATATGTTCGCTTATGCTTGCATATGTTTCTGTTGATGCTTGAATTTCGATCGTCCAGACTGCGGGAGAACCTGCCCGACCCAAATCCAGCTCCGCGCTCTCGCAGTCTGCACTCGGGGGGCGCGACCCCGCGCTCTGCGCGGCCGCGGGGGCGCGCCCCCGCACGGAGCAGCCCCCGCGCGAGAGCGCCCCGCGCACCCACGGGGGGGCCTCGCGGCCCCCCCGGGGGCCCGCCCCGCGAGGCCGTGGATATCTGCGCGTGTGCCCGCGGACCCCGACGTCGTGCTCTGTTCAGGGGGCCACACGCGATCCCTACCCCCTACCCCCCACGATGCTTGAGGGGGAGGGTGGGGTTCACTTCGCTCGGGAGCTCCCGAACGAAGTGAACCCCACCCTCCCCGTCAAGAATCGTGGGGGGTATGGGGTCGTGGGGTTCGCATGATGGACCATGACCAAGATCGGGGCCGACAAGACCGGGCGACATCTTGGTCATGGTCAGTGTGCCCCTTCCCTCGAAAAAACCTCCCGTCGTGATTCCTCGCGACGCGAGCACCTCTGGGGGCATTAGAGGCCTTCCACGATGGGGTCCGGGCAGACGGGGTCGGAGGACCTCGTCGCGTCGCCGCGACAGATCGGCGCCGCACCCTCGCTGCCTCGGCGGTGCGCATCGGCGACCTCGGCGTGGAGCGCATCGCGGGGAAAATCTGGATCCGCCACGATCCGCACCACCCACGCAGCGGCGACGCGGTGCGATCCTGCGGCCGCCTGCTCCGACCCCACCGTGGGAGGCCTGGATCAGGAGGGAAAGAAACACACAGACACAAGCAATCGTCGACTCCCAGGAAAACATGGGAAAACATGGGGAGTGGGGGGAAGACAAAAACCCAGAAAATCTGGGAAAATATGGGGAATCCTTTTCATTTGTGTGTATCTATATTTGAGTGTCCTGGGGCCCCTTCACTGGAGGCGGGCGGCCCGCCCCCGAGGCCCCCCGCGGTGGCAGCGGGACCGCGGCCGCTGCGCCGCGCCGTGCACCAGGCAGCGCAGCGCGTGCCCCTCCGCGCACACCCGCCGCGCGCCGGCGGCCACGGCGGCGCGGCCCTCCTCCGCGGCGAGGTGGCGGCGCGCGCGGGGAGGGGGCCGCCTCCTCCCCCCCCTGGGGGCACGACGCCTTACCCAACCCTGATCGGGGCAGCTCGTCTGGGCATCGCTTCTGGATGGGCTGGCGGGGTTACTCTTTTGGTCGCGGCCGCAGGCGAGAGCGCAAGCGGCGAGTCGTAAGTCCGGGGCGCGGCCCTCCTCCGCGGCGAGGTGGCGGCGCGCGCGGGAAGGGGGCCGCCTCCTCCCCTTGGGGTACGACGCCTTACTTACCAGCCTGGAACATATCCCTGTCCCTATGCTGGGCACCTCCTCATCACGATGCCAATCTCAGGGATTCCCTCATTGTTTGAGGGCGAATCCCTAAGATTGTCATCGCCTTTTGGCGTTTCAATCTTAGGGATAGGGATACGTTCGAGGCTGGTAACTTACCCAACCCTGATCAGGGCAACTCGTCTGGGCATCGTTTCTGGATGGGCTGGTGGGGTTGCGCGGAGCGTCCAGGAGTCTCCAAGATGGGCTTCGCGCGGGGCAGACGGGGCAGGTTGACGCCGTCGCGCGCGCGCGCGCTGGCGGCGCGCACAAGGGGGTAGGGGGGAGGGGGGAAGGCTCCTAAGAAGGAGGCTGCTTCTTAGAAGGCGCCGGCCTTGCATCTATAGAGAAGGCCAGGACTGCGAAGCGAATCCAGGACTTCGAAGCGAATCCAGCCGTGAGACGACGAGGGCATCCCCAGGAGGGCTCCAAAAAGACCCTAGGAACGGTGCAGGGGAAGGCGGTATCAGTACCTTCCCCTCCTCCCCAGAGCCCCCGACACCGTGATTCTTGTTCACAGCCATGGACCCCCGCAAGTCTCGATCCTGTAGGTTCCCTGGGGGCCGCGACAGCGACCGAAAATCTCCCGTCGCTACTTTCTCGCGACTCGAGGGGTTATGGGTCTGATCTTGGCGGCGCGCAGAAGGGGGTAAGGGGAGAGGCGAAGGCTCCTTCGAAGGAGGCTGCTTCTTAGAAGGCGCCGGCCGTGCGTCTACAGAGAGAAGGCCCGCGCCTTCCAAGAAGCAGGGGTGCTTCGAAGAAGCCCTCCCCCCTCCCCATACCCCCCTCTGCAAGTCTCGACCTGTGAAATCTCCTGGGGCCGCGACAACGACCGAAAATCTCCCGTCGCTTCTCGCGACTCGAGGGATTCTGGGTCTGATCTCGGCGGCGCGCAAAAGGAGGTGGAGCGAGGAGAAGGGCTTCTTAGAAGGAGGTTCCTTCTTAGAAGGCGCCGGCCTTACATTCATAGAGAAGGCCCGCACCTTCTCCGCAAGAGGCAGCCTCTTGCGAAGAGGCCTTCCCCCCTCCCCCATACCCCAACTCTGTGCGTGGCGGAACAAGGGCACATGTCGGCAACTCCGAAGGGCGCGGTTTGCGAAGGGTTTGGTTTGCAACCCGCGCCTTGGGGGGCGGGCGAGGACCTCGACAGAGATCTCCGCCGCGCCCCGACGAGGGCTCATCAGACCTCTGGCGCAACGGGGTGACCCCATCCAAGCCCCAACGGCGCCGATCGTAGACCACACCCCAGCGTAACCAGAGTCGCCGAGCAAGCACAAACTTTCGCGGTCAGCGCGGATTCCTTGATCCTGATCTGGACCCTCCTCGAGATCGTTTTGTAGGTTTCACGATGACCCAAGATATCCGGTGGTGGGGGGGAGGGCAGGGGTGGTCGCTAAAATCACCTTTCCGCCTGGGGCAGCCCCGCGCACGCCCGCGCGCACCAGCACCGCGCACCTGCTTCGGACCGGCGCAGCCGCCAAGGTCAGGTTGTCCAGCTGTCCACGGGGGGAGGGGGAGCGGGCGGGCGGGCCTCACAACCGGGCATGCCGCTGGACACTGAAAACACAGTCTCCTCCCCTTCAGTGGCAATGCACGGAAGCCTCCCATACCATCTTGCCGGCTCTTGCGAATCCACGCTGATCGACGCTGGCCGACGCTGACCGACGCGAAAGCGGCGCTGAGCGGCGCTGAACCGGCGCTGTCTCAGCGACTCCCAGGTGCTGCTGGACGCTGGTCGACGCGGAAGGCGGAATGAGGAGGGGTGCACCCCAGGCTCCCAGGATTTGCTACCGAAAGAGGGGGGGGGGCGGGCGGGCCCGCCAACCGGGCACACCGCTGGACACTACGAGAAACGCAGCCTCCTCCCTGGCGCGCGGCGCGCGCGCCAGGGGGCGGCGCTGGAGGCGCCGCCAGGTGGGCCCCCGACGCGCCGCGGCGGCCGCGGCGCGACGGTGGAGGGCCGCGCTCGCCCTCCTCGTCCTCCTCGTCCTCCTCCTCGTCCTCCTCCTCCTCCTCCTCCTCCTCCTCCTCCTCCTCCTCCTCCTCCTCCTCCTCCTCCTCCTCCTCCTCCTCCTTCGCTTCCTCCTCCTCCGCGCGGATTCCTCGGATCGGCAATGGGACCGGCCGCCCTGGCGCCGCGGGGCGCGCGCAGGGGGGGCAGGCGCGGGAGTCGCCCTTCCAGGTGGGCCCCCAGCGCCAACCCGAGAGGTCCGCGCGGAGCTCGACAGGCTGTTTTGCCTCTGTGAGAGCAACGATAGGGGGGGGGGGGGGGGCTGGCGTCCCTCTCGCATGGCGTCCACCTTGGACCCCGCGGAGGATACAGTCGGGGCGTTGACCTAAGGAACCCCCTTGTTCCCATAGGTTAAGTTTTGATTCCCCATGGAAAACAAAAGGAAAACCCAAGAAAAACTATACAACTATCAAGGAACACAGAGTCCCTCCCCAACGAAAAGGGTTTCTTCTTCAGCGCCCCGACTGTATTTCCTCCTATCCCTGGCCCCGTTCTTCCCCGCGTCGCGGTCATGGTCGTAGTCCACTTTGAGATTCGATGTGTGGTGTTGCATGCGTGGCTGGGGGACTTTGTGCGCGGCCTGACCGCGTTTGACGACACTGTGTGGTAGATTGCAGATCCTTCGACGCAGATCGACCTGGAATCGGCGATACATCGCCGATAGATCGGCGATGAGCCCCAGATAGTGAAACCGCAAGTTCCTGGGCAGGTTGGGGCTATCGGGCCCCTATCGGCGATCAGTGGGTGATTGGGGGTCGATGCATCCCCCCCTTTGCCTATCCCCCCCCCCCGATAATTGCTCAAAATTATGCCGAGGTTTCTTTTTCGATTCCCGGACCTCCAGGGAGCGCTCTGACCAGGGCTTCGCTGCGAATCCAGCCGTGAGACGACATAGGCCTCCCCAGGAGGCCCAAAAAGAAACTGGAGCGGCCAGGAGGGCTGTATCAATACCTTCCCATCATCCCCAGACCCCCGACGTCGTGATCTTTGCTCACAGCATGACCCCCGCAAGTCGACCTTTGAAATTCCCTAGGACCGCGACAACGACCGAAAACCTCCCGTCGCTACTTCTCACGACTCGAGGGGTTCTGGGTCTGTTTTGGCGGCGCGCATTGGGGGTGGATGGAGGGGGAAGGCTTCTGAAAATGAAGCTGTTTCTCAGAAGACGCTGGCCTTACGTCCACAGCTGAGGCCGCGTTTTCTGAGAAGCAGGGATGCTTCTGAGAAGCACTCCCCACTCCCCCTACCCCTTCTTGCGCGCTCCGCGCGCCAGGCAGGGGGGTCCAGCGCCGTCCCGAGAAATCCGCGGAGGAGGAGGAAGAGGAGGAGGAGGAGGAGGAAAGAGGAGGAGGAGGAGGAGGAGGAAAGAGGAGGAGGAGGAGGAGGAAGAGGAAGAGGAGGAGAGGAGGAGGAAAGAGGAGGAAGAGGAGGAGGAGTAGGAAAGAGGAGGAGGAGGAGGAGGAGGAGGAAAGAGGAGGAGGAGGAGGAGGAGGAGGAGGAGGAGGAGGAGGAGGAGGAGCCCTCCCCACTCCCCCGCTCCGCGCGTGGCCGGCCTCCTCCTCCGCACGCCCTCCCTCCCTCCATCCCCGCCTCCTCGCTCCTCCTCGCCCCCCCTTCGCTCCTCGCTCCTCCTCGCCCCCCCTCGCTCCTCCTCGCCTCCCCTCCTCCTCTCGCTCCTCCCCGCCTCCTCGCTCCTCCTCGCCCCCCCGCCCTCGGCTCCGACGAAGGCGCTGGCCAGCGGAAGCCCTCGCCCCCCCCGACCCCCCCCCCCCCCCTTATCGAGGGACTGCCTGCCAGACCACCCCAACCCAACCCGAAGACCCGAATTCCGCACGTTGGGGGGGGGCACGGGTTCCACGTATATTTTTGTTCCGCGGCGAGGCGGCGAACTCCACTCCCGCGAGAAGCTAGAAAGGGGCACTAACTAGCGAGCTGGCCGGCGGGCAAAAGGGAAAGGGGGGGGAGGGCGGCCGAGGAGAGGAGGGGACGTTCAGACGTCGAAGAGTTCGACGATGAGCAGTCGGGGGGAGGGCAGCAGCCAGGCGCGCAGGGCCAGAGCGCGGTGGGCGGCCGCGGCAGCTAAGGGCTCCACACGAGCAAGGATCGAAAACGGGGATGGACAGACCCCCCTTTAGTAAAACGTGATTTAGTGAAAACGACCTGAGGCCCAAACCTGGCGGGCGCAAGCCTGGAAAATAACGGCCACGGCGCCCCCTCGAGAACCGAAAACGGACAATTCGCTAATCGACGCGTCACTGTTGGGTGTTCTCTCCACCCCTTGCGCGAGACGGCGCAGCGACCCACACGCCGCGGCTCACGCGGACCGCCGGCGCGGCACGCGACGGCTGGAGGCGAGGGCGCCTGCGCGCGCCCTCGCGCGGGCAGCGTGCGCGCCAACGCTGGCGCAGACGACCCCCTTTGTCTCGCGTCGCTCACATGTGTTTTTGTCAGTGTCACCTCTGACCGGCATGCAGAACACATTCCTCCAATTTTTTCGTCGTTGGAAGGGTCGCCCGACCCTTTGGCAAACAACAACACTGAATCAGTATGTTCCCCGACCCCCCCCCCTGGAAGTGGAAGGCAGATCGGGGCCTTCGGGCCGTGGTCTGGTGGGCGGTGATGACTACCAGGCCACCCCAGCCCAGACCTGGAGACCCGAAACTCGCCCGAATTGCGGGTTGGGCGGGGTAACGACGGGTTCCACATGGCGAACGTTTCTCCTTCGGCGTTTCGACATTGGGCGTCAGGGGGGGGAGAGGTAGGGGTCTGGCTCCAGAACTCTGCTTAGTGCGACTGTTTGCCGCAGTGCGCCCTGTGGGGGAGGCTCCACCAGCTCGAAACGGGCGCCAAAAATAGCCAAGATCTGCTCCATAATGGGGGGGGGGAAGGAGGGGGGGGGGTGGGCGAGGGCCTGCGCCGATCGGCAAGACAATCGATAAAAGACGATCGCCATACGTTTTGTCCAGTGCGCCCCGACCCCCCCCCCCCCCTGGACATGGAGGGCACGTCGGGGCCCTCGGGCCTCGGTGGGGGTGGTCCGCTGGGCGGCGAGGCCCTCGGCCCGCGGCCGCGGGTCCTCGCTCGACACGTCGGCCGCCACGACCTCCGCGGCCGGAGCGCCGCCCGCGGCGGCGGCCGCCGCCAGCTCGCCCGAGGAGGGAAGAGCGGCCCGAGCAGAAACTTTTGGCGCTCCGCGCGGCGTCCGAGGGGGCGCTGGCCAGAAGGGCCCAGGAGCACGCACACACACAAAGACACACAAAGAACCGGGATCCCCCAGAGGTTCCAGATGTTCTGGGCGCTCGCCTTCCCCCCTCCGCTTCCCACATGTTCCCGCCTCTTCCTGAGAATCGACGATTCATTGCGTCTGTGTGCTTTCCCCTCCCGATCCGCGGTGGCCCCCCCCCCCCCCCCAGCGGCGCCTCCGGCGCCGCCCCTGGCGCGCTCCGCGCGCCAGGGAGGGCGGGTGCCGCGCCGCTCCGAGAAATCAACGCGGAGGGAAAGGAGGAGGAGGAGGAGGAGGAGGAGGAGGAGGAGCAGGAGGAGCAGGAGGAGGAGGAGGAGGAGGAGCAGGAGGAGGAGGAGCAGGAGCAGGAGGATGAGCAGGAGCAGGAGGAGCAGGAGGAGGAGGAGGAGGAGGAGGTCCAGCGCAGATCCAAGGAAAATCCGCGCGGAGCGCCCCAAGTGTATGCTGCTGCCGCTGTTCCTTCTTCGAAGCTCGCGCGTGCGCGCGAGGGCGTCGCCCCGGCGGCCGACGCCGAGCACGCGGAGGCCCCTGGCGACCAGCGCCAGGCACAGCGCCCGCCCGATGCCGGAGCCCGCGCCGGTCACGACCGCGAGGCCCGCCTCTGCAGAATTCGGGGAGGCGTGAGTTTGGGTCGGGCGTGTCCTCCGACATCGGCGGTGGACAAACCTGCCTTTAGTAAACCTCCCTTTAGTGAAAGCGGCCCGGGACCGAAACCGACGGACCTGGACCCGCACAAAATGACGGCCGCGACGCCCTCTCGCGAACCGAAAGCGGCCGATTCGCCAATCGACGTGTCAGGGCAGGTCAGTCCACCCCCGACTACAGGTGGATTGTAGACGAAAACTGACAAATACGGAGGGGGGAACAAAAACAAAAAACAAAAAAACATAAAGAATACTCAAAAACATAAGAAATGGTCCCCGGACTATATCTTGACTCTTCGTGACTATTCCTCCTGTAGAGGGACATGCCAGATTCAAACGTAAGGTAAGTTGGCGGCGTGCAGAAGGGGGTGGAGGGAAGGGGGAAGGCGTCTTAGAAGGAGGCGCCAGACTTGCATCTGTATAGAGAAGGCCCGCGCCTTCCAAGAAGAGGAGGAGGAGGAGGAGGAGGAGGAGGGAAGGATGGAATGGAATGGAATGGAATGGAATGGAATGGAATGGAATGGAATGGAATGGAATGGAATGGAATGGAATGGAATGGAATGGAATGGAATGGAATGGGAGGAGGAGGAGGAAGAGGAGGAGAAGTGGGAGGAGGAGAAGGATGAGGAGGAGGAGGACCAGTGTAAACCCAAGACTCACCAACGATGCTAGAATTCACCCTGCCTCCAAGCTCCCTCTTCACAGGCCCGTACAACGGTTCATTTCCATTGAGGGAACTGCCTCGCTGAAGACAAAACGTTTAAAGACCTTGAAGCATGTCAAAACATTGTTCTCGGGATTTCTACTCCACAGATCAACCTGACTGCTGCGTCCTGACGATCTGGAGTCGTGCCAGAAAACCAGATTTGGAGCGTCAACACCGCGAATCAACATAACCGTTGCACCCTCATAGTCCCGAGTCCTTCCAAAACACCATTTCTGCAATGTTGATCATGGGAATCCGTGACACCCTTGCGATTGTCGCAAACGAATGCGCGCGGCGCTAATGAGAGAGCCACATTTTGAAAAGGAACCGCCCTCGATCCGTGAAACTCTGGCAAATGTTGAAAACGAATGTGCGCGGCGCTAATGCGAGAACCACATTTTGAAAACGACCCGCCCTCAATCCGTGAAGCTCTTGCCATTTGTGAAAAACGAATGTGCGCGGCGCTAATGCGAGAACAACATTTTGAAAACGACCCGCCTCAATCCGTGAAACTCTTGTAAAGTTTTGAAACGAATGTGCGCGGCGCTAAGGCGAGAGCCACATTTTGAAAACGACCCGCCCTAAATCCGTGAAGCTCTTGCATTTAAAACGAATGTGCGCGGCGCTAAGGCGAGAGCCACATTTTGAAAACCACCCGCCCTCCATCTGTGAAACTGTTACCATGTTTAAAGCTTCAGAGTCGTAAACGGCTAAAAAGCTTCGGAAGAAATCTCAGGCGAAACGCCTGGCACGCTCTAGAAGCTGGCCTCCAGGTGCGACAGGGAGAAATTATTGATCAGGAGAAGGAATGGAGGAGGAGGAGGAAGAAGAGGAGGAGGAGGAGGAGGAGGAGGCAGAGGAGGGGGAGCAGGAGGAGGAGCGACCTCCAAAAGTTAGTACTTCTGCCATGTCTCCTGCGCCTCGAGGGATCGGGGCGTGGACTCGCCCGCCTGGCCTCTGCCGGGCAGGGGAGGCACATGTGCACCGATGCCGGGCCCAGGGCCGGCATGGCCAGGGTCGGTGTTGCTGTATGTAGGGGCCTCCCACATTAGGGTCCCGCCGCACCGCCGATGCACTGCCGATGCGGCTCGATGTGGAGCCCGATTTTCCTCGCGCCGACGGCGCCGATGTGTCGCCGCCGATTTTCTCCGCGCCAACATCGCCGACGTCGGCGATGCATCGCCGACGTGGGCGCGACCCTCCGACTCCAGCGGTGTATATGCCGCGCGGTGTATATGCCGCGCCCTCCTGGCTTGGCCAGGAGGGCAGATACACAGCTCCTAGGTTCAGGATGGGCCGGGCCAGGGAGCAGTGGATATGTACAGATTTCGTCGCCCGAATAGAAGCCTCCCAGATGGGGTCCGAGCAGATGGAGTCGGAGGATCGCGCCGACGTCGCCCATGCATCGCCGACGTCGGCGCAGAGAAAATCGGCGGCGACACATCAGCGCCGTCAGCGCGGAGAAAATCGGACTCCACGTCGAGCCGCGTCGGCAATGCATCGGCGATGCGGCGCGATCCTTCGACACCCCACCTACTCGCACCCCATCTGGGAAAACGTCACGCTTTCCACCGCAAAGCCCTCGAGACCCAAGAAACCCAGGTAGGGGGCCAGGGCACCCTGGAGGCAAGCAGGGTGTTTCTTGGCAGGGGTCCCCACTGTACCTCGGCGGCGGACCCCCGACGGCGGAACCGCGCGCCCCTGCGCAGCACGGGGCGGCCGGGCCCCATCGGCGAGGACCGGGCGATCGGGGGCCGAGGCTGCCCACCCTTCTGCGGCAACTCGTAGGGACCTTCACGCCCATACCCATCCCGCCCTAAATCCGTGAAGCTCTTGCACTTAAAACGAATGTGCGCGGCGCTGAGGCGAGAGCCGCATTTTGAAAACCACCCGCCCTCCATCTGTGAAACTGTTGCCATGTTGAAAGCTTCAGAGTCGTAAATGGCTAAAAAGCTTCGAGGTAATCTCAGGCGAAACGCCTGGCATCCTGCTTGCTTTCGCGAATCGACCCTCCTCGGCGCCGAATCCACGCGTGTCGACGCCGATCGACGCCAGAGCGGCGCCGTGGGTCTCCACTCTTCGGGAGCGGCCAGGAGGGGGGTGTCCAAGAGGGGGGGGGGGGGGGGGCAAATCATGACCGGTGGCATGTGCGCGGCCCTGC
>CAUYUJ010018043.1:154708-159708 GCA_963575745.1 Prorocentrum cordatum
TCATCACAACCACCACCACTACCACCACCATCATCATCAGCATAATCATCATCAGCATCGTCATCATCGCCCTCATCGTCCTCATCGTCCTCATCGTCCTCATCATCTCACCAGCATCATCAGGATCACAACCATCAGAATCACCATCATCAGCCGCAGCATCGACATCAGAATCAGCATCAGCATCAGCATCACCATCATCACCATCATCACCATCATCAGCATCATCAGCATCATCAGAATCACCATCGTCAGAATCACCATCGTCATCAGCAGCATCGGCATCAGAATCAGCATCAGCAGAAACATCAGCATCATCCGCATAATGATCCTCATCATCATCAGCATCATCATGATCACCACCATCATCATCAACACCATCATCATCGGCATCGATAGCGTCATCATCAGCAGCAACATCAGCAGTATCATTATCAGACTCAGCATAATCGTCATCATCATCAGCGTTAGCATCATCATGAGCAGCAGCATCATCAACATCATCGTGATCACCAGCACTGTCATCTGCATCTTCATCATGATGATCATCAGACGCAGGATCATCAGCATGAGCACCAGCACCAGCATCAGCAGCAGAAAAACCACCATGCTTATCATCGTCAGCATTATCATCATTAGCATCATCAGCATTATCATTATCAGCATCATCACAAGCAGCATCATCATCATCATCATCATCATCATCATCAGCATCAGCATCATCATCATCATCATCATCATCAGCACCATCATCATCATCATCATCATCATCATCATCATCATCATCATCATCATCATCATCATCGTCATCGTCATCATCATCATCATCATCATCATCATCATCATCGTCGACGTCATAATCATAATCATCATCATCATCAGCATCAGCAAACAGATTATGATCATGAGCATCATCATCGTCATCAGCATCAGCATCAGCATCAGCACCAGCGTCATCGTCAGCATAATGATCAGCATCATCAGCAGCATCACCATCATAATCATCAGCCCTATCAGCATCGGTACCATCATCAGTCTCGCCATCATCGGCATCATCAGCAGCATCAGCATCAGCACCAGCACCAGCATCACCATCAGCAAAAGCACATCATTTTTAGCATCAACCTCAACATCACCAGTTTCATCATCAGCATAACCATCAAACTCATCATCCATCATCATCATCATCATCATCATCATCATCATCATCATCATCATCATCATCATCATCATCATCGTCAACATAATCCGCATAATCATCATCGTCATCACTGATCATTTTCTTCTTCGTGACATCGCCATCCTCACCAGCAGCAGCATCAGCACCAACACCAGCACCAGCAGCACCATCAGCAGAATCGTCAGCAGCAGCATGATCAGTATGATCACCAGCATAACGACCATCATGATAGTCATCATCAGCAGCATCAGCATCATCATCATCAGCAGCAACGTCATCGTCATCATCATCGTCGTCATCACCATCAGAATCATCACCGTCAGCAGAAACATCAACATCGGCAGTAGCAAAGTCATCACCATCATCAGCAGAAGCATCATAATCATCATCAGCATCATCAGCAGCGGCATCACCAGCAGAATCACAGTCATCATCATCATCATCATCATCATCATCATCATCAACATCATCGTCATCCTCATCATCATCATCATCATCATCATCATCATCATCGTCACTCGCATCATCAGCATCATAAACATCGTCATCGTCATCGTCGTCGTTGTCATCAGCAGGATTAATCATCATCGGCAGCAGCAGCAGCAGCAGTGTCATCATCCTCATCATCATCATAAGCAGCATCGGCATCTTCATCATCATCATCATCATCATCATCATCATCATCATCATCATCATCATCATCATCATCATCATCATCATCATCATCATCTGCTTATCTGAAAGAGCGTGTTCTACCGCTGCTGGCGGAAAACCGGGGGGGGTCACTACCGGTTCGAACCCCTCCCCCCCCCCCTCCGGAAAACCGGGGGGGGTCACTACCGGTTCGAACCCCTCCCCCCCCCAGCTCATCATGAAAAGGGGGGGGGGTCACTACCGGTTCGAACCCCTCCCCCCCCTCCCCCTCGAAAACCGGGGGGGGTCACTACCGGTTCGAACCCCCCCCCCCCTCGAAAACCGAGTGGGGGTGCGGACAGTGGTGGGGACGGTGTTGGTGGGGACAGTGGTGAGGGGATAGCGGGACAGTGGTGGGGACAGTGGGACAGTGGGACAGTGGTGGGGACGGTAGTGGTGGGGACAGTGGTGGGGACAATGGTGGGAACAGGGGGGACAGTGGACAGTGGTGGTGACGGTGGTGGTGGGGACAGTGGTGTGGGGACAATGGGAATGAGGTGGAAACAGTGGGACAGTGGAGGGTACAATGGTGGTGGGGACAGTGGTGAAGGCGGTGGCGAGGACGGCGGTGGGACAATGGGACAGAGGTACAGTGGGGACAGTGGTGGGGACAGTGGGGACAGTGGTGGGAACAGTGGGACAGCTCAGTGGGACAGCGGAGGAGTCAGTGGGACAGTGGGGACAGTGGGGATAGTCGGGCAGTGGTTGGGGCCGTGGAGACAGTGGGGAGAGTGGAACCGTGGTGGGAACAGTTCTGGGGACAGCGGGGACAGTGCGACAGTGGTGGGGCCACTGGTGGGGACAGTAGGGGCGGTGGTGGAACCAGTGGGGACAGCGGTGGTGAGGACAGTGGTGCTGGGAACACCAGTGGGGGATGTGATGCGGACGGTGGTGGGGACCGGGAGTCGTTTGCTGGCGGTGAGTAGGGGGGGGGGGGGGTTCGAACCGGTAGTGACCCCCCCCGTTTTCGGATCCGGAGGGGGGGGGGGGGGGGGGTTCGAACCGGTAGTGACCCCCCCGGTTTTCGAGCGGGAGGGGGGGGGGGGGGGGAGGGGAGGGGGAGGGGTTTTTGCCGGGGGAGCGGAGGGGGAGGGGTTCCAGCAGGGGGGGGGGGGATTTTCGGAGGGGGGGGGGGGGGCGACCCCCGGGTTCCAGAGGAAAAGGTTGGCAATTTTCCACAGTAAAGCGGCGGTGGATCACGCTCTCTCGCTTATCTTGATCGTCGTCATCATCAGCTGCAGCACCTCCACCAGCACCAGCACTAGCATCATCATCAGCAACAGCATCATCATCAGCATCAACATCATGACCAGTAGCATCATCATCTGCAGAATCGCTCATCATCAGCATTAACATCATCATCGAAAGCAGCAGCAGCATCATAAGCACCAGCATGATCATCAGCGTAATCATCATCAGCATCAGCATCAGCAACATCATCATCATCATCATCAGCACCAGCATCATCAACAACGACATGCCCATCATCACCAAAATCACCACCATCATCATCATCATCATCATCATCATCATCATCAGCATCATCAGTTTCGTCTTAATCTCCATCATCAGCATCAGCAGCAGAATCGCAATCAGCATCCACATCAGCAGCAGCATCATCGTCATCATCGTCGCCATCATCATCGTCAGCAGAAACACGAGCGTCAGCACCAGCAGCCCCAAGCCCTGGTGGCAAGCGATGCCCTCCCACAAGGGGATCCTTTCGGACCGATGGCCCTCAACGTGTGGATGGGCGCAGGAACCCGCTGGGTGAGGCGACAGGAAGAGGAGGCTGCCGCGGCGAGAGCGCAAGGCGTGGAGGCCGAGGAGGAAGAGGAGGAGGAGGAGGAAGAGGCAGAGGCAGAGGCAGAGCACGCTGAGGAGACAGCGGAGGCAGGAGAGGCCAGGCAGGCGACGCCGCAGCACGCTGGAGCACCGGCGGGAGGAGGGCCGACGCCCGAACCACGACGGGCAGAGGAGGCAGCAGCAGCAGCGGCGGAGGCGGAGGAGGAGCACTGCGACGAGGCGCAGGCGGAGGAGACAGGGGCAGCACCGGACACAGAGGGCCCGGCGGACGCCCAAGCGGAGGAGGCCGAGGAACCGAGGCAGGAGGAGGCAGCAGCGGGCGAGGGGCGCTCACAGGCCGCCGGGCCTGGACGACTGAGGAGGAGAGCGCCAGGGAGCCGGGCAGGCCGGACACCGAGGTCCACCATCTATATGGACGACAGGACGTGGTCCGCGACGACCGCCGTGGAGGTGGTGGGACGGGTGGCCATCTGGCACCGCTGGAGCGCGCGAGTGGGACTCCGCGAGAACCCACGGAAGATCCAGCTCGTTGCTCGCGGGCGCGCGGAAGAGGCGGCGCTGCGGGCGGAGGCAGACAGGCAGGGGCTGGGGGACAAGGTGGTCCCGGTGATGGAGGCCCTCGGCGTCGTCACGGTGGGGGCGCAGGGCAGAGGCATGCATGTGGTACAGAGCGCGCTGAGAGAGATCCGCCGCCTGCAATGCTTGCCGGTTGGGCGACGCAAGAAGCAGGAATACTGCAGGGCCTTTGGGTTGTCCAAGAGCACCTATGGCTGGATGGCGAAGACCCCGCCCCGGGTCAAGGCCGACCAGGTGACGGCAGCGATCAGGAGGAGCGCAGGCGGATGCCCCATGGGGTCCAAGCACATCATGAACATCCTCGAGGGCGGCACCCTTGCGGCGGATGTGGTGATCGGGTGCCGGCAGGTGGCCACGATGCGGCGACGGCTGCGGAGGCGAGACGATTCCCGCTGGTACACGAGTTGGTACCGCAAGCGAGGCACCTTAGTGGCGGAGGTGCGCTGCTGGCTACGGAAAATGGGCTGGCAGGAGGAGGCGAGCGCCTGGAACTGGTACCACCCGGGCACGGGGATGGAGCTGACCTGCAGGAGCGTCCAGCTTGTGACGAGGTGGAGAAAGAGGTGCACGCCAGGCAGATGCACCAGGTGCGCGAGGGCTGGCGCTGGTGGAACTGGCAGCAGTTCAAGCGCCAGAGGAGGAGGGATGTGGCCCCGCTGCAGGGCGTCGAATACGATGAGGCCCGCGTGAAGCTAGCCCGAGAGGCAGCGAAGGACGGAGCGGGGACGAGGATGCACGTAATGTG
>CAUYUJ010018043.1:174708-196994 GCA_963575745.1 Prorocentrum cordatum
CCACCACCACCATCATCATCACCACCACCACAACCACCACCACCACCAGCACCAGCAGCATCATGAGCAGCATCAGCATCATCATCATCATCTTCTTCATCTTCATCATCATCATCAACATCATCATCAGCATCATCATCACCATCATCATACCTCTTCTTACCCCTCTCCTCCGAAGTTGACAGTTTCGTCACATCGGCACCCTGGACATACGACCATTTCCCCTGGGCAAGAGTTTAACCCTGAGTCGTTTCCAAGGGTCCAGGGGCCAAGAACTGTCACCAGAAGCCGAAGTCAACAAAAAGGCTAAAGACAACGGAAAAAAAACAGCAGTCGCGATTGTTTTGCGTCGCCAGGATCTGAGGTTCCTCCTACTCCTCCTCCGCCTTCTCATCCTGCTCCTCCTCCTCCTCCTCCTCCTCCTCCGCCTCCTCCTCCTGCTCCAGTCCTGCTCCTTATAAACAAGTGGCACGCGTGCCATGGCTCTTGCACAGAAAAGAACGGGGAGGAGGCAGAGAGGACGCGCTGGCTGGTGGATGGGGTGATGGAAGGGGCACTCGGGATGGGGGGCGGTGCCGTGCCGAAAGAAAGGGGTCGGGGCGGAGGGGGCGCGCTGGCTGGTGGGTCGGGGTTGGGATGCGAAAGGGGGCGCGTGGGATTTTTTTTTTTTGTTTTTTTTTTTTTTTTTTGCGGTGGGGGCGGCGCCGCGCCGAAACAAAAGAGTCGGGGCGGAGGGGGCGTGCTGGCTGGCGGGTAGAGGGATGCAGAGGGGGCGTGGGCCGGAGGGGGCGCGCTGGCTGGCAGGTGGGGCGAGGCGGAAGGCCTATAGTAAGGGGTCAGGACGGGGCGGGGCCGTGCCGAAATAAAAGGGTCGGGGCGCTGTGGGCGCTCTGGCTGGTGGGTGGGGGATGCGGAGGGGGGGGCGCGCGGGATGGGAGGGGGCGGTGCCGTGCCGAAATAAAGGGGTCGGGGCGGAGGGGGCGCTCTGGCTGGTGGGTGGGGGGATGCGGAGGGCGCGCGCGGGATGGGGGCGGGGGTGCAGTGCCGAAATACAACAACAACAACAACAACAACAACAACAACAACAACAACAACAACAACAACAACAACAACAATTACTAGCACGTGGGGACACACCGTTCTCACCGGTGCCAGGGTTTTCATAGGAGGCGGGCAATACCCCCACTTTGTGGGGGGCCGGTTCAAGCTCTACAAAATTTCCAAACGACTCTTCGCCACCACCCACACCCAGCTTCCCGCCCTATGACGTTCGGACACTTCACTTCGTGGCATGCGGACGACCGTGGCTACTATTCAGGGCCCCGCGGGCGACGACGACGGCGTGCGCGCGCGAAGAAAAAACGAATGTGTCCCGCATGGTATTCTTTGACAGGGATGATGGCCCTGGCAGGTGCGCAACCGTTGTCGCAGAAGTTCGAAAAAGTTGCTCGCAAAAGCCCGTTTGACAGAAATGTTTAAAAAGTGTTGGGTTTCATACGAATCCGCAAGAGCGCGCGGGATGAGATTTTGACAATTTTTTGTTGAAAAACCATTGGTTTTTTGATGTTTTTATGTTAAAATCGCTGCGAACACTAAGCTTTTGGAAGGATTTCGTCTTGCGCGCGCGAATGTCCACTTTACCTTATTTTTTGCAAAGGGATTCTTGAAATTTGATTATATTAGAACAAGAAATGTCATTTTATAGTGTTTTTTGCAAGGGGAAGCGGGGGGGAACAAAACAACCGGATCTTGATCACATCGAATTACCTGAGGCTTCCTCACGAAAATGATGAAAATGTAGCTGCGGCCTAGGCGGCGCAGGGGGGCCGTGCACCAGGGGCCCAACAATAATTATTCTTTAGAATTAATAATGTTCAACAACGAACGTCTTGCTTTTCAAGACAACAACAACAACAACAACAACAACAACAACAACAACAACAAACAACAACAAACGACAACAACAAAAACAACAACAACAAACAGCAACAAAACACGGGGCGGAGTGGACTGCGCGGTGGTGGGTGAGGATGCGGAGGGGGCGGATGCAGTGCCGAAATACAAGGGTCGGGGGAGGGAGCGGTGCCGTGTCGAAATAAAGGGGTCGGGGCGGAGGGGGCGTGCTGGCTGGCGGGTAGGGGGATGCGGACGGGGCGCGGGCCGGAGGGGGCACGCTGGCTGGTAGGTGGGAGGATGCGGAGGGCCTATAATAAGGGGTCGGGGCGGAGGGGGCGCGATGGCTGGTGGATAGCAGGGTGCGGAAGAGGCGCGCGCGATGGGGGGGGCGGTGCCGTGCCGAAATGAAGGGTTCGGAGCGGAGGGGGCGCTCTGGCTGGTGGCGGGGGGATGCGGAGGGGCGCGTGGGATGGAAGGGGGGTTGTGTCCGTGCAGAAAAAAGGGTCGGGGCGGAGGGGGCGCGCTGGCTGGTGGATGGGGTGATGGAGGTGGCTCTCGGAATGGGGGAGGCGGTGCCGCCGAAATAAAGGGGTCGGGGCGGAGGAGGGCGCGCTGGCTGGCGGGAGGGGTGATGCAGGGGGGGCGTTCGGGATGGGGGGGCGGCGCCGTGACGAGGGGTCGGGGCGGAGGCGGCGCGCTGGCCGGTGGGTAGGGTGATGCGGAGGGGGCGTGCGGAATGGAGGGGGGGGCGGTGCTGCGCCGAAATAGAAGGGTCGGGGCGAAAGTGGCGCGCTGGCTGGCGGGCGGGGTGATGCGCAGGTGGGGCACTGGACGGGTGGGGTCGGTGCCGTGCCGAAATAAAAGGTCGGGGCAGAGGGGGCGCTCTGGCTGGTGGGTGGGAGGCTGCGGAAGAGGCGCGCGGGATTGGGGATTGGGGGGGGGGCCGTGCCGAAATAGAGGGTTCGGGACGGAGAGGGGGCGCGCTGGCTGGTAAATGGGGCGATGCAGAGGGGCGCGCTCGGGATGGCGGGGAGCGGTGAAGTGGGGGCCCGTGCCGTGCCGAAATATAAAAAGTATTTATATATATAACAAAAAAAAAAAAAAAAAAAAAAAAAAAAAAAAAAAAAAAACGGACGCAGGGGGCGCGCTGGCTGTTGGGCGGGGTGATGCGGAGGTGGAGCGCGGGAGGGGGGGGGGCGGTGCCGTGCCGAAATAGGAGCGGTCGGAGCTCTAGACACCCTGTGCAAGAGAATAACTCCTCCCCGTCGCACCCCCAGGCGTGCCGGGAGGGCGGGCGGGGCGTTTCGCCTCAGACCCCCTCGCCACGATCCTGAAGCTTGAAAGTTGCAACAGGTTCACGGATGGAGGGCGCGTCGTTTTCAACTTGAGGCATCCACGAAGCCGGTGAGGAATTCGAGTCAAACCTTCTACTGACACGCGTGCAACACTTTCCTTTTGCTTGGCTGCAACCACCTTCCTGCACGACCTGCTTATCCGCCTCCTCCTGCTCCACCTGCCCCTCCTTCTCCTCCTCCTCCTCCTGCAACTGCTTCTCCTCCTCCTCCTCATCCTTCTCCTCCTCCTCCTCCTCCTTTTCCTCCTCCGCCTCCTCCTCCTCGTCCTCCTCCTCCTCCTCCTCCTCCTCCGCCTCCTCCGCCTCCTCCGCCTCCTCCTCCTCCTGCTTCCCCCTCGTTCCTCCGTCCTCCCCCTTGAGGGCCGTGGACGAGTGAGAACGCGTGCCCCGAGCGCAGGCGCCAGGCGCACTTTGGGGTCCCCCCCTTCACGCACGCACTGTCACGTGCAGAGTATCCGACGCGCCCAAAATGGGTCCCCCTTCGGGGGGCCGTGGACGCATGAAAACGTGCGCCTCGCGCACGCGCGCCGGGCGCACGGTGCCCCCGCCCACGCGCACGTCTTGTCGCGTGCGGAGAGTCCGACGCGCCCACGTTGGGTCCCCCCTTTTCAGGATACCTCCTCCTCCTCATCCTCCTCCTCCTACTCCTCCTGCTTCCTCCTGCTTCTCCTCCTCCTCTCCTCCTTCCTCCTGTTTCCTCCTCATTCCTCCGTCCTCCTCCCTCCTCCACTCGAGTTGGGCCCCCCCTTTTCAGGGCCGTGGGCACGTGAGAACGCGTGCCCCGCGGGCACGCGCCAGGCGCATGCGGGGTCTCCCCCCTCCGCGCATGTGCACTCACGCTTCAAAAAAGGCCTCCCAGGAGGGCCCCAAGAAGCACAAATCGTTGATATTCCGCAGGTGTTTGAAAAATGTTGGCGTTCTCGCCTTTTTCGCATTCCGACGCTCGAAGACGGCCCAACAGGCTCCCAAGACCACCCCAAGGCGGCCCAACAGGCCTCCCAAGAGGGCCCCAGGACGACAAAAGAGCGCCCCAAGACGGCCAAAGACGGCCCAAAGACTGCCCTAAAAGGCGCCCAAGAGAGGGAACACGAACAGAGAATCCGAGCCCTCCGCCCCAAGAGGCCCCCAGGAGTTCCCAAGAGGCGCCCAAGAGGCTCCAAGAGATAAGCTTCATACCCACAAACCAGGCACGGCGGCGGGAGGGGCCGAAAGCCATAAGATATTCACGTGTAGAGAATCCGACGCGCCCAAATCGGGTCCCCCCCCCTTGGGGGGCCGTGGACACGCGAAAACACGTGCCCCGCGCGCACGCGCCAGGCGCATGTTGGGTCCCACCCCCTCCGCGCAGACTGTCACGTGTAAAGAGTCCGACGCGCCCAAGGGGCACCAGCTGGGTCCCCCCCATGGGGGCCGTGGGCACGTGGAAACACGCGCCCCGCGCGCACGCGCTGGGCATCCGCGCACGCATTGCCACGTGTAGAGAATCCGACGTTCCCAGATGTGGTTCCCCTCTGGGGGAAGGCCGTGGACAGGCAAGAGCGCGTGCTTCGAGCGCACGCGCCAGGCGCATGCTGCACCCCCCCCTTCCGCGCACGCGTACAGAATACTCAAGTGGCCCAAGGACACACAAATAAATACACACACACATCAAACTATTCCCTATATTTTCCCATATTTTCTGGGTTTTCGTCTTCCCCCCACTTCCCATATTTTCCCATTGTGTTCTTTCTCCTCCTGAAACTTTGGCCCCCTCCCCTGTGAGAGGCCGTGCACCCGTGAAAAAACACGCGCCCCGCGCGCACGCGCCAGGCGCACGCTCGGTCCCCCCGCCCACGCGCACGCACTGTCACGCGTAGAGAGAATCCGACGCGCCCACGCTGGGTCCTGCCCTGGGGCGAGCGAGCGAAGTGAACCCCACCCTCCCCCTCAGGAATCGTGGGGGGTAGGGGTAGGGCTCGCATGTGGCCCCCTAAGCCTGGGCCGGCGGAGTCTCCACACGCAAAATACGTGCGCGGAGGGGGAGAGACCAGGGCGCATGTGCGCCGGGCACGTGTTTTCACGCGGGCACGGCCCCCCAAAGGGCGGACCAAACCTGGGCGCGCCGGATGCCCTACGCGTGAAAGCATGTGCGCTGAGAGGGGGTGTCCCAACGTGCGCCTGGCGAGTGCGAGAACGCCAACATTTTTCAAACACCTGCGGAGCATCAACTATTTGTGCCTCTTGGGGCCCTCTTGGGAGGCCTTTTGGAGGCGTGAATGCACATGCGCGGATGGGGGAGACCCAGCATGCGCCTGGCGCGTGCCCGCGGGGCACGCGTTCCCAGACTGCAGACCATAGTGTTGTAGTGTCTTCCGTTACTCTGCCTCCTCTCAGTCTCGACTATCGAGCGGGAGTGTTGAAATTACAGCCGTGCAAATCGGAGGGCCTTTCGGAGCGAACTTCGTCGTTCGCAGTGGGGCTGGATCGACACAGCTACGCCGGAAGTTGCATCTCGTTCTTTAACTAGTTTTCTGATTGATTGAATGCGCCAATACAAACCTAGGCACACGATTTCGTTGAAGCTCCCAGCCTTGGCTGGACAAACCATCTTTGGCCTTAGAGCGAGACAAGGTTGCAGCTTCTGGCACGCCCGATGTCCCCTGGCGTCCTGGGCCTAGGTCCTTCGAGGCCACCCACCCTGCAAAAACCTCGCCGGCACCCCCCACCACGCCCCCCACCACGCCCCCACCGCGGCTGACACCGCCAGCCCCCTGGCGCCAGTAGATTTAGGTGGGCGGCTCTCGGTGGGCGGCTGTCGGTGGGCGCCCCCCCTCTCTTTTCTCTCTCTCTCTTGGTATCTCTCTATGTCAGTGTTTTCGGTGTGCGCTCCCTCTCTCTCTCTTTCTCTTTTGCTTGTTCTCTATCCTTCTCTCTCTCTCTCTCTCTTTCTATCTCTCTCTCTCTCTCTCTCTTGGTATCCCTCTATACGAGTATCACCATTTCGTGTTTCCCCGGTGCGCACTACATTATCCAATCGTTTGGTCTGATGCTTTCTCTCCGTGCTATGCACTCTCTCTCTCTCTCTCTCTCTCTATATATATATATAGAGAGAGAGAGAGAGAGATAATCCCCCTTTCTAACCCCCTGTCTCTCTCTCTCTCTCTCTCACTCTCTCTCTCTCTCTCTATATATATATACATATATGTATATATATACCTTGGTACTTCTTTATATCTGTCCCACTCTTATACCTGTCTCACTCTCCCGGGTACCTCCGCAAGCCCGCCTGGGTCATCTGGGGCTCCTCGTGCGCCGTCCTGGGGCAACACTGAAGACCTCCTAAAGCCACTTTGAGCCGACGGATGCCCGAAATGGCGAAGGACCATCAATGAGTTCGCTTCTCAGGGCACTCTTACGAAACTGCGACCGGGCATGGTGCTTGCAAAACTTTCGGACCATCCACTGATTGGGTTCCAGCGTAATGTAGCTCTCGCCTTCAGCGCTGTGCACATTCGTCCTAGAAGTTTGCAGCCATTTCACGGATGGAAAGTGGGCGCAAACTGTGGCTCTCGCCTTAGAGCAGCGCTCACTCGTCCTAAACATGTGAAGAGTTTCACAGATGGAGGGCGGTTCCTTTTCAAAATGTGACTCTCGCCTTAGCGCCGCGTCGCCTGAACAGTTTACAGCATTTTGACGATTCTCGTGGCTGACCTCTCAGTAACGGTGTTCTGGCACGGTTCGGCAACAGAGATGGAGACGGACACAGCGGCAAACACAGGAAAATCGACAGAAACAGCGACAGAGAGAGAGAGAGAGAAAGAACCTTCTGTCACATGCCCCCACGACGCCAACGACGACGACGACGACGACGACGACGACGACGACGACGACGACGACGACGACGACGACGGCGACAACGACGACAACGACAACGACAACGACGACGACGGTGCGCCGAAGAGGGTGGATTTAGCGCATCATGGCCCGAGGCATGTGCGCGGGCGGGCGAGGGGCACGCGGCCGTGAGGTGCGGGTAGAGGCCTCCCGGATGGGGACCGAGCAGATGGGGTCGAAGGATCGCGCCGCATCGCCCATGCATCGCCAATGCATCGGCGACGCATCAGCGGCGTCGGCGGTACGTCGGCGACGTCGGCGTGGGGAAACAAGGGCTCCACATCGACCCGCATCGTCGGTGCATGGGCGATGCGACACGATCCTCCGACCCCATCTACTCCGACCCCATCTATAGGGCCTGGAGGCACGTGGGAGTGAGGTGTGGGAGAGTTCCTCCTCCTCCTCCTCGTCCTCTCCTCCTCTTCCTCCTCCTCCTCCCCCTCCTCCTCGTCCTCGTCCGCGTCCTCGTCCTCCTCCTCCCCCTCCTTCTCCTCCTCTTCCTCCTCCTCCCATCCTTCTGCTCCTCCTCCTCCTCCTCCCCTTCCTCCCCTACCTCCTCCTCCTCCTCCTCCTCCTCCGCTCCTCCTCCTCCTCCTCCTCACTCCCTCTCCTCCTCCTCCTCCTCCTCCTCTCCTCACTCTCCTCCCCTCTCCTCCCCTCCTCCTCCTCCTCATCCTCCCCCCCTACTCCCCCTCCCCCTCCCCTCTCCCCCCCTCCTCCCCTCCTCCTCCTCCTCCACCCCCTCCTCCTCCTGCTCCTGCCTTCCTTCAAACTCCACTCCTCATACCTCCTCCTCCCTCTCCTCCTCCTCCTCCTCCTCCTTCCTCCTCCTCTCTCCTCCTCCTCATCCTCCTCCTCCTCCCTGCCTCCTCCTCCTCCTCCTCTCCCTCCTCCTCCTCCGCCCACCCCCCCCTCCTCCTCCCTCCCTCCCTCCCCTCCTCCTCCTCCTCCTCCTCCTCCTCCTCCCTCCTCCTCCTCCTCCTCCTCCTCTTCCTCCTCCTGCTTCTCCTCCTCCTCTCCTCCCTCCTTCCTCCTCCTCCTCCTCCTCCTCCTCCTCCCCCCCTCCTCCTCCTCCTGCCCCTCCCCCGTCCTCCTCCTCTTCCCGCTTCCTCCTCCTCCTCCTCCTCCTCCTCCTCCTCCTCCTTATCCATTCTTTTTCCTTATAAATAAAGATACTGGAGAAAAACCTGTCAAAGTCTATTTAAGGCTATAGGGCTATTTGGCTACTGGGCTATGGGGCGATGGGGCTATGGGACTGTAGGGCTATGGAACTATAGGGCTATAGAGCCATAGGGCTATAGGGCCATAGGGCTGTAGGGCTACAGGGCTACAGGGCTGTAGGGCCGTAGGGATATAGGTCTGTAGGGTTATAGGGCTATTGGGCTATGGGGCTCTGGGGCTATGAGACTGTAGGGCTATAGGGCCATATGGGGCTATAGGGCTGTAGGACCATGGGGCTATAGGGCTACCTGGATATAGGGCTATGGGGCTATAGGGCTATAGGGCTATAGGCATTTGGAGCTATAGGGCTACAGGGCTATAGTGCTATAGGTATATAGGGGCTATAGGGGCTATAGGGCTGTAGGGCTATAGGGCTATAGGGCTATAAGGCTGTAAGGCTATAGGGCTACAGGGCTATAGGGATATAGGCTATAGGGTTACAGGGGTATTGAGCTATTGGGCTATAGGGCTACAGGGCCATAGGGCTATGTGGCTATAGTGCTATTGGGCTATGGGGCTATAGAGCTGTAGGGTAGGGCGATAGGGCTACAGGGCTATAGAGTTATAGCGCTATGGGGCTATGGGGCTATAGGGTTATAGGGTTATAGGGCTATAGAACTATTGGGCTACTGGGTTATAGGGCTATTGGGCTATGAGTCTATTGGGCTATATAAGGCTATAGGGCTATAGGGCTATAGAGCTATAGGGCTATGGGGCTATAGGGCTTATAGGCCCCCGGGCACCCGGGCACATGGGCACCTGGGCACCCGGGCTCCCGGGCACCTGGGCACCCGGGCGGGCCGCGGAAATCGGTGGTAAACCTCACCTTACCATATGAATCCGCTAGGACCCCTACAGGGGCAAGCTCTGATTGGGGAACTTCTTCCTGTCGCACCCCGAGGCAAGTTTTTAGGGCGGGCAGGGCGTTTCGCCTGAGACTTCCTCCACACTTATGACTCTGAAGATTTAGCAACAGGTTCACAGACGGAGGGCGGGTGGCTTTCAAAATGTGGCTCTCGCCTTAGCGCCACGCACATTCGTTTAAACAAAAAAATGCAAGCGCTTCACGAATTGAGGACGGGTGGTTTTCAAAGTGTGGCTCTCGCCTTGGCGCCGAGCGCGTTTTGAAAAATTGCAAGAGCTTCACAGATAGAGGACGGTTCCTTTTCAAATTTGGTTCTCGCCTCAGCACCGCGACCATTCGTCTGTAAAATTGCAAGGGTTTCACGGATTCCCATGATCGGCGCACCAGAAATGGCATTGTGGAAGGATTCTGGATTATGAGGGTGAAACAGTTACGTTGATTCGAAATGTTGAAGTCCCAAGGAAGGCGTTCTGGCACAGTTCAAGATCGCCAAGACGCAACAGTCAGGTAGATCCGTGGCGGTGAAATCCCGAGAACGATGTTTTGCCATGCTTCAGGGTCTTCAAGCGGTCGTCTTCCAACGGGGCAGCTCCGTGGAAATGAACCGTCGCAGTGGCCTGTGAAGAGGGAGCTTGGAGGGAGGATTTATTGGCTTGTTCCAGCATCGTTGGTGACTCTTGGGTTTTCGCTGGTCCCCATCCTCCTCCTCCTCCTCCTCCTCCTCCTCCTCCTCCTCCTCCTCCTCTCCTCCTACTCTTCCTCCTCCTCCATCCTCCACCCCCTCATCCTGCCTCGCACCTCCTCCTGCTCCTGCTCTCCTCCTCCTACTCCTACCTCCTCCTCCTCCTCCTCATCCTCCTCCTCCTCCTCCTCCTCCTCCTCCTCCACCCCTCCTCTGCCCTGCTCCTCCTCCTGCTCCTGCTCCTCCTCCTCCTCCTCCACCTCCTCCTCCTCCTCCTCCTCCTCCTCCTCCTCCGGTGTGGGAGGCCCCCGAGGGGGGCGGCAGGCCGTGGCCGCGACGAAGCGGCGGCAGCGAGCGGCCCCCGAGCGCGTCGCCGCGTTGCCGCCGTCCTCCTTGATGAGCGCCTGGCGCCGCTCCGGCCCGGGGGGCGACGACGGAGGCGAGAACAGCCCCAGGGGCGGGCCCTGCACACGCCTTCGCCGGGGGGGAGCCTCGCCGAAGGCGTGGGCCGTCGGCGCCCCTGGCTGCATGCATCGCTCTCCCCTGGGCTATGCGCCCCGCGTCGTCGCCCCCGATCTGGCGCCGCCGCCGCCGCCGCTCTCCGAGAGGGGCTCTCGGGGGCGCCCCTCGAGGGGCCCTCGCCGCCACGGCCCGGGCGGCAGCTCGAGGGCCAGCCGGGGCGGCCCCCCGCTGAGGGGTCTGTGGGCTGGGGCGCCTGCCTCCCCCCATCCCTCGCTGTTCCCTTTTCCCGGTGTCCCGTGCCCCGCTCCGTCCCCCCGTTCCCACTCCCGCCCCCCTTTCTTATGCTCCCGATTCTGCTCCTCTCCCGGGGGGCAGGGGGGGTTCACAGCTCATGGAGGGGTTGTAGAAAGGCCCAGGAAGGGGATGAAGAAAGAGGAAGAGGCGCCATTCTGAGGAGAGGGAGAAGGAGGACTAGGATGAGGAAGGGGAAGAGGAGGAGGGGGAGGAGGTGGAGGAGGAGAAGGAGGAGGAGTTGTTTTGCCCCCAACATGCCTTTTCAGGAGCTCTGCCATCTTCTACCAGGAGGACGAGGAGGAGTCTGACGAGCAGGAGGAGGAGCAGGAGAAGAACCAAAGAACGAATGATCGGGAGGGGGTGGAGGATGGGGTGGAGGAGGAGGAGGGGAGGAGGAGGAGGAGGAGGAGGAGGGGAGGCTCGGGGCATGGACTCCCCCCTGGCGCCAGCAGGATGTGCGCGGGGTCCACCGCCGCGTTGTTGGAATTGAGGCGCTTCGCCTGCCGAGGCGCGCCCGGGCGCCCCACGGGGGGAGGGGGGGGGGCTCTGGAGGGCGGGCCTCCTCCTCCTCCTCCTCCTCCTCCTCCTCCTCCTCCTCCTCCACCCCATCCTCCTCCTCTCCTCCTCCTCCTCCTCCTCCTCATCATCATCATCATCATCATCATCATCATCATCATCATCATCCATCATCATCATCAATCATCAATCGTCATCCATCATCATCATCATCATCATCATCATCATCATCATCTCATCATCATCATAATCATCATCATCATCAGCATCATCACATCATCATCATCATCATCATCCAGCAGCGGCAGCAGCAGCAGAAGCGCTCTGGAGGGCGGCCTCCTCTTCTTTATCCTCCTCCTCCTCTCTTTCTCCTTCCTCAGTCTCCTCCTCCCCTCCTCCTCCTCCTCCCCCTCTCCTCCTCCTCCTCCTCCTCCTCCTCCTCCTCCTCCCCTCCTCGCCATCATCATCATCAGCAGCGGCCAGCAGCAGCAGCAGAGCGCTCTGGAGGGCGGCCTCTCTATTTCTCCTCCTCCTCCTCCTCCCTCCTCCTCCTACTCCTCCTCCTCCTCCTCCTCCCCTCCTCCTCCTCCTCCTCCTCCTCTCTTCTCTCCTCCTCCTCCTCCTCCTCCTCCTCCTCCTCCTCCTCCTCCTCCTCCTCCTCCTCCTCCTCCTCCTCTTCCTCCTGCTCCTCAGCAGCAGCAGCAGCAACCATCATCGTCATCATCAGCATCATCAGCATCAGCATCAGCATCAGCATCAGCATCAGCATCAGCATCAGCATCAGCATCAGCATCAGCATCAGCATCATTATCAACATCGTCAGAATCATCAGCAGCATCAGAATCATCATCAGCATCATCAGCATCGTCGTCATCATCAGCAGCAGCAGCACTAATGGAATCATCATCATCACCATCATCATCAGCAGCAGCATCAGAAACAGCATCACCACAATCGACATCATAAGCGTTATCCTCATCCTCATCATCATCAGCAGAAGCAGCGCTCTGGAGGGCGGCCTCCTCCTCTTCCTTCTCATCCTCATCCTCCTCCGCCTCAGCAGCAGCAACCATCATCATCATCAGAATCATCAGCACCAGCAGCAGCATCAGCATCATCCTCATCATAATTATCAGCATCAGCATCATGATCATCATCAGCATCATCATCGCCATCATCGTAATAATAATCAGAATCAGCATCATCATCATCATCAGCAGCAGCATAATATCGTCATCATCATCAGAATCATAATCAGCATCATCATCAGAAGCAGCATCATCATCATCAGCAGCAGCATCATCAGCATCACCACCAGCATTGTCATCATCAGCAGCTCATCAGCATTGTCAGCAGCATCATCATTGTCAGCAGCATCATCAGCAGCAGCAACAGCAGCATCAGCACCGACATCAGCATCATCATCATCATCATCATCATCATCATCATCATCATCATCATCATCATCATCATCATCATCATCATCATCATCATCATCATCATCATCATCATTATCATCAGCAATATAATCATCATCAGCAGCAGCATCATCATCATCGTCATCATCAGCATCCTTACTACAGGTAGCAAAAGCATCACCATTATTATCATCACCATCATCATCAGCATCAGCATCCTCATCATCATCGTCATCATCCTCATCATCATCGTCATCATCAGAATCAGCATCCTCATCATCATCGTCATCATAAGCATCATCACCACCATCAGTGTCGTCATCATCATAAGCAGCAGCGGCAGCAGCAGCCGCAGCATCGTCATCCTCATAATCATCATCAGCAATAGAAACATCATCCTCATCCTCATCGTCATCATCATCATCATCACCAGCACCATCATCATCACCATCACCAGCATCATTATCACCGCCATCGATATCAGAACCGTTATCACCTCCCTTTGTGTGATCCTTCTCCTCCTCCTCCTCCTCCTCCTCCTCCTCCTCCTCCTCCTCCTCCTCCTCCTCCTCCTCCTCCTCTTCCTCCCCCGTCATCATCGTCAGCATCATTGTCACCTCCGTCATCATCACCACCATCCTCGTTGGCGTTCTCACTCGCCGACCCCCTGGTTCCTCCTCGGCGTGCGAGACTGCTGCCCCTCCCCGGGCCGCTCCCCCGAGAGCCGGGGGGGAATCAAGAGGGCCAGCGGCCCCACCTGCTGCGGCAGTGCTCCCAGGCAGCCCCCGACGGCCTCCACCGTGCCCCCGGCCGCTCCCCGGCGGCCCGAGGTGTCCTCCACGTCACCCCAGCTGGCCCCAGCAGCGTTGGGGGAACGAAGAGTGACACAAACGTAAAACTCGGAGGTCCGCGCGGATTTCTCGGATCGGCGCTGGACCTCCCCCTCCCTGGCGCGCGGAGCGCGCCAGGGGCGGCGCCGGGGGCGCCGCCAGGGGGTGTCCAGCGCGGACCCGAGAAATCCGCGCGGACCTGCGAGTTGTTATGTTTACGTCACTCTTCGTTCCCTGAATATGTCCCAGGAGGTCCTCCAGAGACCCAGAAAGGGCGGGAGCTGCCCCGAAGGGGGGAGCCCGAGGCGGCCCACAGCTCCCCCCTCGATCTCCTCTCTCCTGAAGATTATCCTGGAGACTGCCATCTGAAGTCCCCACACCGCCCTCGACTCCACTCTGGGCACTCCTCCCGCGGCTCCCCCCTTGCCGGATTCCTCTGGGCCGGTTCTCCCAAGCCGCGCCGCGGGGCCGCGCGGGCGGGGGGGCGTCCGCCTCCTCCACGCCGTCCGACAGGACCCGCTTGGCGGCGGGGGTGAAGGGGATCTCCACGGCGGTCATGCCACTGCCGCGCCCGACCTGGGTCGACGATGCCAGAACGACAGGGACAACGGCCGCGCCGAGCTCCCCCGAAAACCCCCCCGCGATCCGCCCGAGAGGCAAGAGCCCGACGGCGGGTCCGCACCATGAATAGCAACCGGGCCGAGCGGAGCAGACCAGACCCACCGGGAGACTGAGTGGATCCTGACACCTCCTGGAGACGTGCACGGCACCAGGGCCTCTGAGAGGGTCTGGGCCCTGGAACCCCACGGAGACGGTGGGTGGCTCGGGCCGGGTGCGCCACCCGGCCACGGAAGTCCCTTCATCCCGCGAAGCCGCGGAGCCGCGGAGCCGCGCAGCCGTGAGGCCGCGGAGCCGCAGAGTCGCGAGGCCGCGAGGCCGCGGAGCCGCGGAGCCGCGAAGCCGCGAAGCGCGCCAAAACTGCCGCGAAGCCGCGAGGCGCGGTGAAGTATCCCGGCGCCCCTCGCTGCCGTCTCCCGGGAGGGAGGCCGCGGAGCGCGCTCGCCGGGTCTGCGCGCCCGTCTGGGGGGCGGGCGGGGCCGCGGGCAGGCGCGCGCCAGTCCGCGGCAGGGCGCGGAGCCGCCCGGCTCGCGGCACCCGGGCCGCGGAGGACTGCGATGCGCCCGGCCCCCGAAGGAGAGGTACAGTGCCGTCTTTCATACATGCTCCGCGTGCGGACCATGTATCAAAAATGAAAGGGCTGATTCATAAAAACAAGGATGAGTTGATGCATCAATCTATTCATGAATGAACCATGCATTCAAAAATCCAATAGTATTAGAAATTATGTGTTTGAAAACTGCCCTGTACCTCGGATCCCGCCGTGACAACAGAACCCAAGAAACAAACAGACAAACAAACAAACAAACAAATGGCCAACAGAGAAACGTCAACAAACATGCACACACACACACACCACCACCACCACTACCCCCCACCACCACCACCAACAACAACAAGAATAACAGCGACAACAACAACGACGACAACAACAGCAACAACCACAGCAACAGATACAGCTACAGCAACAGCAACAGCAGCAGCAGGAACAACAACAACGACAAAAACAAAAGCACATAAACAAAAAGCAAACAACCAAACAAACAAACATACGTGTGTGTGGGTTGTGTGTTGTGTGTTATGTGTCGTGTCTTGTGCTTTGTGTGTTGTTTGTTGCACGTTGGGCGTTGGGCGTTGTGCATTGTGTGTTGTGTAGTGTGTGCTGTGTGTTGTATGTTGTGTTGCACGTTGTGCGTTGTGTGCTGTGTGCTGTGTGCTGTGAGTTGTGTGTTGTGTGTTGTGTGTGCTGCGTGTTGTGTGTAGTGTGTCGTGTGTTGCGTGGTGTGTTGTGTGGTGTGTTGTGTGCTGTGTGTTGAATGTTGTGTGCTGTGTTTTGAATGCTGTGTTTTGTGTTGTATTGTGTGCTCAGTGCTGCGTAATATGCAATGTGTGTTGTGTGTTGCGTGTTGTGTTGTGGGGTGTGTTGTGTGTTTTGTGTTGTGTGTTGAATGTTGAATGTCGTGTGTTGTGTGTTGCGTGTTGTCTGCTGTGTGGTGTGTGATATGTAATGTGTGTTGTGTGCTGTGTGTTGTGTGTTGTATGTTGTGTGTTGTGTGAGGCGTGTTGTGTATGTTGTGTTGTGTGTTGTGCTGTGAGTTGTGCTTTGTGTTGAGTGTTGTGTGCTGTGTGCTGTGCTGTGTGTTGTGTATTGTGTGGTGTGATGTGTGTTGTGAATTGTGTGTTGTGTGATGTGTGATGTGTGTTGTGCATGTTGTGTTGTGTGTTGAGTGTTGTGTACTGTGTGTTAGTGTGTTGTGCGTTGTGTGCTGTGTGTTGTGTGTTGCGTATTGTGTGTAGGGTGTTGTGTGGTGTGTGTTGTGTGTTGTGTGTGATGTGCTGTGTGCTGTGTGGTGTGTTGCGATGTGTTTGTTGTGTGTGTGCGTGTGTGCGTGTATGTGTGCGTACGTGCGTGTGTGTGTGTATATGTGTCTGTGTCTGTGTCTGTGTCTGTGACTGTGACTGTGTCTGTCTTTGTGTGTCTGTGTGTGCGTGTCTGTGTGTGTCTGTGTGTATCTGTGTGTGCGTGTGTATGCAGGTGTGTGTGTGTTGTGTGTTGTGTGCTGTGCATGGTGTGTGTAAGTCTGTTTGAGAGTCTGTGTGTCCGTGTCTGCGTCTGTGTCTGTGCCTGTGGCTGTGCCTGTGTCTGTGTCGGTATATGTGTCTATGTCTGTGTCTGTGTCTGTGTCTGTGACTGTATGTGTCTGTGTGTTGTGTGTTGTGTGGTGTTTGTGTTTGTGTGCCTGTGTCTGTGCGTATGTGTGTGAGTGTGTGTAGTCGCCAGTTGGTCGGAGTGGTGCGACCTTTGCGGTGATGCGCACGATCTTTTGTGCAAACAAAACAAACAAACAAAACCTAACAAAGACGCTTGACACTAACAAACGGACAGAAAACGATCCTTACGGTATTTTTGTTTTTGCTCGTTTGGGATACCTTGTGGATCGTGCCGAATCCTTTCCTCAACAAACAAGACCTAGGATGAACAAATCCTAGTCTGGGGAGTTAGTGAAGATTCCCACGGGCCCACCTTCTCAAAGAATCGAAAAGTCGAACGGGGATAATCTCAAGATCCTTCGCTCCGCATTCAGGTTACAGGAACAGGAACAGGAACAAGACGAATCTCCGAAAGCACGATGCCTGCAAGCGCCTGCCGCTGGTAGTTGCCTGACGCTACGTATCTAAAGGCAGGCTAATTGTGTGATGGGAGTGGCATGGGCAATTCCAGACACCATCCCGTCCTCCAAGAACATTCGCCACACAGGCCAATCGGAAGAAGTAGGTAGAACCGAGGAGGCCCCGCCGCCTTCTCCCGGAAGGCCCGCCCCGACCGCCCCCCCCCCCCCCCGTGCTCGCCGCCAAGAGAGGCTCGAGGAGCCGGATGTCCGAGGGGGGGGAGGAGGAGGAGGAGGAGGAGGAGGAGGAGGAGGAGGAGGAGGAGGAGGAGGAGGTGTAGCCACAGGGCGGCTGGAGAAGATTGGGCCTCGGCCCGTCCGGGCCACGAGCATCGACGTAAAAGGCCATCTTGAAGTAGGACGGCGCTCGGAGCAGACTGGCATCAGGGGATCGAAAAATAGGTACTTGAAGCGATCGGCCTCTGCAAGCGCAAGGGGTGGAGGTGCAAGACGCGGCGCACGGCCGAACACTTCCCCACCAGACGGACGGGGCAAGATGCTAACACAAGGAAAGGAGGGAGGGGGCGAGCTCGAGAATCGAGGAGAGGAAGAACCACTCAGTAACCCGGGCCCCACCCCAAAAAAATCCCCCAGCACCATCCTCCCGCAATCCCGCAAAATGACCCTAACACCCTGCTCCGCCAGCCCCCTCTTCCTTGTTCCCCACCCGGCCACCCCCAGAGATTCCCAGAAGTCTCCACTGGTCCTTGGATCTCCCCTTCGATCTTCTTCCTCCTCCTCCCCTCCCTCGGCGTCTCCCCCTCATCACCATCATCATCATCATCATCATCATCATCATCACCACCATCATCATCATCATCATCATCATCATCATCATCATCATCATCATCATCATCATCATCATCATCATCATCATCATCATCATCATCATATCATAATAATCATCACCACCACCACCACCACCGCCATCATCATCATCAGCAGCAGCATCATCGTCGTCATCATCAGCATCATCATCATCATCATCATCATCACCAACGTCATAATCAGCATCTTCTTCATCTTCATCCTCATCATCCTCATCAGCATCATCATCAGTACCATTATCATCATAGTCATATTCATCATCATCATCATCATCAGCAGCAGCAGCATCATCATCAGCAGCATCATCAGCAGTTTCATCATCAGCAGCTGCATCAGCATCAGCATCATCATCATCAGCATCATCATCATCGCGATTAGAACCATCATCATCATCAGCAGCATCAGCATAGTCATCATCATCGTCATAATCAGCATCGTCATCATCATCGTCGTCACCATCAGCATCATCATCACCATCAGCATCATCATCAGCCGCAGCATCCGCGTCAGCATCAGCATCAGAAGCATCATCATCGTCATCGTCATCAACATCGGCATGGTCAGCATCACATTATTATCATCCTCAGTATCAGCACCACCATCATCCGCCACACCACCACAACCACCAACAACAACAACAACAACAACAACAACAATTACTAGCACGTGGGGACACTCCGTTCTCACCAGTGCCAGGGTTTTCATACGACGCCCGCCAATACCCCCACTTTGTGGGGGGGCCGGTTCAAGCTCTACCACATTTCCAAACGACTCTTCGCCACCACCCACACCCAGCTTCCCGCCCTATGACGTTCGGACACTTCACTTCGTGGCCTGCGGACGACCGTGGCTACTACACTGGCGCATGGGTACAGTGACTTGTTGTGGTAACATTTTCTGGACGCTAGCTTAGTATACGACTTTCCCCCTGTTCCAACACTGGACACCTGTACTGGTTTTTGGTGGTAACGTGAAAAACCATTGGTTTTTTAGGATTCGGACAGCGCGCGCGGGTAGAAATTTTGAAAATTCGTACAGATGTTTTTCGAGGACCTACGGTGCGATTCGTACGATTTTATGTTGCGCGGTGCTAAAATTCCTAAGAAACCCAATGGTTTTTGAAGATTTCGGCGTGCGCGCGCGAAGAAAAAACGAATGTGTCCCGCATGGTATTATTTGACAGGGATGATGGCCCTGGCAGGTGCGCAACCGTTGTTGGAGAAGTTCGAAGCACGTGAAAAAGTTGCTCGCAAAAGCCCGTTTGACAGAAATGTTTAAAAAGTGTTGGGTTTCCTACAAATCCGCAAGAGCGCGCGGGATGAAATTTTGACACTTTTTTAAAAAAAAAACATTGTTTTTTTGATGTTTTTATGTTAAAATCGCTACGAACACTAAGGTTTTGGAAGGATTTCGTCTTGCGCGCGCGAATGTCCACTTTACCTTATTTTTTTGCAAGGGATTCTTGAAGTTTGGTTATGTTAGAACAAGAAATGTCCACTTTGCCTTATTTTTTGCAAGGGAAAACCGCCCGTAACAAAACAACCGGATCCGGACCAACCCGTTTTGCCAGAGACTTCCTCACGAAAATGATGAAAACATGGCTGCGGCCTAGGCGCGGCGAGGGGGCCGTGCACCAGGGGTCCCAACAATAATTATTCTTTAGAAGTAATAATGTTCAACAACAACATCAGCAACAATAAGTGCATCGACAGTTTCAGCATCGTCAGCGGCATCGTCACTGTCGTCAGTATTATTATCATCATCCTCATAAGTATCATCATCAGCATCAGCATCATCACCAATCGTCATCACCATCATCATCAGCAGCATAATCATTATCATCAGCATCATCATCATCATCATCATCATCATCATCGGCATCATCATCATTAGCATGCTCATCATCGCAATCACCATCATCACCCCAAAACATCTCCCACCTCCCCCTCTTTCACCCAGTCCTCCCTCCTTCTCCTAATAGTCTTTCCTCCGCTTCCTCCTCCTCCCATCTCCCCTCCTCTGCCCCATTCCCCTCCACAATTACACAGTATGAATACCACTCTCCTCCATCCCCTGATGGCGTGCGGAAGATAGCGGGCACCCCTCCGCGTACTGTTTTTCACACAGGATTTCCCGGAAGTGGGTTTTCGCTTGGCTGTTTTCCAAAATGATGCTCTCGCTGAGGCGCGGGCTTCATTTTCGGGCTTCCGCTCGTTCCGAATCGTGCTCCCGCTGCAGCGCTGGCCTCATTTCCGTGCTTCCGCTCGTTCCGAATCGTGCTCCCGCTGCAGCGCTGGCCTCATTTCCGCGCTTCCGCTCGTTCCGAATCGTGCTCCCGCTGCAGCGCTGGCGTCATTTCCCGTGCCATTCCACGGCATGCAATGCAATGCTAGGTTGCGTTCCGCTGCGCGATGTCATGCCTTCAGCTGCAGCTGTCATATCCAGTGCTTAAGTGCCACGTCATGCTGTGCCATGCCACGCTTTGATCTTCAACGCCATGCTATGCAATGTTATGTTCGGGGCCGCTGTGCGATGCCATGCTTTGCGTTACAAAGCTTTGTGATGCAATTCTTCACTACGCAACGCCACGCCATGCTGTGACATACTACGCTTTGCGGTGCTCTTCTACGCCATGCCATGCCGAGCTCTACAATGCATCGCGTACCCTTTCGGGATCATTGCCCTGCTCGACATCCGACTGTGCGAGTAGAGAGGGGATCTACGCCATAGTAAGGGATGGGAGGGAGGGGTAGGATGTCAGATATGACGCGAGCGCACCTAGCTTGCCATATCTCCCTCCCCCTCCTCCTCATACCGCGGCGGAGCAAGTCCGTGCGAAGCCGCCCTCTGAGCACCACGAGCACGATAAGGGCAAGATACATGCGTCACCCCCACCCCCTCCCCCACTCCCCCCCCCTTCTTCTTCTTCCTCCTCCTCCTCCTCCTCCTCCTCCTCCTCCTCCTCCTCATCCTCCTCCTCCTCCTCCTCCTCCACCCCCCACCCCACCTCCTCTCCTCCTCCTCCTCTCCTCATCATCATCATCATCCATCATCCCTCCTCCTCCTCCTCCCTCCTCTCCTCCTCCTCCTCCTCCTCCTCTTCCTCCCCCACCCCATCTCCTCCTTCCTTCCTCCTCCTCCTCCTCCTCCTCCTCATCCCTATCCCCGTCCCCCTACTAATCCCCATCCCCCTCCCCCCTCCCCCTCACTCTCCTCCTCCTTCCTCCTGCCGTTCCCCCCCCGCCCGAAGCTGGGCCGCCGCGCCATCTCTTCTACCGCCTTGCGGGTGTCCTTCAGCTGGACCCCCATCTTCTTGAGGACCTGCCGAGGAGGGGACGCGGACGCGCGGTCCACCGACCAGATGGGGTCTGGCGGCGCCCCCGAGGGGGTGGCGCGAGGGGGCTGGGTTCCTAAGGGGGCGGCGAGGCTTCTGAGAAGGCAGGGGGGCTTCTCGAAGCCCCCCCCCGGTGGTGTCTAAGAGCCCCTCGTAGAAGCCTCCAGGGCCACCCAAGAGGTCCCCTGCCTTCTGAGGAGCCCCCGTCCGCCTTCTCAGAAGGCCGCCCCCCCCCCGCGCGCCAGAGCCCCGTGGAGACGCCGCCAAGGGCTGACGGCAGCGGGAAGGACAAGAAACGGGGACGCGGCGGAGAGTACGATGGGCGCGCGTGCAACGTGGGAAGAGGGCGAGGAAGCTTCGCGGAGAAGGCAGGCCAAAGAAAGGCTGCAAGGAAGCTGCAGACGGAGGAAGGAGAGACTGGTTTGTCTCACCCGCTTCGTTTACCGGCGCGAGACTTCAGCTGGCATTCCAACGGGGCCTCGAAGAGCTGAAGTGGCAGCGGTTTCCCTGCTGCCCGGGTGCGCCTGCTCAAAACGACGACGACGACGACGACGACGACGATGACGAAGAAGGAAGGCGACGACAGCGAAAGTTAGGAGGAGAACAAGGACGACGGATGAGGAGGGAGGAAGAGGGAGAAGTAGAAGGGGCAAGAGGAGAGGCAGGGCACGAAGAAAGAATTGACTGAGGGTGACGCTGCCGAACGTGTGGCGCAGACGGCAGCGGCGGCGGCAGCCGACGGCGGCCGCAACCGCGACGGCGCTGAAGTGCGTCTCGCTCAGGTGGCACTGGTGCTACGACTGCGCCCCGTCACGAGCGGCGAACATATCCGTATCCGCGCTCTCGCGGTCTGCACTCCGATGCGCGATCCCGCGGATACGCGGTCGCACGGATACATTCCGCGCGGGCCATCCGCGAAAAAATGCTTGGCATCCGCGGGGTCGCGGCCCAGGGGGGCAGACCCGCCGGGCCGCGCATACGAGTATGTTTTTCGCCCACGACCCCGCGTGCCTCCTCGGCAGCGGCGGCCTGCGGCTGGGAGCGAGGAAGCTGACTGCCGAGACGCCGAAATCATGGCTGCAGCAGAAGATAGTAGTCATGCGCTAAAGCGGAGAGGGAAGAGACGAGATGGAGAGAGCGCAAGTATCCAACGGTCGTACACACACACACACACACACACACACACACACACACACACGCATACACACACACACACACACACACACGCGCGCGCGCATACACGCACGCACGCACGCACGCACGCACGCACGCACGCACGCACACACACACACACACACACACACACAGACACACACACGCACACACACGCGCACGCACATGCAAACGCACATGCAAACGCACGTACGCACACGCACACGCACACGCACACGCACACGCACACGCACACGCACACGCACGCGCGCGC
>CAUYUJ010018043.1:202094-216324 GCA_963575745.1 Prorocentrum cordatum
CGTCGACGTCGTCGTCGTCATCACCATCGTTATCATCATCAGCATCATCATCATCAGCAGCAGCATCATCATCAACATCATCATAATCATCGACATCATCGTCATCATCGTCAATCCCCTCGTCCTCCTCCTCCTCGTCATCTATCGTCGTCATGATCATCAGCAGCATCAGCATCACCACCACCACCACCACCACCACCATCACCTGCAGGACTTTTGTGCACCCTTCCAGGGCGCCCCCCACCTCTCGGGGCCGCACCCCAGGCCTTCGCCGCGCGCACCGCCGCCCCGTCTCTCCGAGGCAGCCCCTCGCGAGATGCTTGCAGGGGCCCACAAACACACAAGTAAATACACACTAATAAAAGGATTCCCCATATTTTCCTATATTTTCTGGGTTTTTGTCTTCCCCCCCACTTCCCATATTTTCATATATTTTCTGGGGAATCGACGATTAATTGTGTCTGTGTGTTTTTTCCCCCCCCTGAATGCTGCAGATTCACGCTCCCGAGGCCCGGATGCCTCTACGACGGCCCAATATCGATCCGAGACGGGCCGCTTCGGCAGCAGGACGGCGCAGGAGGGCTCCCGGTCGGCCCACGAGCTCGTCGCGGCGTCCCAAGAGAGCCCCGAGGGCCTTCCCTGGAGAGCCCCGAGAGGCAAAAAAGTCATAGACGTGCCCCTCATATTTCAACATGTTCGAGCTTCCGACACTCCAAGCCGACCCACGAGGCCATCAGGACCGCCCCAAGACGGCGCACGAGGCCCCTGAGATGGCCCCAAGACGAACCCAAGAGGGCTCCGAGACGGCCCCAGGGGCGCCCAAGAATGCCTAGGAGGGCCCCTAAGACGGCCCCGAAAAGGACCAAAGAGGGTAAACAAGAAGCGACAGTTCATGTCTTCCGCCCCAAGAGGGTCCCAAGATGGTCAAAAGAGGCCCCCGAGAGGCCTCCATGAGGCCTCCCAGAGGGCCCCGAGAGGCAAAAACCATTGGTATTCCATAGATCTTTCTTTTTTTGCTTGTCTCGCCTTTACGAGCGTCGCTCCAAAGACGCCCCAAGAGGCCCCAAGAGACCCCCCCCCGAGTCAGCTCAAGAGGCCCCCGAGAGAGCTCCAAGACGGACCAAGAGGGCTCCAAGACGGCCACAAGAGGCGCCCAGCACTGCCCCAGAGGGCCCCGAGAGGGCCCCATACGAAGGGCCCAAGAGCGGGAACACGAAGCTGGAGTTTGGGCCGCCTGCCCCGAGAGCCCCCCCAGCAGGCCCCACTTGCCTTCTCGAACTTTTTGCTGGTCTGCGGGTCGAGAGCGAGCCTCTTCCGGTTGAGAGCTAGACGGGCCGGGCAAAACACTAATTTTGCCTTCTCGAACAGCTGCCGCCCAAACTGCTGCGCTGGCACAGTCACGGAACTGCCAGGGGCAGCATCCTCCGTCCCCAATCTCCAGCCTCCCCTCCCCCATCTCCAACCGCACATCCAACCGCCCATCCGACAGTCCATCCGTCCACCCACCCATCCGTCCATCCACCCATGTCATCATCCATCCATCCATCCGTCCATCCGTCCGTCCGTCCGTCCGTGTCCTCCATCCAGTCATCATCCACCCATGTCATCATCCACCTCCAACCCTCCCTCCATCCATCCGTCCGTCCGTCCGTCCGTCCGTCCGTCCGTCCACGTCATCGTCGTGGTCCGGTGTCACCGCGCCTGCCGAGTCTCTCGGGCCTCCGCGGGCCTGCGGGGGGACCGCGCGGCGCAGCTGTTTTGCCTTCGCGCCCCCGAGCGGGGAGGCGCGAAACGCGCACGGGCCGCAACGGCAGCTCCGAGCCAACGGATATCATCACGCACGCGACAAAGCAAACTCGCAAGCTTGCACGTCCTCATCAACGGCAGCAGCAGCATAAGAAGAAGCAGATTCATCACCATCCAATGTCACACCAATCATCACCTTGATCAGAATCAGAATCATCATAGTCACCACCACCACCACCACCACCACCACCATCATCATCATCATCATCATCATCATCATCATCATCATCATCATCATCATCATCATCATCATCATCATCATCATCATCGTCATCGTCATCGTCATCGTCATCATCATCAATCATCATCTTCGACTTCATCATCACCAGCATCATCGCCATCATCATCGTCATCTTCATCATCGTCAATAACATCATCACCCTCACCATCACCAGCATCACAATCGTCATCAACATTATCATCAGAATCATCATCATCATCATCATCATCATCATCATCATCATCATCATCGTCATCACTACCGTCACAACCACAATCATCAGCAGCAGCAGCAGCATCACCATCATCATGATCGTCGTCGTTGTCGTCGTGGTCATTAATCTTCGTCATCGTCGTCGTCATCATCATCACCATCATCATCACCATCATCACCAGCCGATCATCAACAACATCACCATCACCACCAACATAAACATCAACATCACCACCAATCCCTGCCCGCCCCCGCCGCATCCTCCTCCCCCAGCTCCGCACTCCCCTCCTCCTCCCACCAACTCGGTCATCCTCCCTCGAGGGAGGCGAAGGAGGGGAGGGGAAGGGGAGAGGGGCTCGATCGACGAGCGCAACGAAGGCCTCCTAGAGAGAAATGGATATGCGATGCACGGGCACCTTCGTGACCGCGCGGCATCCGGTGGCATTCCCGCCCCTGCAAAGAGCACTGGGATTAGGTCGGGCATGTCCCCCTACAGGCGGATTTTGGACGAAAAATATAAAATACTCAAAACGTGTTCAAAAATAGTCCAAAAATATTCAAAAAATCGTCCACGGAGTATTTTCCGACTATCTTTGAATATTCCTCCTGCAGAGCGACACGCACGACTTCAAACTGGGAGCCGATTGTGGACGCGCGCGCGCGCTCGTCAGCGAGATATCGGCAGGGTGGGGCGAAGATGATCAGATGCAGGAAGAAGCGGGCGAGGACGGCGGGGTGGAGGCCCCGGGCGTAGACGGCGGGGTGGAGGAGGCTGCGAGGCGACGAACGAGGACAGGCTGCAGCGGCCCGCCACTCCCCTCGCGCAGAGGAGGAGCAGAGAGTCTGGTCAAGCGCTGCCAGGAGGGGCGTTCACGCCGCAGGGTGGCCCTCACCCCAGGTGAGATTGAAGAGGCCCCAGGACACACAAATAAATACACAAAAAAAAGATTCCCCATATTTTCCCATATCTTCTGGGTTTTTGTCTTCCCCCCACTTCCCATATTTTCTTATATTTTCTGGGGAATCGACGATTAATTGTGTCTGTGTGTTTCTTCCCCTCCTGAGAGACGAAGCCAAACCCAGGGCAAAATCGAACCAGGTCAGATCGGCGATCTCTGAGATCCGGCGGTTCCGCGCGCCGCGGCCGTTCCGGAGCGCTGTGGAACGCTCCGAGAGCGTTCTGGAGTGCTCCAGAACGATAAATAGAGGTGGCGACATCCGAGCCTTGCCCCCACCGACCCTTGATTCTCCGGAGTCGAGGCGGGAGAGTAGGGTTCGGACTTCGCCACTGGCTCGACGAACTCCGAGCGCTGCCCCTGCCGCCCATGGAATTGCCTGGATGAACCGGGCTCGGACTCCGCCGCCGAATTCACGATGACCTGTCCCAGTCCTAGCCCCGTCCGACGCGATCTTCCAGAGAGGCCTAAGAGGGGCAGCTGGGGCCGAGGGACGGGCGGAACAGGACGGGAGCACCTGGGTCCAGGCACGCAACTCCTGGCCGCCGGAACTCCCCCTTCCCCGCGAGGGGAGGGCCCCAGAAGCCCGTGGAGGTCCTCAGAAGGCTCCAGAGCGCACAGAACGTCGACGAAGCTCCATCCTCCACCCTGCTAAGACGAGCAGATAACTGCGTAAACATACAACAAGTTTTTGGAACTCCACGCCGATTTCGAGGATCGGCGCTGGAGCCCCCCCATGGCGCGCGGAGCGCGCCAGGGGCTGCGCCGGAAGCGACGCCCGCCAGGCCAAGCCGGAAATCCGCGCGGAGTTCCGAAAGGGTATGTATATACAGTTGGCTTCTGTTTCGACGAATCCCTCCTCGTCCTCCTGAAGGTAGGGCTGGCGCCGGGACTCTTCTTGCGCCATCATCACCGCCTTGATCGCCTTCTCGTTGAACCGCTCAAACCTGCAAGCAACGAGCGGCCCTGTCCGTTCCCGGTCGTCCGCGCCCCGCTGCTCCTTCCTGCTGCCCTTCCTAAGTCACCTGGCTCTGCGTTTCGTACTGAACCCGTCGCGAGGCGTAGTCACCTTCGCGCTGTCGCGCCGCAACCCTGGAGAAGGACACCAGCACGCAAAGCGCGAATCGCGGCTACCTTCGCGCAGTTGCGGGGCGACCTATCCCCCTCTTCCCCAACAGGCGCACAAAGAGGTGCACCAGCAGGAAGAGGAACTCAGGAGCAGCGGCAGCAGCAGAAAGAGCAGCAGCAGGTGCAGGAGCGGGAGCAGAAGGAGCAGGAGCAGCAGGAGCAGGAGCAGCAGCAGGCGTAGCAGAAGCAGGAGAAGCACGACTGGGAGCAGGAGGAGGAGGAGCAGCAGGACGACAACAATGCTGATGATGGTGATGATGATGGTGATGGTGATGATGATGGTAGTGGTTGTGGTGAGGTGATGATGATGATGACGATGGTGATGATGATGATGGTTTATGATGATGATGGTGATGATGATCATGATGATGATGATGATGATGATGAAGATGACGATAATGATGATGGAGAAAGAGAAGAAAATGAAGATGATAAGGTTGGCGATGATGACGACGACGACGGTGATGACGATTGCGATGACGATGGCGATGATGATGAAGGTGGTGATGATGATCACCACGACGATAATGGCAATGAGGATGATGTTAACGGTTCATGATGTTGACGATTCGTGATGACGACGCTGATCCCATGAAACTTAGACGGACTAGCGCTCTAGATCGATAGCCGCCCAGATACGAACACTTCCCTCGGCGCATCGCGCGCAGCGTCAGGCCGTGTCCATATGGCACCAGCGAGAGCCTGCACTGCCACAAATTAGATTGCGCCTGCCATATCAGCCGCGGCCAACTGCCGCAGCGTGACAAAAACAACTCGCCAGAACAACACAGCGTAAGATACGCCTCGGGGCCCGAGTGCGAACACTAGCTCAACCGAGAAGGCCGCACACACCCAAGAGGCGTTGCAAAACAGCTAACATTGTCACAAGCTGGCGGCAGTAGCGTCCAGCAGAATCAGGCCACGTCGCCGATCCAAGTGCAAGCGAAAGGTGCGGCGAAAGCTAGCCATGCACACAACTCTACCTTCGCATGCGGGCACGGGCCGCCTCCCAAAGCCTCGAGTCTGAGGCTGCACGTGGGGGCACCTTGCCCGCCTCGATCTCGTCCTTGAGCCTGCCCACCTCCGCGTCGAAGGCCGCGCGCCGTGCCCCAGCCGAAGCTTCCTCGGCTGCGCGCTGGGACCACAGCGCCAAGGCCAGGCGCCCCTCGAGAGCCTTCACCACCCCGCCAAATGCCCCATCCTCCTCCTCCTCCTCCTCCTCCTCCTCCGCCTCCTCCTCCCCCTCCCCCTCCCCCTCCCCCTCCCCCTCCTCCCCCTCCTCCCCCTCCTCCCCCTCGGCACCCAGGGCAACCTTCAGCACGTCGCCCACGCCGCCGGCGCCGTCGGAGGCGACCGCAGCCGCCCGGGCGTGCCTGAGAGCATCGAGGACGGGGCCGCTCTCTGCCGGGACCAGTCGCTGAAGCCCTTCGCTGGGTTGCTCCGCGGCGCGCGACTGTGATCTTGAGCCGTGGGGTCGGGCTGCTGGTGCCCGTCGTGACGCTCAAGGTCGGCAACGCCCTTTCGGTCCTATCTCCTGACCTCCCCTCTCCAGCCCCCTCCTCCTCCTCCTCCTCCTCCTCCTCCTCCTCCTCCTCCTCCTCCTCATCATCATCATCATCATCATCATCATCATCATCATCAATCACCACCACCACCACCACCACCACCATCATCATCATCATCAGCATCATCAGCATCATCATCCCCCTGATCAGCATCATCAGCAGCATCAGCATCATCATCATCAGCAGCAGCATCATCACAATCATCACCAACAGCATCATCATCACCATCAGGACAACCCTCGCCATCATCATCATTACCATCAGTTTCATCATCACCATCATCATCATCATCATCCTCATCACCATCATCATCAGCAGCATCACCACCATCATCATCATCAGCAGCAGCATCAGCATCATCATCATCATCATCATCATCAGCATCAGCATCATCATCATCATCATCATCATCATCATCATCATCATGATCATCATCATCCTCATCATCGCCATCATCATCATCATCATCATCATCCTCTCCATCAACATCACCAGTATCACCGTCAGCATCAGCATCAGCATCATCAACAGCAAGAGCATCACCATCACCATCGTCATCATCAGCATCAGCATCATCATCAGCATCACCATCATCATCGATATCAGCAGCATCACCATCATCATCAGCATCAGCATCATCATCATCAGCATCAGCATCAGCATCAGCATCATCATCATCATCATCATCATCATCATCATCATCATCATCATAATCAGCATAATCATCATCATCACCGGCCGTCGGGCTACGCTCGGGCTCAAGCTAGGTGTCGGGCACGACTGTGACAAAGGGCCCCGCCTCCTTCGCCTCGTCCCCGTCGAACCGCCCCGCCAACGCCGCGGCGGCTCTCCACCCTCGCGTGCACGAGTCGACGAGGGCCACGATGGGCTGGCCAGCACTGCAGACGCGCTCCGAGAGCGCGAGACGGACGCCAGCAGGCAGGGCGTGCCCGCGCCTGCGAACGACCGCCCAGCTGCACGCATTGCGTCGCAGGCCGCGCGCGCCTCAGGCAGCAGCCGAGGGTGCGGGCCCGGCGCCGCGGGCTGCCACTGGCGCCGCGCGCGCCTAAGACGGACGGCGGCGCCCAGCGGCAGGCTGAGGCCGCGCCCCCCGCTGGACGCAGCTGAGCTCCATGCCCTCCGCCTTCGCAAATCACGCCGACGGGCGTGTGACACGCGCGCGCGGCAGCGATGCACCTCCGCACGCCAGGTGTGCCCACCTGGGGGGCGCGCTCGCCGCTCTGTGCCTCGGCGGCCGGGCCAGCCGCGAGCACGGGGTCCTCTCCAGCACCGGCCGCTCCGTGAGCTCCGCGCGGGAGCCCCCGACCTCGCGCTCGCCCACGCGCGCGGCGGCCTGCTGGGACAACCGCCTGCAGCGCCGCAGCCTGGTGTACAGACTGGGCCGTCGCGAGCTTCGCCTCCAAGCTCCCGACCTGCCGCTCTACGTACACTACGCGCTGGGGGGCTGCGTGTAGGCGCCCCGCGGACGCCGTCCACGCCGCGCCTTGCCTGACGCGCCTGCAGGCGCAGCGTCGTGAGGCTGCTCCGCCGCCAAAGGGGCCCCTGCGGCCGGCCGCAGCCATTGCCACTGCCGCACAGGAGGGGAAGGAGACTGAGCCGCTCACTCCTACGAGGGAGGAAGACACGCCGCGTACATCGCCCGTATGGCGCCCAGGGCAGGCTTGAACCAGAATGGCTACGGATGATGATGATGATGATGATGATGATGATGATGATGATGATGATGATGATGATGATGATGATGATGATGATGATGATGATGAGGAGGATGATACTTATGATGATGATGCTGATGATGATGCTAATGGTGGTGATGATGGTGATGGTGATGATGATGGTGGTGTAATGGTGGTGATGATGGTGATGGTGATGATGATGGTGGTAATGGTGGTGGTGATGATGGTGATGAAGCCGATGATGATGGTGATAATGATGGTAATGATGATGGTGATGATGGCGATGCTGACGATCATGATGAAGATGCTGACGCTGATGATGATGATGATGATGATTGCGATGATGATCATTGATCATGATGATGGTGATGGTGGTGGTCATGGTGATGGTGATGGTGATGGTGATGGTGGTGATGGTGGTGATGAGGTGGTGGTGATGGTGATGGTTATGATGATGGCGATGGTTATGGTGATACTGATGGAGATGATGGCAGCAATGATAGTGTGATGATGATGATTGTGGTGATGATGATGATAATGAAGGTGGTCGTGATGATGATGGTGGAAGTGGTGAGGATGATGATGATGATGATGATGGTGATGATGATGATGATAGTGTTGATGGTGATGATGATGATCATCATCAACAGAATAAGCATGATGATGGTGATGGTTATGGTGATGGTGGCGATGGTAACGATGGTGATGATGATGTCGACGATGATGATGAGGAGGATGAGGAGGAGGATGAGGATGAGGATGATGATGATGATGATGGTGATGATGGTGATGACAAAGGTGATGATGATGGTGCTATGATGACGATGATTCCCTCAGCTGCAATATCTGGTGCTCATTGTCATTGTATACAGCTCGCAGCGCCGTGAATCGTTCAACGGACAGGCGAGCTCGGGCGTCAACAGCTCGTCAAGCAGCGGACGCGGAGCAGCCAGCATCGAATCAGGAAGCCGGATCAAGTAGGAGTTTGTGGGAAAAAAACACACTGTGGGAAAAAAAAAAAAAAAAAACAAAAAAAAAAAAAAAAAAAAAAAACTGTGGGAAAAAAAACACACAATGTTTTTTCCCACAGTGTTTTTTCCCACAGACTGTGTGTTTTCTCCCACAGTGTGTTTTTCCCACAGAACATCGAATCAGCAATCGGCACGGAGTCGGAATCGAATCGAATCGGCTGCCCCAGGATGCACGGCAACTCCACGTAAGCAACGGGCCGCATCGGATCGCGCGAAAATTGGAGTCGAATCGGGTCGGGCCGGCCGAAATCGATATCGAAAGGGATCCATCGCATCGAAGTTGACCCTGCGAGGGCCCCGCGTAGGTCGAAAACTGACAAACCTTCCTTCGGGATTTCTCACGTCACGAGATCTGGCGTTCGGGCCATCACTCGGGCCTCCGGCGGCAACTCCTGACGATCTGGGCGCCTGGGGCACGCACTCGGCAAGGCGCAGCTGCTGGAAGGCGTCCCGAGGAACTGGGAAACCTTCTGGGAGGCGACGAGAATGTTCGAGAACCTCGGGTGGACCCTGCGAGGGACCCCCGGAGCACCCCCTCTCAGACGATGTCAAAAACGCTGCGGGCATTTTCCGATTTTGGGCCCGTTCTTCTGCTGCCGTCCTGGGATTCTGGTTCGCGCAGTTTGCGGTTCGGTTCCAGGTTATACTGGCGTTGTTGATCATGCTTGGGATGCCGTTTCTGTCTTCTGCTTTGGTTGGACAAGAACCGAAAAAAATATCCCAGTGCGACCCAACCTAGGAGTTGGAGCCCCTAGGAAAGCAGCATTAGTAGTAACAGTACAGCTAAGCTAAAGCTAAGCTAAAGCTAAGCTAAAGCTAAGCTAAAGCTAAGCTAAAGCTAAGCTAAAGCTAAGCTGAAGCTAAGCTGAAGCTAAGCCGAAGCTAAGCTAAAGCTAAGCTAAAGCTAAGCTAAAGCTAAGCTAAAGCTAAGCTACAGCTAAGCTGAAGCTAAGCTAAAGCTAAGCCAAAGCTAAGCTAAAGCTAAGCTGAAGCTAAGCTAAAGCCAAGCTAAAGCCAAGCTAAAGCCAAGCTAAAGCTAAGCTAAAGCTAAGCTAAAGCTAAGCTTAAGCTAAGCTAGAGCTAAAGCTAAGCTAAAGCTAAGCTAAAGCTAAGTTAAAGCTAAGCTAAAGCTAAAGCTAAGCTAAAGCTAAAGCTAAAGCTCCCAGGGGACTGGGGGAACCGCGGGGCGGATCCTGGGGGAACCCCCTGGGGCGGGGAGCACTGCCCGGCCCTTCTAGCATACAGGGTAAGAACCCTTCTAGGCAGAGCCTAGGTAGGGAACAAAAAAAAAAACGACACCAAGAAAACGCCCCAAGCGTTTCTAGCATCATCTGAGCCCCGGAGCCCGATTCGACGATCGAAATGAATCGGATCGGCGGAGATCGGCGGCCACGTCGGGAGAAGTCGAATCGGCGGAAAATGGGCGGGCCAGTAAGGCCTCCATGGAGAAACCGACATCAAATCGAATCGGGGATGGACAGACCCCCCTTTAGTAAAACGTGGTTTAGTGCAAACGACCTGAGACCCAAACCTGGCGGGCGCAAGCCTGGAGAATAACGGCCACGGCGCCCTCTCGAGAAACGAAAACGGACAATTCACTAATCGACGTGTCACTGTTGGGGGTTCTGTCCACCCCCGATCGAATCAGGACCAAAAATCGATCCGAATCGAATCGAGTCAGAGGAATTGCAAGTGTTCTTCTGGAGCCCCCCCGCCCAGCAGGATGAGGCCCCCGCAGCACGCGGGCAGCGGCGGCGCCGACGCGGCCGCCCCGACGCCGAACGCGCCGGCGGTAACGACGACGACGACGACGACGACGACGACGACGACGACGACGTCAATGTGGGTGCCATGGTCGACGTCGGCGACGAGGCCGACGACGCCGACGACCACGACGGCGGCGACGCCGACGCCGGCCACGACGCCGGCCACGACGCCGGCGGCCGCGCGCGGGGGCCGAGGCCCGCGCATCATCGACATGGACGAGGCGCCGCAGCCGGAGCTGCTGCCTGTCGCGCGGGGGGCGGGCGGGGGTGGGCCGCCGCCCGCGGGGGAGGGGGCCCAGGGAGGGGGGGAGGGAGCCCAGGGAGGGGGGGAGGGAGCGAAGGGGGGGGGCGAGGGCGAAGGGGGGCCGGGTTGAGGTCGGGCATGTCCTCCTGCAGGCGGGTTTTGGACGAAAACTTGCAAAAACAAAAAACAAAAAAAAGAGAGAGAGAGAGAGAGAACACAAAAAAAACAAAAACAAAACAAAAACAAAAACAAAAAAAAGGCTCCAAAGAGTCGAAGCCGGCCAGGTTGAGGTCAGGTTGAGGTCGGGCATGTCATCAGGAAGCTGGGCGAGGGCTGCTAAAACCGTGGCCGCTAAAGCGGCCCTCCCGGAAGGAAAGAACAACTTCCCGGAATGAGGCGCGGCACGCGAAACAGTCAGCGGGCTTCTTCCCGGAAGGACGAAGACAACTTCCCGGAGGTCGACTTTAGCAGCCACGGATTTAGCAGCCCTTGCCCGGCTTCCGAGTCCTCCTGCAGGCGGATTTTGGACGAAAACTTTAAAAAAAAGGCTCCAAATAGTCGAAGCGGGCTGTGCTTCACCATGTTTGAACAGTCCTCCTGCAGAGGGGCACACGCCGATTTCAGGCAAGATGCATGTCCACACCCGCTGCGTCGGAGAGTTTCAGGGAAGGGGCGCCAGAAGGCGGAGGCGCAGCGGATAGGGACAAAGATCGAGCCTCTAGAGGCCAGATTGAAGGGGCCCTCGGACACACAAATAAATACACACAAATAAAAGGATTCCCATATTTTCCCATATTTCCCTGGGAATCGACGTTTAATTGTGTCTGTGTGTTTTTCCCCTCCTGACAGATGTTTGATCCAGATCCACTGTGCCTCGGGTTTCTGGGGGAGGGAGCCCAGAACTCCAAGACGCAACGGATACGGACACCAATCTTGCCCACAAACGAAGGGGGAAGGTCAGGGTCGGGATCAGTCAGCATCGATTCGGTATAGATCGGATCGAATGTACATGTGTTTCGGATCGGGCTGCACCAGCACGGAATCGAGATCGAGTCGGATCGGCTGCGCCAGGATGCACAACAACGCCATGCAAGCATCGGGCCGCATCGGATCGTCGGAATGTCGGAATCGAATCGGGTCGCGATGGCCCGAATCGACATCGAGTCGGATCGATCGGATCGAGGTGGACCCTGCAGGGTTCGAGCTTCGAGCTCCGATGCTAGTGGACGTTTCGATCAGTTCCCGGCGGCCTTCCAGCCTCGGGGTGCTCTCCAGCAGCTGCGCCTCGCCGAGCGTTCTGGGGGGGCCCAGATTGCCCCGAACGGCCGACGGGGAGCCGAGGCATGACCCGGCATCGAAGGGGCAACGTCAGGGGGGGGGGGGCCGGCTCAGGGGAGGAGGCCTCGGACTGGAAGCGGCGATGCGCCCGCCGATGGCTCGGCGACGCGCCCCCGATGGCGGCACCGCAGGGCCCTGGGCGGGGCGAGCTCCCGGGCCCCCCATCGGCGATGAGCGGGCGATGGGTGGCCGATGCGGCCCTCCCCCCCGGAGCCTCCTCGCCCCCTGGCGCTGCACCCGGACCGACGCGCGTCGTGACGACCCGGACACCCGCACAGCGGGCCCGCGTCGTGAGGATGCAGGGGCCCTGGGACACACAAATAAATACACACAGATAAAAGGATCTCCCCCATATTTTCCCATATCTTCTGGGTTCCTGTCTTCGCCCCCAATTCCCATATTTGCCCATCTTTTCTGGGGGATCGACGATTCATTGTGCCTGTGAGTTTTTTTTGTTCCTCCCGAGAGGACGCGGGCGCCGCGACGCCCAACTGCGCCTCCGGGCGCCGAGGCGCCGGCCCTCGGAGGTCCGCTGGCCTCGGTGGAGGATGAGGACGAGGATGAGGACGAGGAGGAGGAGGAGGAGGATGACGAGGAGGAGGAGGAGGAGGAGGAGGAGGAGGAGGAGGAGGAGGAGGAGGAGGAGGAGGGGGTGCTCCTCCGAGCGACCTCCGCGCCCCCCGCCGACCGCCCCGCGCGCGCGGCCCCCGAGCGTCCCCCGGGCGGCCGCCGCCGGAGGCCCGCGCTGCGGCCCCGAAGCCACCACAGGGCCGCGGCCCGGCGCGGAGCCCGTCGCTCTGGCACGGGCGCGGCCCCTCGACGCCGGCGGTCGCAGCAGGGGCGGAGGGCCCAAGGGGGAGCCTCGTCCTCCTCCTCCTCCTCCTCCTCCTCTCCTCCTCCCCTCCTCCTCGTCTCCTCCTCTCGTCTTCCTCGTCCTCGTCGTGGCGTCCTCCTCCTCCTCCTCCTCACTCCTCCTCCTCCTCCTCCTCCTCCTCCTCCTGCTCCTCCTCCTCCTCCTCCTCCTCCTCCTCCTCCTCCTCATCCTCATCCTCATCCTCCACCTCCTTCCTTCCTTGGCGGCGCGCAGAGGGGGGCAGGTGGAGTGAGGAAGGCTCCTTAGAAGCACCCTGCTTCTTGGAAGGCCCCGGCCCTGCGTCCCTGGAGAGGGCCTGCGCCCTCTCAGAAGCAGGGGTGCTTCTAGGAGGGCCTTCCCCCTCACCCATACCCCCCTCTGCGCGTGGCCGACTCCCCCTCGGCTAGGCGTAAGAGTGACCCTGGGTAAGAGCGACCTTTCGTGCGCAGCTTTCGGGGGCGCGGGGGAGCCAAACCCAAGGGCGCGGGCCGCTTGTATCGCATCGCGCTCGGCCATCGGGGGGAGCCCGATGAGCCCGCACCAAAGGTCACTGCGGCGAAAGGTCACTCTTACGTCTAGCCGATGCCCCCTCCTCCGTCGCGGCCGCGGCCGTTCCAAGCTCCATGCCTTCTCCACCCACGATCGGGGATCTTCTGACCCGGGTCAATCCAGACCCGGGTCAGCAAGAAACCAAAAAACTGCAATGCAGGAAAAAAAAAAAACTGCAACGCAGGTCTTCGCAAACCCGGGTCAGCCAATATGCGCGGCCGCCTCGCGGCCACGAGCGGCTCCCGAACCCGGGTCAGCCAGAGGGGGTCTTCGCAGGATCCTGCAAAATCCGGTGCCCTGGCTGACCTTTGTATTGACCCCCGTCTCGAGGCTCCCGACACGATGGTGCGCCCAGGCGTCCCGCGCGGCCTGTCGGCCCTGCAGGTCGCGCCGGCGCCCGCCGGCGCCGCGAGCCCAAAGGTTCGGTCGGGCCCGTCCTCCTGCAGGGGGACTTGTGGGCGAGACAGTCAAAATACTCAAAAAATACCCCCCCACATGCCCAAAAAGGGTCAAAAGATAGTCCCCACACTATTTTTTGACCATCTTGGGAGTATTCCCCCTGGGGAGGGACAGGGACAGGCCCGACTTGAGCCAAGAGCAGGGCCCGCCCCCGAGCTGCCCGCCGCTCTTGTCGTCGCTCGCCGACCCCGGGCCGCGGGCGGCGGTCGGCCTCGCAGGCCCTCGCTGGGGTCTCTCCGCCGCGCCAGCGCGGCGCGAGCCTGCCGTGCCCACCGCCTCGAGGACGGCTCGGGGAGCGGCGGACGCGGATGTCTGCCGACCCCCGGAGGGCGGAGGAGTGCCACTGTGCACCACTCCCCGGAGCTCCGGGGCAGTCGATGTGAACATTTCCTAGCGGTGGCCCCA
>CAUYUJ010018044.1:0-137500 GCA_963575745.1 Prorocentrum cordatum
CTCCTCATCCTCCTCCTCGTCCTCCTCCTCATCCTCCTCATCCTCATCCTCATCCTCCTCCTCCTCCTCATCCTCCTACTGGGCCCGAAAATTGTACAGTTCTTCCCCCCCACCATGTATGCTTCCCATTACACGCACATCGCTGCAAGTACGCCCCCCATTACACGCACATCGCTGCAAGTGGGTAACTTCTGGACTCCAGGGTCCCAGTCTGCTTCCGGCGCCCTCCTGCCTGCTTCAAGAGGGGAGCGGTTTCCCTTCTCTCTCGTCCTCAGGGGGCGGGCAGAAGCCCAGTCTGCTTTCAGCGACTCCCCACGTCTCACCGCCCACAAAACCACCCCAACCCAACCCGAAGGCTCCGATTTGCCCACCATTGCCAGTCAAGGAGGGCCGGGGAACATCGAAAAAAACACATACATGGAACCCGACCCCCCCCCAACCCGAAATTGGGGTCTTCGGGCTGGGTTGGGGTGGTCTGGTAGGTCGCCAACTTCATGTTTCTACTTACTTCTTTCGACCGACGGGCAAGCGCCCCGCCCAAGTGAGAAGGCCCCCCCCGCTCCTCGAGAGGCGTGGGCCCCTTGTGGCCTCTGGGGTGCGGCCCCTTCTGCCAAGGGCCCCCTGCCCTCTTCGAAGGCCGCCCCCCAATGCCCCCCTGGCCTGGCCACCGCAGAGGAGGGAGGAGGAGGAGGAGGAGGAGGAGGAGGAGGAGGAGGAGGGATCGACATCGGGGTCTGGAGGAGGGGGGGGGATGTGGAAGCACCTGAGGGGCCCCGTGCCCTCTCCGATGACTGACCATTCTTGCTCGCCGCCAGCGGGCTGCGGCAGTTTCTCCTCCTCTTCCTCCTCCTCCTCCTCCTCCTCCTCCTCCTCTTTCGCGCCCTGGCGCTCGGTCGCCAGACGACGCGTGTCCCCCCAGTTCCGAAAAAGAACCTAGGTGCCACGGCGTATGCGCGTTGGGGGTTCGCGGTCTTTCTCCTTCGTTGTGGTGGGCCACGAAGAGTTGTTTGGAGAACGGACACGTATGGCAGAAAGGGAACAATCAGAGGAGGATAATGCGAGAAGCGCAGCATCATCATTTAGAGGAATCACAACAAATCATGTGCAAGGTATTATAGGAGCACCATGAAGTAATAAGCAGATGGAATGCCCAATTAGAAGACTAGGGAAGAGGATGACGGAGAAGGGGGGAACAGAGCACATTGGAGCATGCATGTCGAGCACGATTGGAGCAACGCCCAAGTAACCAGAGATACGCTTTTTACATGCACGGCGAAGTACGATTCGCGCGGTACGACTTTCGGATCCAATCAGTACAGTAAAATGAGCATTATTGTTGCTAGCGATATCAGATGTTTCTGGCTCCGACCCCACATCCGCCCCCGATCCGGGCCTGATTCTCATTCCAGCACAAGGTCGGGAGGACATCTGAAACGGGCACCGTTTTGTTTGCTCTGTCTGAAACGGGAATACCTGCTCCTGAAATTGAAGTCGTTCTTTCTGAAGCAGCATGTATTTTTCTGATACGGTAGTTGTTGTTGTTTTGAAAGAGGTGTATGCTTTTCTGGAACGGTGGCCACCAGTTGAAATTGTACTCCTTCAGGGAAAATAGTTACAGGTTATCTCCCTTCTTGTTTGAAAGTTGTTGGGATTTGTCTGGTCAGTTCCAGCACCAGCCCCAATCTGCACGCAATATGTAGATAATGGTGGGCGTTAATTTCCGGCTCCTTTTCCGATTCCTGCTCCACTGATAATCCATCCCCGACTTCAGAATCCGCTTGTCCATCCGAACGCATATCAGATTTCGACCCCAATTCTCCATTGTCTTAACCGGGCTACCGATTCGACCGCTTCCAGGATTCCTATGTTCCTTATCAAATGAAGTAGCCGGGCATCCAGCAGGATGCGAGGGCACGAAAATGAGAGAACGCATGCCAAGCGCATTTCTGCAAGGCGAGGCGCGCCTCATAAGTGCCGGGAGGAGATATAGGGAGCGGAGGGCGACGCACAGGGACCAGATAAGCGGACCGCGAAATGGGCGCCAAATGCACCCAGAATGCAGTCCGCAGTGGTGCTGCGCAGTGGTGATGCGAAGAGAAGAGTTTGTGAATTATGGTTCTAGGAGCGCCCATGCGATCACATTTTCACAAATCTAGAGACGTCAAGTTGAATACCCTTTGTATTTATTTTTGGTGCGGCCAGGCATACGATGTGCTTAACAATCTGGTAACTTCGCTTGCTGTCCGAACGCAAGTCTAGAGAAAGGTATATCGTCTATTTTTGTTGGTTCATGCCGTCATCGATGCATGCTTTTCGTATGCACGCATGCTTTTCATATGCACGCGCGCGTTATTTCCAAGAGGCGTCGCAAACCCGGTAATCTAAGGTATTGGATAGTTTTCTGTTCGCTGCTAACCACACCGAGCTTGATGAATAGAACACTTAATGTGAAACGCCATTTGCGTAAATAGTGCGTATGCTGTTCCTCATGGAAGTGTGGTTCTGAAGTTTATCAAATTATTGGGCTGTGATGATTTCCCCCTATCGTCTCGTCAATTCTCGAATCCATTTCCCGTCGCTCGTGAGCAACGTCCCAGGTATATTTGTTCGCGCACCGTCTTGATGATTTTGTGATTTGGTTGTGTAAGAACCCAGGTCGTAGGAATTTATGTTTGCATTGTCGCGACATAGTTTTATTTCCATATGTTTTTGTGTTGTTTAGAACCGCCGCCAAATAGCACTATCGCGCGTTGCCGGCATAGTCCGAGGGGGGGAGAGTTGTCAATGCACAAGAGATCTTCCAAAACCAGGCAACATTGTTTGAAGAATTCCGGGCAAACGAATGCTTGACGACCGAGTAATGTCCAAATTACGGAGGGGAGTATGATGAGACGAACGTGAATATATTTCCCAAAATGTTCGTTGTGTTTGTGTTTCGATTCCGATTGTGCCATGCAAAGATGAGCGCGATAGTAACGATTTCTTGGGTTGCGGGATTCCGTCTTTTCATCGTCTGCGACGTATTGGGCTAGTTGGGCGGATTCATTACGGAGTTTCATCTTGGGATTTCCGTCAATTGGAAGGGATATTGTTCCTCTGACAGTTTCGGACTGCCGTTGATTTCGCGTCGAGGCCCCATCAGATTGTTGTCGCGCTGCCGAAGAAGCAGGCTCCCAATTCGCGAAACCGGCAATTTAGCAGAACGATCAATTTGGGCGACCTTTGCAATTCATAATACACCCCCAATTCCATCACCACTCCCATTCGCTCTGGGCGAATGGATTCACGGATGGAAGTTGTACGCTTCATCTGGTTCGTACAGAACAGAATTGTATGAATTGGGAGGTGGTCCATATGGGCACATTCGGTTACAGCAAGTAAAAGAAAATTACGATGTTGCATGGGTTTTAACGCAACGATTTTGTCAATAATGGCCCCTTACGGTGGAGGAAATAACGTCTTGCGCCGTGCGACGACGATTGGGGATTGGCGTGGTCTTCGAAGGGGCCGAGTCTCACGGCCATTCCCCAAAGATAGATAGTAAGTACGGCCGTCTCAACGCACGGTATACAGTGTGTGTAACTATTGAAACGAATATCCTTAGTCCCACCTGCCTTTTGGGCGCAGGTGGTCTAGAGCGTTTCCTTTTCCAATTTGTTTTTTTTTTCCTTGCTCGGGAGGTTTACCTTTCCCCTCCCCTCATTTGCGTCTGGACGGGCTCCCCCGCGATGTGTCAGAAGGTGTTTGTTGATCCAAGATGGTAAGAGCGCGAGATGGCCTCCAAGATGGTCGAAGATAGCTGTAGATTGGTCAAGATAGTTTCTGACACTTGTTGTTTGCCTTCTCGCTCTTTCGCCCCCGATGGGTTTTTAAGGCTTCAAGATGGCCCCAAAATAGCCCAAGATAGCCCCAAGAAGGATATAAGAGGGCCCCAAGACGGCCCCAAGAGCGACCCAAGAGGGCCCCAAGACGGTATTTTTGAGCGGCGGGAAAACCCCACAAGTTCTCTGGACGTCGGTGGTTTAGGACGTTTCCTCTTCCATTCTTGTTTCCCTTTCGGGCAGGGGTTTACCCATTCCCCCACCCTGGACGGGGAGTTCCGCGAGTCGTTGGATGTCCAAAACGGCTTCGGCGAAGAAGCCATAATTATTAGTGTTATTATGGTGTTGGTTCCATTTTGGCTTCCTGAAGTGGTGACTAATTCACGCTTCCTTCTTGTTTGATCGATCTCCTCGAAGATGGTTGAAGAAGCGCAGCCCCCAAAAGGATTCCAAGCGGCCCGTCCCGAGGCACCCAAGACGCCGAAGAGCCCCGACGACCGCAAAGAGATGTTCCAACCGTACGCAAGATATTATCAAGGGTACGACGGTTTCTCCTCATTTTGCTCTTTTGGGTTGCCCTGACCACATGAAACTAGTTCAGAGATCGTTGCAAGAAATGTGATTGACAAGTACTGATAAGCATGGGTGATCATTCACAGAACAACTGTTTTGGGATGGGTTGCTTGGGATTCGCGAAACGTCAACATCTAAGAGCTCCCATCTTTCGGGTTAGCGCGGTCCAAGACGGCCCCGAAAGGTCCCTCTGCAAAGAGTTCCAAGACAGTTCGTAAACCACCCCGAACAGCGCCAAGAGGCCCCTGAAAGAGCCCGAAAAGAGCCCAAAAAACCTTGAGATAACCTCACGAGAGCTCGAAGAAAGAGCGCAAGGAGGCCCGAACAGGGGCCCAAGAGAATCCCAAGAGAGTTCCAAGATTCCTCATATACAAATCAATTCAACAACCATTGCGAGTCATGGAAACACCCCTTATGTGTCATCGAAGCACCATTGTAATTTGCAGCGGGTTCCCATTTTTAATTTAAATGCGGGAAATTATGTGTGGTCCTATCTAGGACACAGCATCAATCAAAAAATAGAGAGGTATTCGATGTCGGTTTCTTCAGAGGAGTTCTCAAATCGCTTCTTTCGAAAATCTAAGTTTGGGGGCCCTCTTGTAGCCCTCTTGGGAAGTTTGGAACGCATCTTTGGAACCCCCACCACGAGAGAAAAAAATGATAATTCAACTGTACAATTCAACTCCCCCAAAGTTGCCAAAATGAGGGAACAACCGCAGTAAAATTAATGGATCTGCTTGTCTCACCGGGCCGCATTAAACGCCTTACAATCCGCAAAACCCAAAACAAAATCCGAAATCAGTTTCTGTCCCCAATCAGAGATTGTTGTTGTAAGGGTTCTAGCGGATTCGTATGGTTAGGTTAGGTTTGCCGCCGATTTTCGCCACACGCTGGGGTGGTCTGCAACCTTATAGCCCTACAGCTCTATAGCCTTAGCCCTGTACCTCAATAAGTTAGTAGCCCTATAGCGCTATAGCCGCATAGTGCTCTATAGCCCTATATATTTCATAATCGTATAGCTCATATAACCCTATAGCCTTACAGCCCTAAAAAGATTGTGATTGGGTTTTTTTCTTGTCTCACTGAAGAAAAATATCGTTTGAGTACTTGCGTCCAGAAATTCGTGAGATTATTTGAATCGTTATCTCTTTTTGAGTCAGCACGGCTGGGCGCTGGATAGATTGCTGAGGTGTGGGAACACACTCGCGAAGGCAATTTTGAGAAATTGTCTTTGTGCCTGAAATTCAACTGTAATGGACCATTGTTGTTTTCAATGTACGTAGACTTTATTTAATTTAACCCCTGCAAGCATTGAGCCCCGAACTCAGCACCAAAACATATGTGGTCATGTGTATATCATATCGGATTCATAATTTGCTTGTATCAACGAAATGTGTTCAGTCCACGTGCCTCGCTATTGCTAGGAACGATCGAGACAATGCACTTCGTATGCCAGCACAGGGGTACACATGTGTTTTCATATCATGGTTCTACAAAAGTTTACAGAAAGTTAGAATTAGCAACACACGACCGGCAATTATATTTGATTATTTGGTTCCGGTATTGGTAAGGCGCTATTGCGAAACATAGATTGCGGAACGAATTCGACCATTCAATCGCGCATGATGCGTTTGGTTTGGAAACGAGAACATAAATATCATTCAACATACAACACACACAAATATTATGCATATGCATCGAACAACAATATAAACGTTTCGCGCCATTTCGATTGTCACGCTGGCGGTGACGACAGCGAGGTGGGGCCTTCCCCGGGGCTTCCGCCTGCGCACGGACGGTTGCTTCGAGCTCTTGGGCGCGTCAGTCGGCAGCGACGCCTTCTGCCTCGAGCACACCCGGCAGTAAGTCGACAAGGCCACCGAGTTCCTTGACACATTCGGCGCCCTCGAACACGCCCAGGTTGCGCTCCACCTGCTACGGCAGTGCGCCGGCTTCTGCAGATTCAGCTACTCGGCGCGGGTTGATCCGCCCAATGTGCACACGGAAGCGCTGGTCAAGCTGGACAACGCAGTGCGCGCCAGCCTCGAGCAGCTGAGCAGCAGCTCCCCTGCGGACGACTCCTGGGCACAAGCGCAGCTCGCCCTCAAGGAAGGCGGCCTGGGGCTGCGTTCGGCGGAACGCCACGCGCCCGCCGCCTACTTTGGCTTCCCGCGCGGCCTGCTCTGCGCTGTGCCAGCAGCTCTGAGCGGGCTACTCCGACGACGACATTGACGCCGACGTTGCCGCAGCGTCCTACAATGCCCGGTTAACACTGTCAGATCGGATCGCTTTCGACGCTAGCCAGCACGGCAACCAGCGGGGCTCTCTGACCGGCTGGACCAAGCCGCCAAGGCCGAACTCTGAGAACGCACCAGGGCCCACCTCTCGCTGGTCAGTGTTTGGCGCCAGCGGCTGACTGCAAGCGCGGCCCTGCGTTGAGGTTGACACGGGGTTCCCGCACGGTTTGATGCAGATTGCTCTGCGGAGGCGTTTGCGGGTGCAGCTGGCGGACGCAGAGACCTTCTGCCCGGTTTGCGACGGCATCTTCGTCGTCTACGGTGACCACGCGCTGGTCTGTAAACGGCACAACGCTTTACGAGACCAGGCTTTCTTCGCCGCGCAAGCCGCGGGGGGGTCCAGGCTCCGAGCTCGAGCGGCCTGGCCTTCTGCAGCCTCGCGCGAGCGGCAAGCCCGCCTGGGAAGGAAGAGAACAGCGGTGAGCTCGACGACGGCAGCCAACGCCCGGCAGATGTGCATATTTCCCGTTGTCGTGGCGGCGCCCGTGCCGCCCTCGATTTCGCGGTCACATCGGGGTTGCGGGGCGACCTGTTTGCCGCCTCGGTTGCCGCGCCTGGCGCTGCGGCCGAGCGATACGAGAAGCAAAAACGCTTCTTCCTGAACACCGAGCGCAGCTGCGCTGCCGTTGGGATCACCTTCGTTCCCATGGTGGTCAAGGCGCACGGCGGCGGCTGGGGCAACGAGGCGCGACGCGCCTTGGCCGTCCTGGCCAAGCACGCGGCAGACGCCACGGGGGACGACCTCTCGCAGGTGGCGGCGGAGCACACACGCCGACTCGCATCTCTTCCAAAGCGAGAACGCGCGGGCCGTGTTCCGTAGGCTGCAGGCGCCGGTCGGGGCGCCCGCGGACAGGTTTGCGGCGGCGAACGCGGCCGACGCCGCCTGAGCCGCCGGCCCGACCCTCTTCCCCTGACTACGACCACCGCGCCCGGCCCGCCCCAACGACCGCGACCGCCCCCGACGCCCTGCCCTGACTTGACCACGACCCCCCGACAACCACCACGACCGCCCCCGACGACCAACGCCCCCGACGCCCTGCCCTGACCACGACCGCCCCGACGAGCACGACCTGGCGTTCGTTCGCATGTTTTTTCTTTTTGCCCCTCCCCCTCTTCCTCCTCCTCTTCCTCCTCGTCCTCGTTTTCTTATCTTACGGCCGGAGGCCTGGCGTCTGAAGGCGTCTCTCCGCTGGTCGGCAGAACAGGGCGCGGTGGCGATCCCGAGGAGCCCAGGCGCACGGAAGCTCTCCCCAGACGTGCTGGACACTCGTGTCGGCGTGCATTTGGCGCGTTGGGTCGGCTTTTGGCCGATCGCGGTGGACTTCGATCAACGGCGATGCGCCGATTCGCCTTCCGGGTGTCTTGACCGGGTTCTTGGACCGTTGAGCCGTGCTCGTTCGGAACCGTGCGATTGGGAAGTGGTGTAGATCTGGCGACCCAAGCCAAAAATGTGGTGGAAATATTCTCTTCAAATGAGCGACAAACAAATATCCCACACATGTTGTGTTTTCGGAAATGCGAGAAAACCACAAAAACATCGATATTCTCAAAAAGATGGTCGAACGTTTGGGCGTGATATTTCCGCTAGTTCTAAAGGTCATTTTGCTTGTGTGTTTTGCTCTTGTATCCCAAAACAGTGTTGGATGCATTTTCATCGACGTTCCACTTCCATAGACAGACAAGGACTACGGCCGTTTCTACACACGGCATACAATGTTTGCAAGTTTAAAACGATCATGTTTGTTCTTATTTGTTTTTTCGGCGCGCAGGTGGTCTAGAGCGCTTCTTTCTCCAATATGTTCCTGCGGGAAACGCATGTTTCCTTTATTTTTTGCGTGTGGACGAGCCCCGCCGCGATGTGTTAGAGGGTTTGTGTCCAAGATGGCAAGTGCGTGAGATGGCCTCCAAGATGTTCGAAGATAGCTGTACATTGGCCAAGATAACTTCTGACACTTCATATTTCTTTTCTTGCTCTTTCGCCCCCCAATGGGTTTTGAAGGTTAAAAGACTGCTCCAAGAGCGACCCAAAGCGACATGTGGAAACGACGCGATAATACGACGCCCACAAACCTTGTGGGCGTCGGTGGTTTAGGACATTTCCGTTTCCACTCGTGTTTCTTTTTCGGGAAGCGGTTGGTCAGCAAGGCCGTGCGTTGGCTCCATCAGAATGATAGATTGCGGAGGTGTTGAAACACACTCGCGAGGGCAATTTTGAGAAACTATCTTTTTGCGTCAAGATACTGTCATGGACCATTCCCTTCTTTTTCAATGTACGAAAAATTTAAATAAACCTCTCCAACCCCAAACTCAGCATCACAATATATGTGTTCATGTGCATGTCGAATTGGAATTTATAATTTAATACATTAACAAAATAATGTCAGGTCGCGTGTCTCATTACTGCAAGGAACGATCACGACAATGCATTTCGTATTGCAGCACAAGGATACTGATGTGTTTTTTTATGCTTCTACGAAGATGACATTATTATTAAACACATGAAGGTTGCAATGCGCCGCCGGCAAGTATATTTGGATTATTTCTTTATTATGTGATATTCGTTTCGTTGACACGCATTTGGCGTGTCTTGTGTTTTCCTTACTGCGTATTTGGCTTGTTTATATTGGCCCTCTGCCCGAATACAAAACTCAAAGCAATATTGCGTGCCGATGCGCGGGCGACCGCCGGTTCAGCAAAAAACCCGCAACAATTTCTCAAAAAAAAAACCGATTCAAAAAACGTAGCAACCATTTCACAAAAAAAAAAAAAAAAAAAAAAGTTAGCCGTTTCAGTAAAATCGAAAATCCTTTTTAGGAAAAAATAGGTGTCGTTGCAGAAATAGTACCTAGTTCAAAAAAGAATTTCTATTTTCTTGGGCAAGGCCGTTAATGCATAATATTAAAATTTATACGCCTGTTTAAATACCCGGCGGACGTTCAGTGGGCTCATGCGTGAATAATATCGGAATGTAGCGGGGCTGGTTGGCATTGCGACTTCGCGGTCTTCTTCGGGGCTAATATCTTTTGCTAAAGGTACTAGCCTACTACTTGTAGTAGCCAGAGGTAGTAGCTTTCGGGGCTTCTTCGGGGCTACTACCTTTGTGTTTGTATGCAATTTTGTTTCCCAAACTCTTATTTGCAGAGCTGTTTTGCGCCTTTTGAGGCCCGGCGCAAAAAACGCGGTGCTTTCCCCACGCGGAGTGAGGAAGGATAAAGGAGGAAATGAAGAGGAGGAGTGGGAAGCAAGAGCGAGGTCAGAGAGGCATGGGAAAGAGGCTGGAAGGAGTTGAAGAAACTGGAGGGATGGGAAGAATTCGGCCCAAGATGGGAGAAGTGCGGGGGTCGGAATCGGAGTGGACCGAACGGGAATCGGAGTCGGGACCGGACGAAAATCCGGAGCCGGCGTCGGAGCCGGAAGAGGCCAGAACGGGAATCGGAGTCGGTGTCGGAAATAGAAGAGGACCGAACGGAAATCGGAGTCGGAACCGGACGAAAATCCGGAGCCAAACGGAAGAGGCCGGAACGGGAGTCGGAATCGGAGTCGGATGTGGAAGAATACCGAACGGGAATCGGAGTCGGGGCCGGACGAAAACCCGGAGCCGGAGTCGGAGCCAGAAGAGGCCGGAACGGGAGTCGGAATCGGAGTCGGACCGAACGGGAATCCGGGGCGGAGCCGGACGAAAATCCGGAGCCGGAGTCGGAGCCGGAAGAGGCCGGAACGGGAGTCGGAATCGGAGTCGGAAGCAGACGAAGACCGAACAGGAATCGGAGTCGGGGCCGGACGAAAATCCGGAGCCAAAGTCGGAGCCGGAGGAGGCCGGAAGGGGAGTCGGAATCGGAGTTGGAAGTGGAGGAGGACCAAACGGGAATCGGAGTCGGGGCCGGACGAAAACCCGGAGCCGGAGAAAGCCGGAACGGGGGTCGGAATCGGAGTCGGAAATGGAAGAGGACCAAATGGGAATCGGAGTCGGAGCCGGACGAAAATCCGGAGCCGGAATTGGAGCCAGGAGGCTGGAACGGGAGTCGGAATCGGAATCGCCTCCTCCAGCCTCCTCTGCACGGCCATGCAATAACGACCGTTTCAGAAAAAAACGGCGGGGGTCCGGGTGCAAGAATCCAGGGCCCGCGGTCCAAGGTCGGGCCGAGGCCCGGGGGCCCGAGCAACAAATCGGGGGTGGGGCATTTTTCTGAAACCGCGCGCACTTTTTCTGAAACCTCCCACGCTTTTTCTGAAACAACGGGTCCTTTTTCTGAAACTGCTCAGCCTTTTTCTGAAACGGCACGCCCTTTTTCTGAAACTGGCGTTTTTCTGAAACTGCTGTGCGCTTTTTCTGAAACGGTGTTGCTGGCCGATGCGCCGTGTAGGCGCCTGGCCTCTGTCTGTCGGTTCCTCTCGTTTTATGTTGGGTCTGTTCCGGTATTTGTGTGGGGTCTTCCTTCTTTTCTATTGCATTTGCAAGAAGACCGAGACATATATTGCGGAACAAATTCGACAATTCAATCGCGCATGATTCGTGTGGTTTGGAAACGTGAATGGGAATATCATTCAACATACACCACACACAAACATTATGCATAAACATCGAAAACAATTATAAACGTTTCGCGCTATCTCGGTCTATCCAATAATGCGCTGGACATATTTTCTTGACATGAGCGGCCAAGAAGACAAATCCCACACACCTATTTTGGGTGTTTTTTTGTGCGTGTATTGAATTTTTGCTTGTTTTCTTCAAGGCGTTCATGTCATTCTCTACCCCGATCGCCATTAGAAACAGGAATGCGAACAAACCACAAAACATCGATATTCTCAAAGTGATGGTAGAAAATTTGGGCGTGGCCATATTTTGGCTAATTCTAGGGGGCGTCTTGCTTGCGTTTCCTAGAATATTTTTTTAAACAATCTTGGCAGCTCCCTCAGGGCATTTCGGATTTTTTTCGTGATCTAATTTCGGGGAGCTCTTGGCACCATGTCGGGGGACATCGATCTAATATTCTGACGCCGTTACGAACTTTCGTATTTCGCGCAAGACCTCATGGCCTAATCCAGGGGGGCGGGGTTAGGGGAAAGGCAAAATCGTCTCCAAAAAAAGGAGAACAACGGATGCAAGAGTTTTTGTTATATATATATATATATAAACACAATAATATAAATACGCGTTAGGAAACCAATTTGCCTGCATTTCTTATATGTACATGTAGTATTATGTTATTCGGTGTATTTTGTCGCTCCCTACACGCATTCAATACGTACTGTCATGCACTCAGCACGTTTAGTGTGTTCTGTCATTCGCTCCACATGTATGGCATGTTTTATCATTCGCTCCTACCGGTTGGCATGCCAATCTTTTTGGCCGAAGCGCCGGGCCGAAGGCTACCGCATTGCTTCCGTCTTTCGTTAAATATTTATTCTGCCATTCTCGACTGTTTGAACAGTTGGTATCGGCATTAATTTTTACCACGTAGGCATCCATTTATCAAACCACTTTTTTGTTGTTGTTGAAAAACGTTGAATGCATAGTAACGACAATCACTTGATACTTGCGAACATTGCTGTGCCCATCTACGAACATAGTATTCCTTTCAACATATACAAGTCTATCGGACATTGGCACGAATATTGGAGCACGGATCCCAAGGCTTCGTTCGTTCGTTTTTGTTTGTTTGTTGCTTCTATTTGGGAAATTACACAAAACATCGCAATTCAATTCAAAATTCACATACTGATTCAACTATCGAATGGATTACTTGCAAATGTCCGTAGGCAACTATTCAAAACCATAATCGTAACGATGGAAAGAAGACTCGTTGTTATTAAACTGAATTGAAATTCGTGAAGCTCACCAATCGAAACAAATATTGGATGAATAAACCCGTTGCGGCCACCGTCATTGTTTTGCCTAGTCCGGTTTGCAATAAACATTCAATATCTCATCATGATTACATCTCAGTGAAATTACGTACCCAAGATCTCCCCAATACGCGTGGGATCCCTTACTGATATTTGATTTCAATTTTCACGACAACGCTTATTAACATAAGCGGGCCCGTGTTCTCAAGTTCACTTCGGGTAATTACTCATTTCATATTAGAACCGTATCCCCCGTCTCGCAGGATAAAAGCAGAAATAACGGCAGAAGAAAAAATGATTCGCAAAACTCATGCACTGAGTTAGCCGTGCAAACAAACCTCCCAAACCACCAGCCTCAATCCGGCCCATGCCCGCCTCCATTTACGCTTGTCCACGGCTTTCCGACAATCTGGTCGACGTCGAGGGCAAATTCCATTATGTTATGGGCGAAATGAACGACGTAGACATCACTGAATATGGCGACGGGCCTCGTCCACCCATTGTTGAACCGCGTGAACCTTGTGGAACGAACGATCCACTCCATCAGAGACGGCTTGGTAATAGGCTTTTTTTTGTTCTCCTGGTGTTCGGGCCCGGGGGGTCGGGAAATCAACATATGATCCACGACCTTCGACGCCGTTCACAACGATTCCAGCGAATGTCCCATCGAATTCATGACCAATCGCTGGCCTTCTGATGGTATCCCGACGAAGAATAAACGCCAATAAAAATACCAACAAACGCAAACCATTCCAGCGACTCCGCCCAGTGTGATTTCGACTACCTCATTAGCTAAGTCGCGCGCTTTCATGCGACATTGAAACTCAAAGCGACTTCGATGACGAGGAGGACGGTGAGGAATCCCACCAGCCCTCTGGGCGTCGGTGGTTTAGAGCGTTTCCTCTTCCACCCCTCCTTCTTCCCCTTCAGGGAGGGGTTTACCCCTCCCCCTACCCCCTCCCCGCTGACCTGGACAGGGGGTTCCGCGGCGCGTTGGAGCGCCCAAGATCGACCCCTGGGAGGGCTAAAATTCGACACCCCCAACGAGGATCGTGGCTCCTGAGGGGGGACTGTAATTAGGGAACCCCCCTTCGTTGATCGATCTCCTCCAAGATGGCTCCGATGCCCCCCAAGAGGCCCCCGGGAGGCCCCCAAGAGACCCCCAAGAGGCTCCAAGAGACCACCCAGAGGCACCCAAGAAGCGCCCAGGAGGCCCCAAGAAGCGCCCAGGAGGCCCCCAAACGCCCCAAGATGGCCCCAAGAGGCCCCAAGAGGCCCACAGGAGGCCCCAAAGAGGATCCCGAACGGCCCACAGAGGCCCCCCCGAGGCACCCAAGACGCCGAAAAGCCCCTCAGGACGACCCTCTACTTGCCTGGGCGTCGTTTCTGGACGGGCTGGTGGGGATACGCGAAGCGTCTAGAATTCTTTGTTACAAGAATTCGCGATGCAAACAACTCGCCAACGACTTCCACATATTATTCCACGTACATATCACCAACAATACGGTTCCTCAGACTTTTCCTGCCTATGTCCGCTTTGGGCGAAGCCAGTAATTTCCACCAGCCCTGTGCAAGTGGTCAAACGATGTTTTTCTTTCAGAAAAACCTTTCTTCTCCTTTGGAGAAGGGTTTACCGCTCCCCCTACTCCCTCCCCTGGACCTGGCAGAGAGTCGCCCAAGATGGCCTCCAAGATCGCCGAACATAGCTAACAACATGCCTCCAAGAGTTCCAAGAGGGCCACACAACGATTCCAGGTGCTATTGGACACCCCCCAAGACATCTCCGAGAAGCCAGCATCCTTCAACAACCTGAGGAAATCACGGATTTTTGCCCTTGAGGCCTCAAGATGGCCCTAAGATGGCCCAAGAGAGCTCCAAGAAGAGTCCAAGAGGCTCCCAAGACTCCAAAATCGCCCCAAGAGGGCCGCAAGAGCGTCCCAAGAGGCTATTGCGATGGCCCCGGAGGGGGGAGGGAAATCGAGGACCCCACCTCCTTGGATCGATGGTCTCCAAAAACGCCCCAGGAGGCGCCCCATAGGCGCCCCAAAAGAGCCCCAAGAGGAGCCCAAGACACCGACAAAGCCCAAAGAGGACCTGAAGACCCCCCAATCTAGCTCCGTAGCTCCAAGCAGGCCTCCGATGCTCCAAAATAGCCTCCAAGATGGCTTAACACCCTTCTCCTTCTCCTTTCCTTGCACGTTTTGTTTCACTATACGTGTCTCTTCGTCCCCTTTCCCGTCAACTCTCATAGGCAGAGCCTCTGAATGGGCTGGTGGGCACTCGCGAAGCGTAAACAAGTATCTCCTTCTGCAAATGCTGGATACAATGCCGATCCATGCTACGAGCGACTGGGCCATTGGAACCTACTGCAATATCGGTGATCTGGGTTCAACAAATCCAAAATTTGGGATGCAACGGGTTTGAACGATGCACCTCAAGTGGTTGGGACACGTCGCGCAAACATGCATGGTGTACATAGGTTTCTTACGAATGATACTTTCCACAACTATTACCCGACGTTGTGGGATTTTGGGGTACGGGGCCGACACGGCGTCGTATCATGATTGTCACAATAAGGATTCCAAGTCCAGGGTGTCAACACGAATGGTTGTTGACATCGGCCTGTACAAGAACACATTCTCCAAAAGGCGATTCAAAGATACGCGTCTCTAGCGAATCTGGAAATGGCATATGTGGATGTAGCAAGATACATTCTCAACTTTCGGCAGTACCTGGTTGGTGATGTCCATGTAGTGCCCGGGTGCCTGGGTGCCCGGGTGCCTGTAGCCCTATAGCCCTATAGCCCTATAGTCTTATAGCCCCATAGCCCCATAGCCCTGTAGCCCTATAGCCCCATAGCCCTATAGCCCTACAACCCTATAGCCCTAAAAAGATTAGTTTTTTTTTGTTTTTTGTTTTTCGGTATCGTTACAGCTGGCATCCAATTCTTATTTCAAACCCTCGACCTCGCGTCGGCACCCGCAGCGCGTGGTTGCGCTTCCATCTGAACGCGCCAGGCTTGGCTTCCCCTCCCCCCCTCGCAATCGACCGCAACGCATACGCGGCGCACTCTAAAGTGCGCATTCGTTTCCCGAGGGGTGGGGCCGGTCGACCAGGCGGCGCGTTTTCCGCCCCAGGACCGGTCCCGAATCCCGGCCCAAATCCCAAATCGTCCTGCCTGACTACCTTTGGATATCTTTCCGAGCAGGGATCTTTACAAATGCAAAATCTGCAAATCGGCTGCACTTAGGAGTGACCCTGGGTTCGAGTGACCTTTGGTGCGCGGCTTTTTAGGGGCCGTGGGGGGACCGGGCATGAACGCCTAAGGCTTACTCTCGCATCGCGTTCGGCGATCGGGGGAGCCGAGTGGGTCCGCGCCAAAGGTCACTCGGGCGAAGACGTCATCGCGACGCGGCCCGGCAGAGCCAGACTTCATCGTGATGGCCCCCAGCAGCGTCTGCTTCCGCAGCGCCTTAGGGGCACCATTCGGGGCGTTCGAATCCAATTAGCGGAATTCTGCGGTTGCCCGGTGGCGCGAAGAATCTTTCGAGGCGCGTCCCGCCGATCGTTGATGCGGCGCAGCAGCACTGGCTGGCGCGGTTGCGTTAGACACTGAAGCCGCGCACGAAATGTCTCCTAGATGGGGTTCGAGCAGATGGGGTTAAAGGATCGCGCCGCATCGTCAATGCATCGCCGATGCATCGGCGACGTCGGCGACACATCCGCGACGTCGGCATGGGGAGAATCGGGCTCCACATCGAGCCGCACCGTCGATGCATCAGCGATGCGGCGCGATCCTCCGACCCCATCTGCTCGGACCCCATCAGGGAGGCCTAGACAAGGTTTCTCCAGCCTGGGGCCATTGTTGCGTGTAGTCGAGCTGCGCCCGCCACGCCGCTTGATGCCAGTTCTCTCCCCGGACCTCCCTGCGTCTGGACAGTGTTTGGCCATCTTCGGCCTTCAAGGGGCCCTCACCGAGCCCTCGGGCCGACAGAAACTACCCAGGATGAGAAACCGGCGCCGGGGAAAAGGTCCAGACCACCCAGGGCCCGCGTCGTGACAAATCACAACGCAGAGGGGCGATCTTGGTCAGGACATTGACAGGACAGCCCTGCTGTCCGATGGCTGCCTGCTGCTCCTCTTCTGCTCCTGCTGCTCCTTTCATCTCGATCAGGGGAGACCGTGCTCGGAACTAAATACACCAATCTTTCGGCAACAAAACCACGACTGCCCATAGAAGCCCAAACCGGAAGGAGTTGCAGCTGGACCAGTTGGACTGCCCCAGAAATAAAAGCACGGCCAGGGCGCGAAAACACACTAACCTTGGAGGAATCGCACCCGCCTTGTCCCATCAAGAATGGAACAGCCCGAACGCGGAAAAAAGTCAAGAGGATTTCGAAAAGCCCTCATAATGTTTTTGCCTTTTTTGTTTTCCGATGCGCAGCGAATGAATGCTGCTTGCATCCAAGAAGCAAGGTTCTCAACAACAGAGCGCGAGACATGTGGCGCTGGCATACCGTGCCGTGCTGTGCCCGAGTGCCGTGCCGTGCTTAGGCTCCAGACTGCGAGAGATGTACCGCGCCGTGCGTAGGTGGTAAGCTGTGGAAAATGCGCCGTGCCGAGCCCAGGCGTCGCGCCGTGCCCAAAGTCTGGCATGCGACAAGTGAATGTGTGGTGCCGTGCCGTGCCTAGGATCTGAATGTGACCAAGATGCCCAAGTTGTATAATGCGAAGACGAGCACCGCACCGCGCCCGCCGCGTGCCGCGCCGTGCCCAAATTCTACCATTCGGCAAACTCGCCGTGCCTTGCAATGCAATGCCCGCCCGACGTCCCTAGAATGCGAAACATATGTGCCATGCCGTGCCCTGCCCGCGTGCCCTGCCGTGCCTATGTTTTTTTTGCGCCGGCGGCGAGGTATGGGTCGTCTGCGCTAGCGGGAAGGCCCAAACGGCGGTGCCGTTAGGGCGAACTGTACTACCGCTTGTGGCTGCAGGATTGGAAGGCCCACATGCTACGCCCACCTGGAGAAGCAGCAGCCCTTCGACGTGATCTCGGACTCGCTCAACCCTACATCGATCCGAAACTACGACGCCCTGCCACCTACGGGGAGTTCGTCAGCGAGTTCCTGGGCAGGATGCAGGAGGGGGAGGGACAAGGACGCGGCCGAAAGCGGGGCGGATGCCGTGCCTAAACACAAACACATATGGACGACGTGGCCGCGCCGTGCCCGCGTGCCGCGAAGTGGCCAAATTTTTTTGGCGCGCGGCAGGCGTGCCGTGCCGTGCCCGCACGCCGAGCCGTGCCATGCCCGGACATGAATGTAGACGACCTTGCAGTGTCGTGCCCGCGTGCCGTGCTGCGCCCAGGAGGAGGAGGAGGAGGAGGAGGAGGAGGAGGAGACGACGTAACCAAGAAGGTCCGTCCGACCGCCAACCTCGACCTCGGTCGACGCGAACGCATCGACAGAGGGAGAGCGGGTCCCAGCTGGGTGGCGCTTGGGTTCATTTTCGGCCTCCCGAAGGGCGTCGCAACCCGTTGCCACTTCCGCCACCAGGAGGGCCCGCGCAAAAAATGGCGCTCGCAGCAGACCAGATGTGAGGAGATTCGCCTCGCGAACGAGGGCAAAAAAAAAAAGGAGGGTGGAAGGACAGAGCCTGTCATTGCATGACAGGCCCCACCCCCCTAAAGAATGAGCCGAGAGGCGCAGGGCACTGCGGGAGAGTCATCGACCGCAACATGCCAACGCCTCTGGTGCCTCTGTCAATCCCACATCCAACCCATGCCCGTCCTGCCCCAGCCCCACCGAGAGATTGAGAGTGCACGCGGCGCTGTGCGAGAGAGCCCTCGATCGCACAGCAAGCTAGGTTATGAATGTGACCCCCACCCCTGATATTCACACCGGCCCAACACGAATAAAGAAGAGGGCACGTGCTTATCTTTCGAGTGCCAACTCTGCGGCACCTCGAATGTCGGTGGCCTGCTGCAATGTCATAGTTTGCGCCCTCGGCGCTTTATGGTACATCTGGAAGGCAAGTGCTGTCGCCTTAAGGCACTCGGCTCGACTGAGCTCGGCGCCTTCGATCTGATAATCGCTCTCTTCCCCGAGGCCTAGGAGAGTGAGCGGGCTGGCTGGAAAGTGCCTGCGTGCCCATGCTGGGTGGCAGGCGCAATGATAATATAATCTTGGGCAGTTCAAATAGTGCGATATCGCATCTGGGGCAGTGCACCCCCAGACGCAGCTGGTTGGGGGGTGCCCGATATGGAGTCTGTGGGTGGTCGTCCACGCGCCACACAGCGTTTTGAAAATGCTCCACTGCCAGGACGGCTTGAGGGTCGCAAGGCAAGTTTTGCATGCAGCCCACCTCCCAACGACCGACCTCAGCCCCCCAGGAATCTCCACTTGCCAAGCGAGCAGCCTCTTGCCAAGAGTGGTGTGAAAGGAATCGGGAAAGGCAAATGGGCGGAGCGTGCGTGCAAATATCCTCTGCGGATGAGGGCGAAGGGCTTCCTGTTCCGCACGTGCGGTGTGCTCGCGCGCTGCTCGAAATGCATCTCGCCACCCAGCAGCATTAGGGAAGCGAGGAGGCGGCAACCTTGAACGTTCTAGAAATTGGGCGATTGAAAATGGTCGCCGCCAGCACGGTGCCGAGAACTTTCCTGCAATAATGCGAACGATGGTAGCATTGTCCTGCGCATGCTGCTTCAGGCTAGACAACGCTCTCTGCCAAACATGATTCAGTGTGCGAAATGATGTACGCCATGCACTAGCCCAGCCAAGCAGCTGGACAGAGGACGGGGCAATGGCTAAAAACGATGGGAGGGCATTCAGATCGGCGAGGCTGAGGCTGTTCGGCGGGAGCCTGAGCAGCTTGTGCAATGCCTCCCTCATCTGGTAGTCGTAGTTGATGGCACGCATCAAGGCGCCGAACTCCTGCCGCTCGCCGAGCTCGACGCAGCCGTTGGAGACGGTCAGGAAGCGCTCGCCGTCGGCCGTGGTGGCCATCAGCTTGTAGGCGGTGCCAACATCGTTGCGCCAGACACATCGTGAGATAGCTCGGAGCGTGATAAGGCGCCCCCCCTTGGCACGAGGGTCCTTGGCGGAAATCGGCATGCGCTGCAACTCATTGCGGACTTGGCGTGCCGCCTCAGACATGAAGTCCTTCATGCATCTCCACTGGTAGACCGCAGGAAATCGATGTAGTTGTGCAGCATCGAGAAGCTGACCGAGAATTTCACCATAGCGCGGATCTCGAAGGACGTGCTCTGGTATGCCTGTCTGTTCACTCTGGCGGGCTCGATCCCTAAGATGCAGGGTGATCGGCGTGTGGTCGCTGAGCCTGGAGTCCGAGATGGCGGCAGCATCAATATCCACCTCCGCGATCACCTCAACGTCGAGCAGGTAGTACGCTGGGGTGGCAATGAAGAACCTATCCAGTGTAGCCGCCGTGGACGTATCTCTGCAGTAATGTGTAGGGCAGTCCGTGGAGATCTCCGTAACCATCGCAAAGAGTCTTTCCCAGAACGCTTGCAAAGGTTGAGTGCCCCGAGCCGTCTCAGCAGGCAGCGTTCCTGGCGAGAATGTCTGAGAAACAGGATCGGTGTAGCTACGTGTAGGACCTGACTTGACATTGAAATCTCCAGCAGCCACAAACGCTCTAGTAACAGGGTTCTCAATATTCCATTGAACCATGTCCTTCCATGTGTGCGCAATCTTGGTCTGGGCAATGATGTCCAACTCGAAGTTGTGCACATTCATGATCTTCATCGTGAAGTTGTCGGCGGCGTTGTGTATTGTGAGAAGGGCCACCCTTCCCGCGGCCAATATCTGATGGTCAAAGAACACCTGAGGGTCCTCCTGGTCACGATCTGCCATTGGCACCAAGAATGCTGTGCCTCCCGCCTTCTGCGAGAGGTGATTGTAGAAGATCTTGTAAGGGTATGGATACGTAGCGAGGGCCGCCTGCAATTTAGGTAGTGTTCCACGGCATTCCTGCAATAAGATAACCGCTTTCTTACGCATGAACGAGACAAGTTTGTTCATCTTGGCTTTGCGGCGCCTTGGACGATAGCAAATCAAACTCCTGGCATTCCACGATATGATGGTACCATTGCGCATTGACGGTGATGTTGACCAGGGTGACCACCTTCTGCTAAATAGACCACGAAGATGTGTCCACGCTCGCGAATGCCTGTCCAAATGCAGCCACCAGAGGTTGTTTGTCAATCTTGAATCGTGCGAGGATTGGCATGTCCCAGCGTAGCTTGGATGGTTCATCAGGGCCCTTGACTTCGACAACGACGAGCGGCACTGCATCAATGGTGACAATGCCCTTGCTTCTCTGGGCGCCGATGTGGTGATCGTGGTATGCGTCCTGAATGATGCGCTGCAAACGCTTGGTCTGAAGTTCGAGTCTGACCTGCTTGGGGCTCTTGTCTCCGCTGACATAGATGGGCGTGTTGACCCCACCGGTGTCAAACCCGCTGAAGGTGCGGAAGCCAGTTGACGTCTTGAGGGCACGAGAGAGAGCGAGGGCTCGCCCATGTGCTGCTGCTCCACCTTGAACTTGCATATGAAATCGCCGCTGAGGTACATCACCGTGAAGAATAAGCTGGTCCACTGGAACACCCGACGCCTGAATCCACTCCGCGAGCGCTGCTTTGATGGCAGCTGGTGCAATCGCCCTGGGGGCGCCGATGCTGAATACTGTGGGGTCCGGGACGCGGTCCCATGTGGCGAGCTTCTGAACATCGAAGGGGACGGCAGCCTCCGCCATTGCCAGTGTCTGTTCCATTGCGCTGATCTGCTGCCGCATCTTGGCCTGCTCTGCTTCCACTTTGTCAGCTCTGGCCTGGAGCTCATGGATGCCTTTGTCATGTACTTCGAGGTGAGCGGCGTTTTGTTTGCTGACTGCCAAGAATTCTGCCACCTGTGCGCTGAAGGCTTGCTGCTGCTTTGCAATGAGGGAATTCGCCGTCGCCATGAGTTGTTTCGTCGCCGATGCAATCTGTTCTTTACCCAGTGTCGCCAGCCTTTGCTCAAGACTAGCCAGATCACCATGAGCAGGAGGGGGGTCATCTTCAGCGCGTGGGGTAGGAAGTCCACCGACAGGCGTGCCTGCTGCAGGTAATTCACCGTCAGGAAATGTAGGCATGAGCTCCATGTCGCGTAGCACTTGTTGCGCAGCTCGCGGCGAAAGTGGGTAGTGCTGCGGCTCATGAGTTCGAGCAGGTCCCCCACTAGCTCCAGCACATCGCATAGAACCCGCGGCCGCTTGCCAAGGGTCTCGTTCAGCAACCGTGTCCTTGCGTGCTGCCGAAGGTCCAGATCTCCGAGCGACGCGTGCACCTGAACCGTTCTCTCTATCTTCCCGATCGTCCCTGCGAGGTATTCGGTCCTGTTCCCGATCCTTGTCGTCAGCCCCGCGGTCGTCTCCCCGATGTTCGCGGCGGTCTCGGCGTCGACGATGGCGGCGCTCAGCACTGTTGTCGGGGCCGCTGCGACTCTTGGAGTCACTGTTATCCCGTCGTCGATCACGGGTAGCTTGATGACGTCGGCGAGGTCCACGGGACGAGGAAGTACTGGAACTGGATTCTCCCATATCTTCAGCTGCGAGGGAACTGCTGCCAGTCTGCTGCCACTGAGCGGGTCCAATTTTATGCCAGCGAGCCGTGAGGTCGAGGGTACCACCTGCCGCACGTACAGGAGCGGGGCGAGTGAGCACGCCACCGTCTGCTGCTGCACCACAAGAAAGAGCACGGCGTGCCCGATGCGCCGCAGCGCTGAATATGGAATGCCCGCGGGCGCGGCCGCGCGGGACTTAGATATGGAGGGGCGAGGGCTGGCGCAGGGCCCGTGCAGTGGCGCCGAGAGCTGATCGAAGCACTGTGGGAGCCTACCCCGCGAAGGCAATGAAATGAACACCATTTTGGCCTTGAGCCAAAATGGCTACGGAAGGAGGAGGAGGAGGAGGAGGAGGAGGAGGAGCAGGAGGAGGACGAGGGAGGAGCCCAGCGTACCCAGGAGGACGAGGGAGGAGGAGGAGGAGGAGGAAGAGGAGGCGGAAGAGGAGGCAAGTGTGCCGTGCCGTGCCCGCGGGGCACGAGCCGTGCCGTGCCCGGGTTGCCTGCGGCACCTGGCCGCCCGCGCGGAGCTCTCGCCCTCCTCGAGAGCGTCGGCGCACCGGGCGTGTTCTCGCGTGGCGTTGCCGTGTGGGGTCTCTTTGCGCGGTGTGGTGCTGAAGACAGCTTCGAAACATCGTTAAGGGCAGTCGCCAAGACGGGCCAATCACGCCCTGAGACAGCGAGAGGAGACCCCGAGTTAGGCAAAGGCGGCCAAGGGCGCCCCCCCCAAAAGCGACAAAATGGCCCCTGTACCCGTCCTGGCGACTCCAAGATCCACAACCGTGCCGTCATCATAATTCCACCAAGTTCTTCGGACGCTCTCCGTAGAACCATGAGGTCGAAGACAGCCCCAATATCCCAAACAAGGCCAAGAAACTCCCTCAGAAGCCTTCGATGGGGTCCCCAAGATGCCTCCAGTAGGCCACGGAGACATCCCCAAAAGGCAACGCATTCAATCATGCAGCTTACGGCCGTGCCGCGCTAATTCGTCGTGGCGCTGCGTGACAGACGGCGCAACAATGATTTGCCGATTATTTTTGAAAAGACGAGGTCGAATTCATCGAGCCCAAGATGGGTCCTGGGTCCCGCGGAATCCTTGTTTTGTATTTGAAAAACCATACTGGGCCTCTTCGCTGGATATAATGCTGCCATTGTTGAGGGTGTCCACCGTTTGAAAAAAACGAGAAACAGAGTAATACGTATTTGCTGTGTGATGTGGCTTCCCTGCGACTCCGCAATACAACACTCGTCTCCGTATGTTCGTTCGTGTTACCCGGCTATTGAACGCAATTGTTTAATCGTGCATTCTGTTCCTCACCCTTGCGAAACAAGTGCCATGAATATTCCCACCAGCCCTCTGGGCGGAAATGGCTTGAGTTTCCTCTTCCAATCCCATTCTTTCCCTTCGGCCCCCTCCCCAGTCCCCCTGGGTTGGACGGGGCGTTTCGCGAAGCGTTGGAGCGTCCAAGATGGCCCCAAATGGCTCATAGCGGGCCCCGAGCAGCCCAAGAGGGTCCAAGATGGAACACTATAGTCCAAGATCGCTTAAGATGGATTCCAACATACTCCAAGGGGCCCCAAGACAGCAGCCAGACAGCTAGAACTTGCCACGGAGTTCTTCAAGGACGTTCCAAAGGGGCCAGAATCATTTGCAACCTATCAGATATCAATGGCGTCTGCATTCTTGTTTTTTTGCGTCCGATGGGCTTTGGAAGCCTCAAGATGGCTCCAAGATGGCTCGCGATGGCCCACAAGAAGCCCAATAGGGCGCCAATGTGTGCCACGACGGCCCCAAGAGCACCCAAGAGACTTCCAGCATCGGCCCAAGGGAGCTCCAAGGTGTGACTTTTCAATTAAGGACCACCTTCTTTCTCAATGTCCTCCACGATGGCCCCCAAGGCCCCCACCAGGGCCCTAACAGGGCCCAAGACGGAGACACTAGAGCCCGAAATGTATCCAAAACGGCCACGGGAGGCCCTTACTATTGCCCACGCGAACTGCCACTAGGCTGCCAGATGGACAGATCCGCGAATGAATTTATGGTTGACCCCAAAGCTTCCTCGGGCTGGTCCCGCTCTTGGGTCTGGCGGCTGCCCCCCACCCCCGCCCCCCCTCGTTGTTCCTCTGCGTACTCCCTCGCTTTTGTGATCAATGCAGCTCGCTCAGGCGTCGTTTCTGGATAGGCTGGTGGGGATACGCGGGGCGTCAGTACTTTGTGCGTCTTGGTTCAAGGGGTTCCTCCCTGACGGCCTCATAGCACAACGCCTTAAATATCTCCAGTAGTTTTCCTTCGCACCGCCGCCACGTTCCTCCGATCCACCAGCCACAGAACAGTCAGAACTACGCCATGCTACGTCCCTACTGCCTACAATGACACATTCGATTGCAAATATATTGTTTTCTAGGGTAAACATTTCTTGCTTGATTCGACCGCTTCTTTAGAAGACCAAAACATCAGAATGAATGTCACTTGCACGATGGCAGCAATGACTCCGATTGCATTTGGTACCCACACATATGCATCACTGTTCGCAATGCCAAACCCACCTGTCGCCACGGACTGGAAGAAATTCCACAGACAAAGATCTAATGGCCAAGACTTTGTTGAGCGAGTGCTGATGACTTCGGGCAAAGTCTTGAAGGGGGATAACGCTATTTGAGCAGACCCTACAGACCCCAACATTCCCAACATAAAGACAGCAGATCGAGCAAATAAATAGCAAGCACTGCACTCCATACAAAGGATCATGCAACCAAGCTGCAGGTAACGTTTGAGTGCTGAACTCCTCAAGTCTCCAGACGGCACATGTTGAAAATAGCTCCATACATAAAACAACCCCATGACAACACCTGGGCCGTTAGCTGCTACCATCGTCAATAGCGTCACATCATTCAGTTCCCATGCTGAAAATGCTCCGTATATGCACCATTGGGTGGCGCCAGCCAAAACTGTGAAGTATGGGTAGCCGTCATAGCGTATCACACTCTTGCTCCTCCTGATCTCCATGATGGACGGCAGCGGCGACATCTGCAATGCAACTGTGGTGAGCACTGCTGATCCTTGAAGCGGCAATAAGAACTTGTGTAGATACTGCTGGATACTGGTTGAGACTGCCCGCTCGAGTTGCTGAGAGCTCGCGCCGGAGGTTGCCTCCTCGCTTTGAGCATCGGCAACCAAGGAGCTCTGAACATGAATGGCGGCACATATCACCACATTCCAGGCCAAGGCAACCGCTATGGCCCGCAACAGTAGTTTCTGCATCGGCGCTGCAACACAGGAATGGACTCACGCAACATGTACGGTACGGTGGACACTATTCCAGCCAGAACAGCTCTTCAAAAACAAACTTGGGTTCGGCGACCCTATGAATCGCTCCGAACATGAGACGAAGCAAAGACGAGGACACACTCGGGTGAGGATAAATCGGGAATCTCGGACATCCGGCGGCTCTGGATGGTGTCTCGGGAGCCGCGGCTTTCTCAGTGCGTTAAACAACACTCTGAGAGCGTTCCGGAACGCCCTGGAACGGTCTTATCCTCGTCCTAGCCCCGCCCGACCTCCTCCACCTCCTCCTCTTCCTCCTTCTCCCTCCTCCTCCTCCTCCTCCTCCTCCTCCTCCTCCTCCTCCTCCTCCTCTCCTCTCCTCCTCCTCCTCCTCCTCCTCTCCTTCTTCCTCCTCCTCCCTCCTCCCTCCTCCCTCCTCCTCCTCCTCCTCTTCTCCCTCTTCCTCCTCCTCCTTCTCCCTCTTCCTCCTTCTCCTCCTCCTCCTCCTCCTCCTCCTCCTCCTCCTCCTCCCGTCGTTTTTTTGGCGCCGACGCAGGGCTCGCCGACGTCAGGCGCCCAGCGTCCGCCCCTGGCCCGAGAAGAGGCCCGCGCGCGGTGCGGCTGCGAGGCCCCGGCCGCCGCTGGGCGCGGCCCCGGCGCCGGGGCCTCCGCCGTGGGCGGCGCCCCGGTCGCCGAGGGCGGCGGCGGGCGGCAGGCGGGAGAGCTCGGAGCCGAGGCCCAGCGGGAGGCCGTCGCCGCGGGTGGCGCCCCGCGCGGCCTGGTGCAGCCTGCAGCCGACCACGGCGGCGGCCGCGTCCAGGAGCACGCTCGCCAGTAGGGCCACGTTGCCGGCCACCCACCTCCAGCTGCACATCTGGGCCATGTGGAACTCCACCTCGTAGCCCTTGGGCAGGAAGATCGTCAGGCTGCCGCTGGTCACGCTGGTGTCCCTGAGGAGCCTGACGTGCGCGTCGTAGGAGCAGCTGAGGCTGAAGACGTCTTCGAAGCCGGGATGCTCAACAGTCCTCTGAAAGCTGGCCAGCTTGACGAGCTGGAAAAAGTCGAAGAAGGTATTCACGCACGCTAGGATCATGAACAGAATGCTGCACTGTCCCAGGCGTTGGGTATCACGAGCCATCGATGCCGCCACAACAAACACGAACATATCGTCAATCACAACGCCGACGGCACCGGACACGAGCGCCAGGAGGATCACGAAGGAGTAGCCTGCAGCCAAGCCTGCGAGCAGCTGCCTGTACTTCCTGGACTCTTCTGGCGGCATCGAAGCGGCGGCCCCGCCGGTGAGCGCGAGCGGCACGACCATGGCCAATGCGAGATGGTACAGCCACGCAGCGGCGACACCGCACACGAGCCCGGGCCAGCGGGCACGAGATGCGCCTGGATCCCCACCACCCCGTGGGGAGCAGAAGCCCCAACGACAGGGCCTGGCAACGTCTGGACCACAACGGCTGCAAGACCAGGACAGACAGGAAGAGGGAGGAGAGCGAAACGAGGAGGATGAGGAGGAGGCGGCGGAGGAGGAGGAGGAGGGAGGAGGAGGGAGGAGGAGGGAGGAGGAGGAGGAGGAGGAGGGCGGAGAGGAGGGCGGAGGAGGGCGGAGGAGGAGGAGGAGGAGGAGGAGGAGGAGGAGGAAGATGAGGAGGAGGAGGAGGAGGCGGAGGAGGAGGAGGAGGAGGAGGAGGAGGAGGAGGGAGGAGCGTGCCGGCGACTTTGGAGGCAGTCAGGCCTCCTAAGCCTCTCGTCGCGCTTCGCGCCCCGCGATGCGCGGCGCGTGGTGATGTTCGCGCCCCCAGGCCGCCGCCCTGGAGAGGGGCACTCTGGCCGAGGCCGCCGCTCCTCCTCCTCCTCCTCTTCCTCCTTCTCCTCTTCCCTCCCTCCCTCCCTCCTCCCCTCCCTCCCTCCTCCTCCCTCCCTCCCTCCTCCCTCCCTCCCCTCCCTCCCTCCCTCCCTCCCTCCTCCCTCCCTCCCTCCTCCCTTCCTCTCCCTCCCTCCCTCCTCCTCCCTCCTCCCTTCGTGGGGTCTCAGCGCCCGGTGTCGGGGGCGTCCAAGAGGGGGGCGTCCAAGAGGGGGGGCGTAAATCATGGCCGGCGGCACGTGCGCGGCCCAGGGGGTGGGGGGCGGGGACGCACTGAAGCAAGGAGAGGCGCCATGAAATCTGTTGAGATCGCATGGCTCCCGCCATGATATCCCCCCCCTAGTCATCACCCCCCTCTTTGCCGCCCCTGACGGTGTTCAGAAGAAGCCCAACGGTCCCGGCAGGACCAGAGTTGTGACGTTCTGAGATGCGGGTCCTGACCCCCGACGTCGGCAGTTCTGCGCAGCGTGTGGACCCGCGGAGGTCCCCGAGCCTTTTCCCAGAACAGCGTTTCGTCCTGGGCGTTGTCCTGTTGACGGCCCTGCAGTGGCCCCCGAGAGGCCAGACATAGCAGCAACAACAACAATTACTCACTGCGTGGAGCTCCCCATATGTGCATCTCATGTTTTATGTCATGCCATCGTGAGCGTCTGTTCATGAGCGTTTGACTATAATAGCGAACGGGCCCGTGTCCTACCCCCTGGCGGCTCTCCTTAGGGATGCTGAAACCAGCGCCCCGCCTGAGACATCCTCAAAATCTGATCTGAAAACCAAGGATGTTGGGCATGACAACGAGCAAACCGCCTGAGACATCCCCACAGACTGGCCGCGAAGGGGCCCGTGAAAACACCCCTGGCGGCTCCCCTTAGGGGTGTTGAAACCAGCGCCCCGCCTGAGACATCTTCACAATCTGATCTGAAAGCCAAGGATGTTGGGCATGACAACCAGCAAACCGCCTGAGACATCCCCAAACTGGCCGCGAACGAGCCCGTGAAAACACCCCTGGCGGCTCCCCTTAGGGGTGCTGAAACCAGTGCCCCGCCTGAGACATCCTCAAACCCTGATCTGAAAACCAATGATGTTGGGCATGACAACCAGCAAACCGCCTGAGACATCCCCACAAACTGGCCGCGAACGGGCCCGTGAAAACACCCCTGGCGGCTCCTCTTAGGGGTGCTGAAACCAGCGCCCAGCCTGAGACATCCTCAAAATCTGCCTTGAAAACCAAGGATGTTGGGCATGAAAACAAGCAAACCGCCCGAGACATCCCCACAGACTGGCCGCGAACGAGCCCGTGAAAACACCCCTGGCGGCTCCCCGTAGGGGTGCTGAAACCAGCGCCCCGCCTGAGACATCCTCACAATCTGATCTGAAAGCCAAGGATGTTGGGCGTGAAAACGAACAAACCGCTTGAGACATCCCCACGAACTGGCCGCGAACGGGCCCGTGAAAACACCCCTGGCGGCGCCCCTTGCGAATCTGAGTATGACTAGGTCTGAGCATGCGTAGGTCTCAGTCCGTGTGTTGAGTAGCTCAGACTATGAGAAGGTCTGAATATGTGTAGGTCTGAGTATGAGTAAGTCTGTGTATGGGCAGGTCTGGGAACGAGTCTGGGTATGAGTAAGTCTGGGTATGAAGGAGTCCCAGTTTGAGTAAGTCTGAGTATGAGTAGGCCTGCATGTTGTGTTGAGTAAGTCAGATCATGAGAAGGTATGAGTATGAGTAGTTCTGAGTATGAGTAAGTCTGTGTACGAGTAGGTGTGTTCTCTCTGGTTCTCTGGAGTCGGCGGCGTCCGACTAATAACATGAACCCCATCTTAGGATATGGGGAAAAGGTTGGTCGTGACTTTCTCTGGACGGGAGTGGGTCTGCACCCCCCGCATCTCGCACCCCGCGGCATTGAGCTGCGGAAGCCCGGTGCGCGGGCTCCCAGAAGAAGCCTCGCTGGCCAGAGTCTTCCCGCCAAATGCACGCGCCAGGCCGCCAAGCCCAAGGATCGAATGCCGCCACAGGGATCAAATGCCGAAGGCATTGATCCACCATGCCTGGCCATGGCCACCGTGGGCCAAAACGATGGCGCATTGATCATCGTGGTCTCGGTCAAGATGGTGAGATTTACGTATATATGTAGTGTGTATATACATGTGGGTCATATGCGCCCAGGATTTAGAAATCGCGCTGGGCGCGCTGACATATGTTGGTATTGTTTCGAGCGCTAGCCTTTGAGAATCACTGCATGGTGCCAGCAAAACACGTTGTGATCGGCGGCGAGGCAGAGGGTTGTCTGCACCAGCGCCGGAGTTCAACGGGGGCGCCGAGAAGCGAATTGGCCAGCGTGCAGGAGCGGGGCAAAGACGGACAGGGCGGCCGCGGAGGGGGGAGGACGAGGCCACTCAGAGGAGGAAGACTTCTCACCCGACTGTGCAGGGGCGGCCGTCCCCGCCAGCGGGACCCATGGCAGCTGCCGGGCCGCGGCGCCGGGGCACCCTCGGGCCAGGACGGGGCCCGGTGCGAGGATGCCAGCAAGATAGGCGCCTCGTGCGCAGACGCATTGGTGTACACCGTGACGGCTGCGTAGCAGCCGCAAAGCAGAGCGCGCAATCCCGCGCACGCTCTCACACCCCCAACTTACAACAATGCATGGGCAAACTCTACCCTGGGTAGGCGCAGTAGGTGCACACGACGAGGCAGATTGCTGTACAAGATCAGGGCTAGGAGCACACTCGCCGTCCTTCGTGTTAAACTTCCTAAGGTGCCCCTCAGACAATTATGGGTCCATCGGGCCTTCGGAGGATAAGACATTTCCGTGGGAGACCTGTTGACAAACTGATGTTCATTTCGCGTGCCGACTGTGCCCAGACCACCACAGGGCCTTGAATTTTGTTTGCGGGCCCCAGGGCTCGCCACCCCTTCCTGGGGAGCTTGTCTTATTCGCCCCGGATCGCTTTTTGATTGTCCTAGGCCCGATAACGGACGGAGTCTAGACGCCGGAAAATTAGAAAACCTCACCATGTTTTTTAAGCGAGGAAAGTCTGGGATGAAATGTCCCCCCATGGAAAGTTCGTGTTCGGTGTGAAAAGCCGGCCCCTGAGGAAACTTCAGACTCCCCGATCTCCTTTGGGCCCCGCTGGGATTCTCGGGCGCCCTGCAAAACATTTTAATTGACGGAACATGTGCCGTGAGGCTCCTCATCGTAATTCTCCGCAACATTTCGGTCACCTCTTGGGGCCGGAGCGTCAGCCCAATCGTGCGCCGCCGAATCCCAGCCTCTGGCGCTCTTCCTGGCACCCATGCATCTTCCGAAGCGCCGCGGTGCGCCGACGAGGGGGCCTCGGAGAGGGGAGTTGCAGCCACGAACTTTTGCTCAGCGCGTTGCGGCGGCGCCGGCCCCTGCGACTCGCTTTGCCTTGCAAGCTGATGGCGGGCAGCTCCGCTTCGCGGGGCAGGAGGCTGGGACAAGCTCGGAATGTTGATGCGTGGGAACTGGAGCGTGGTCGCGCCGATGCATGGTGCGCCAGACCTGGCGGCGCGACACGCTACGCAAACCTTCTTGACCGTAACACATCATGGCCCGAGGCGTATGTGCGGACGAGAGAGGGCCAAGAGACGTCCGTGTGGGCAGAAAATACAAAGGCCGGTGAAATGTGGGAGATATCATGGCCTGGGCCATGATATTCATTTGTACCAAATTAAGCCTCGCCCTCTTCTTCGACGGTCGTCCTCCCTCCTCCTCCGTTTCCTCCCGCCCTTCGATCTCACTTCGTTTCGCTCCGCTTGCCTCAAGGCGCAAATAAGGATCCTGACGGCCGGGTGCCATGCGAGGTACACATCGCCGGTGGCTTGGACGCTTTCGCCCATGGCCACGGCGATGGCCTCAGCCTCGAACGAAGGGATGGGCTCCTGCAGGAAGGTGCCATGCCCTGCGATCTGGAAGCGAACTGCCCAGGCGCCGCTCCGGAAAATTCCTTTGCCGAGCACGAAAGAGCATGAGCCTCACACCGTGCACGCGCAACATCATGCTCGTTGTACGCAAGTTCAGCTCGGTATCTCTTCTTCCAGGTGCCATATTGGGCGGCGCGCGAGGGGGGCAAATGAGAAGGAGAAGGCCTTCTCAGAAGGCTTGGAAGTCACCCGGCCTTCTGAGAAATTTCCTAGGCCTTCCCCCAAGACACAGAAAACTGCTCAGAAGGCCGGAGGGCTTCTGAGAAGTCACGCCGCCTTCTGAGAAGGCCTTCTCCTTCTCACTCCCCCCCCTCGCTCGCCGCCGATTCTTCCAGGGGCCACGTGCACCAGCACCGTTTCCCATCAATCGCATGGCCCATCCTCTCTTCTTCCCGCCTTCTTTCCCTTTGCCGCTCTCTTTCTGCGAGGCCCGTCGCGACCCTCCTCCTGATGCCTGATCTTCCTCCTCCTCCTCCTCCTCCTCCTCCTCCTCCGCCTCCTCCGCCTCCTCCGCCTCCTCCTCCTCCGCCTCCTCCTCCTCCTCCTCTTCGCCCTCCCTCTCCTCCTCTTCCTCCCTTCTCCCTCCTCCTCCTCCTCCGCCTCCTCCTCCTCCTCCTCATTGTCGCCATTCTCCTGCTCCTCCTCCGCGTCGACCCGTCCTCTCAAGAGCGCCCTCCGAAGAGGACGACGACGAGGCCGAGGACGCCGACGGCGAGGACCCCAGACCTCCGACGCCCAGCTTGCGCACGACGCGGACCCACCGCACCGCACCCACCGCACCCATTTCGGCACACCCCGCACACGCTTCGTGGCCCCACAGGGAGCTCCACCGAAGGCCCCAATGGCTGCGTTCGCATGCGCACGCCAGTCTGCGCACGACGCGGACCCCAGGAGGTCTGGACCCCTTCCATGAGGCCGGCTTCTCAACGCGAGCATTGAGTCGGCTGCGAGCGAAGGGGGGGAGGTGAGAAGGGGGCGGGCCTTCTCAGAAGGCTCGGAAGTCCCCCAGCCTTCCACGAAGTCAAAAAGCATCTCAGAAGGCGCGAAGGCTTCTGTTAAGTCCCGCCGCCTTCTGGGAAGACCTTCTCCTTCTCACTTCCCCCCCTCGCTCGCCGCCGACTGAGAACTGTCAACACATCCCGCCGTATTTTTGTCACGACCCGATACGGGTCTGGGGCTGCCGACGGTGACAGTGCTCTCGCGCGGGACTTCGCCCCGCGCAGGCGCCGCTCGTTCTGCGAGGCCCTCTCCTCCGCTGTCCAAGCGCGTCCCGCTTCTGGAAAAGCTACTACTCGCGCGCCAAGTTTATCATCAATCGGCCAGGCTGTGTCTAATTGGTATCACCGTGCCCGTTGGAAATGCTATTTTGGGGACGTCGAAGACGATAATCCCTGGTGGCAGTTCCGTATGCGTAAACGTGTAATCAGTACTTGCCCTCACCCCCTTCCAGAGAAGCAAGAACAAATGCTGAGTCTCGTGGCCTCGCAGGCATGCCGGGTGGCCAGAGGGCGCTTCTTGAAGAGGCGGCGAGAGGTCACGAATATTTCAGGTATCACAAAATTGCCATGGAAGCCCTACGACACGGAGTTGTTGGAGTTTTATCCACAGACAAAGATGGTGGATATTGTCTGGCCGATAAGAGCGATTTTATTCAACAGCAGCTATCGATTTTGAATGGCCCCAATTACCGAGACGTGAACTTCACTCAGGACACCCCACAGGAATACTTTGATGATTTTCGGGAGAGCGCCATGGCCGCCAGCCGCTTGATAGGCGACCTCCGCTTTGCTAGTTCGATCCTTTCATGGGGCCAGCATGGGTACCGAGGCATGGTGTCCATACTGAAGAAGACTGTGAAGTCTCACAACGACGACGGCGAAGTGACGCTGAGACCCATCCATGCCAGCACGGGGAATCCCATGACGGGAGCAATGAAGTACATTGCTTCGCTCATCACTCCCTTGTTGCGTCGGCAGGAGTACATCCTCAAAGACAGCATGGATTTAATAAGAAAGATATCGAAGGTTCCCGTTGCAGAGGGTGACTTTTTTCATGAAATTCGACATCACACATTTCTTTATGTCTGGCAGCCACGACCGGCTCGTCAACCTCTCTTCCCAAATTTTCGGGGACGACGAGCCAACAAAGCAACTCTATTGTATCCTCCTGCAGAGCATTCTCAGGAATCAGTTGATTTTACTCCCTGGGGAAGAGCGCGCCTGGCAAGTGCGCCTAGGCACAGGCATGGGACTGCTGTGTTCCGGGGAGGTTGCCGACTCAGCTTTTCTCGCTCTGGTCGAGGCTGGCTACGCGACACAAGCTGAAGTGCAACGTACCTTTGGGATAAAGTGTTACGGGAGGTATAAAGACGATGGGTTGATCATGTTTGACTGTCGGACATGTAGCAGAGCGCATGGCGAACTCATGCGGCGCTTCAAAGAGATGGCGAGTTTCTTCAAAATCAAGATCGAATGCTACACGAAGCGCGACATACACATGTTGGATGTTGAATTTCGGAAGGATGATGAATGGCGGCGCACAGGCAGGCTTTCTTACTACGTGTACAGGAAGCCTACGTCTATATTCACTCCTCTCCTCCTGTCCTCCGCAAACCCCGTACATGTACACATAGCATGGCCCCGTGCTCTCGTGCACCGTTTTAAGGTTCTCAGCTGCAGACAAAAACCAGTAAGGCTGAGATCGATGCGTTTGCCCAGATGTTGTTTTCAACGAGCGGTTTCAATGTACTAGTGCACACTCTCCAATCTTCCCCCGAGTGTATAAGAAGACGCCAAAAGACCTTTCTGATTTTTGCATTCTACAAGGAATGGGAGTCGGCTGGGTTTGGCAAACAATTGAAACTAGCAGGTGATTTTTTTCGGGGACGCACTTGTGCCCAGAATCTTGTTCAGACTTGGTTCGAGTCATCTGCTTCACACCCTCGTGGGGTTCAACAGGAACCCTGGGAGCAACAGCATTGCTGTCACGAGGTAGCGAACATGGAGGTTGGTTGGGGTTGGCGGCGGCTGATTGTCATACTTGTCATTTGGCGAAAGATGCCAGAAGTCATAGGCCAGTCAGAAGATACGAAGTCTGTACATTTCGTATCATGTTGCATTGCCATCGCCTCTATAGCTGTTTGGCACAACGCGCTCAAGCGTCGAGGCTACGTGCAGGGTTGCTGGAGTCCTGCAGTGCCAAAAGAAGTCCCTGAGTTGTGAAACATACTCGCTCTTTTCACTTGAATCGGCTGCGAGCGAAGGGGGGGAGGTGAGAAGGGGGCGGGCCTTCTCAGAAGGCTCGGAAGTCCCCCGGCCTTCCACGAAGTCAAAAAGCATCTCAGAAGGCGCGAAGGCTTCTGTTAAGTCCCGCCGCCTTCTGGGAAGACTTTCTCCTTCTCACTTCCCCCCCTCGCTCGCCGCCGACTGAGAACTGTCAACACATCCCGCCGTATTTTTGTCACGACCCGATACGGGTCTGGGGCTGCCGACGGTGACAGTGCTCTCGCGCGGGACTTCGCCCCGCGCAGGCGCCGCTCGTTCTGCGATGCCCTCTCCTCCGCTGTCCAAGCGCGTCCCACTTCTGGGAAAGTTACTACTCGCGAGTGGCCTGGATCCGCCGAGGGTGATTTACGGATATCATTTAGAGGGAGACATGCTTTTCTCTGTCCTTGGCGAGTAGGCGCTTTGCGAGTAGTGGAGCGCGCTCGATGATTCGCGCTGACCACCATGGCCTCGGCGACGTTGGCGGCGACGACGCCAGCAACGACAACGAATGCTCGTGCAGCGCAGTACGGCCCCTGCGACTGCGACGGCGACGGCGGCGACGCCCTCGGCAGTGCTGTTCTTCCCTCCGCCATCGTGCAATCAGATGCAAGCTGGGCGGCGAGGCTGCGGAGCAGAGGCAGAAGTCGAGGCGTCAGAAGTGCCCAGAAGGCCCGATCCTCGAAACTGCTCGTGGAGGCCTCCTAGATGGGGTCGAGTAGATGGGGTCGTGGGATCGCGCCGCATCGCCGATGAATCGACGATATATCGACGATGCATCGACGATGCAACGGCGACGTCGGCGACGCGTCGGCGACGAGATAATCGGGCGCCACATCGAGCCGCCTCGCCGATGCATCGGGCGCGATCCTCCGACCCCATCTGCTCGGACCCCATGTGGGAGGCCTAGAGCTCGAGGAAGGAGGAAGGCCCCGAAAGCTCAGCACTTCCAGACTGCGTTCAGGGCCGGGCTCAGGTCCCTAGAGGAACAAACAACGGCATAAACACAGACTTTCGACGGCCTCTCGGATTTCTCGGATCTGTGATGGACCCCCCTACCTGGCGCGCGGGGCGCGCCAGGGGCGGCGCGGAGGCGCCGCCAGGGGGCCCCAGCGCAGATCCAAGACATCCGCGAGGGCCGTCGAAAGTTTATGCTTATGCCGTTGTTTGTTCTTCGAGTCCTGCGCATGATTGCGGTGACACGCTGCGCGCCGTCGGCGCTGAGCTCCTTGGCGTACCCGCAGCTGGCCCCCTCGCGGGGAGAGAGAACGTGTGGCACCACCGCCGGGGGCATCCACAAGCACATCCGGGGCCAGGCCTTGCTGTGCGAAGGGCATGCGCGACGAAGAGAGGAGGAGGAGGAGGAGGAGGAGGAGGAGGAGGAGGAGGAGGAGGAGGAGGAGGAGGAGGAGGAGGAGGAGGGAGGAGGAGGAGGAGGAGGAGAGGAGGAAGGAATAGTAGTAGTAGGAGGAGGAGACGGAGGAGGAGGAGGGAGGAGGAGGAGGAGGAGGGAGGAGGAGGAGGAGGAGGAGGAGGCGGAAGGAGTAGGAGGAGATGGATGAGCAGGAAAAGGAAGAGTGCCCGGGGAGGCCCCTGGAGGCCCCAGAAGGCTCCAGGACGCCGCGGGAAGCTCCAGGAGCTCCCAGGAGGTCCCAGGAGGAGGCAGGAGGCCCAATGAGGAGGAGGCCCGAGGAGTGGCAGACCTGCGCGATGGCCAGCGCAGGTAGCCAATGCGGCTATACGCCAGCTTATGCGGGCAGCTTGAGCGGCTGATGTATCTGCTTATGTCGCTCATGTGTCGGTTAGCAACGAAAGGGCACCTACGAGGAAGCCTTTGGGACGAAGTAAGGAGGCCCAGAACAGTAAGAGCAGGGGGCCTTTTCAGCAGATGTATCAAACCATGCCTCCCATATTTACTATAACGTATGCAAAGACGGGGCCTAAGTTAGGCCACGTCTTCATTGTGTTCTTAGGGTCGGGGGCTCTTTTAACCTCAGTCATGTGGCCGATTCCGGAAACCCCGAACCCAAATATGCTTTCACCTCTTGGGGGCGCATCTTTTACTTCCGCCGCCTTCCGCCGCTCTTCCGCTGGCTTCCGCCGGCGGAGGCGGTCTCGTTTTACTTCCGCCGACCTTCCGCCGCCATCCGCCGCGGAAGAGACGACGGCTCCTTCGATCCTCGAAGGGTCCAGGTCCCAAGGTCGAGGGCAGCCCCCTCCCTCCGCAGCTCCTCCTCCTCCTCCTCCTCCTCCTCCTCCTCCTCCTCCTCCTCCTCCTCCTCCTCCTCCTCCTCCCCCCAAATGGGACGGGCCCCTGGGCTCCTTGGGCCCACCCCCCCCGGGTGTTGGGGTTGGCGAGCGCGCAGGCACGTCACGCACGCACGCTCGCGTGCAGCACGCGAGCACTCGCGCACGCTTTTTTCCTTCCCGACGCGGCGACGTGCAATCGCTGGTACGGCGGAGGCATTGGATGAGGGACCCTTAGATAAGGAATCCAGGGCCTCGAAGCCAGTGGAACTCCAATCGTGGATCGGCCATGGATATCACCACCGCCCTCATTGGATAAGGAATCCTCCAGGGTCTGGCGCCTCCTGGGTCTATTCACTAACAAACGTCTTTTTTTCGTCAGCGGTGAAACGGCGAATTCCGCTCCAGCGAGAAGCTAGAAATGGACACTAACTAGCGAATTGGCCGGCGGGCAAAGAGGGTGGGGGACGGTCGAGAGGAAGAAGGGACGCTCAGACGTCGAAGAATTCGACGATGAGCAGCCCACACGCGCGCACACATACGTACTTACAATGGTTTCCTCCGCCGGCGCTGTAGTCCACTAGCGCGTTGATGATTGTTGTGGCGCGAGGCCCTGATTGCAAAGGTGCCTCGCCGACGCGGCAAAGCGAAGTCGCGGGATCTAAGGGAGAGCGGCGGGCAACAGTGCGAAGGGGCGTACGGAAGCAAGTCGGCCGAGGACTTGTCTGCGCTTCCACGTGGAGATCCGCCACCGTGCCGCTGGGCACGGAGTGGGCGTGTCCTCTGGTCCTGTGCCCAGCCCCCTGGGCCTCAGTCCTCAGTCCTGAGGAGTCCATCAAGGGGCCCGGGCCCACATTTCCGACATCTCTTGTGGCTTGTCGCGTGCCCCCTGGGCTTTGCCAAATGGTGGCGCGTGATTTTTGCGGGCCCAGGAGGGCCCCACGACTGGTCAAGAGAAAGGCCACGAAGACGGCCCAAAATGGCCCCGAGTCGCCGCAAGCCCAATCCGCCCAAGATGGCCCACAGACGGCAAGAGGCGCCCAGGAGGCCCCAAGATGACCCCAAGAGGCTCCCCCAACAGGCCCAAAGAGGCCCCCAAGAGGTCTAAAAGAGGCCCCAAGAGACCCCAAAACGGCTCACAAGAGGCCTTCAAACTGCCTCCAAGAGGCCCCCGAGAGGTCCCCCACGAGATCCCAACGAACATCCAGTAGGCTTCAGACCCAAAACCCAGGCACAGTGGCGGGATGGGCCAAAGGCCATGAGATCCGCCGCCCCCTGTGTGACAGGGGTGCCTGGCGTGCTGATCCCACCGGTTTTGTTCTGGTTCTTTTTTAGAAAACTTCCCCTGGGGCTCCGGCCGAGCGCGCCGGCCACCCAACATGGCCCGCCCGCTGCGCCACCAACGTCTCCCAAAACGTCCGTTTCGCTAGGGACATCCTCAACACATCGCGATCTTGGCGATCCTAGCCCAAGACGCCTTGTGATCATAATGACCGTTTGTCACGAGACATCTTCAAAAAATTGCGATATTGAAATCGATGTTCAAGGACCCCCCCCTGGGGCTTCGGCCCGACGCGCTGGCTACGCGGAAGGCCCCCAAACTACCCCTAATGTCCTGAAAAAGTCACCCGAAACGATCCAGGATGGCCTCCAAGACGGCCTGGATGGCCTCAAAATTCGCCCAAGGTGGCCTCGAAGACGGTCCAGCAGAGTCCACAAGATGCCTCCAAGTTCGCCCAAGAAGCCTCCAAGACGGCCCAAGCTGGTTCCAGGATAGCCCAAGACGATCCCAGACGCCCCCAAGAGGTCCTCCAGGACGGCCCGAAGAGGCCAACATCATGGTTGTTCCATTGGTTGTTGGAGGATGTTGGCATTTTTTTTTTCTGTGTTTTTGTTTTTCGGCCTCCCGACGGCCCGAGACGGTCCAAGAGCCCCCGAAGGTCGCCCCCAAATCGCCCCAGAGGCCTCCAAGATGGCCCCAGAACGGCCCAAGAGGCCCCCAAGATGGCCCCGAGGAGCCCCAAGAACGTCCCAATTCGGCCCAGAGGCTCCCGAGACGGCTTCCGACGGCCTGAGACGGCCCAAGAGCCCCCAAAGATCGCCCCAAGATCGCCCCAGGAGGCTGCCAAGATGGCCCCAGAAAGGCCTAAGAGGCCTCCAAGACGGCCCCAAGAGGGCCCTAAGGCGGCCCAAGAGGCCTCCAAGACGCCCAAGATGGCCTCCAAGACGGCCTTGGAGTACCCCAAGAGGGCCCCAAGTCGGCCCAGAGAGGCCCCCAAGACGGCTTCCGACGACGTCAGACGGGCCAGGAGCCAACCAAGACGGGCCAAGATGGCTTTACTATGGCCCAAGACGGCCCCCAAGAGCCTCCAGGAAGGCCCGAAGAGGCCAACATCATAGATTTCCTTAAGGTTTTTGGACGATGATGGCATGTGCTTCTTTTCGGCCTCCCGACGGCCCGAGACGGCCCAAGAGCCCCCAAAGATCGCCCCAAGATCGCCACAGAGGCCTCCAACATGGCCCCAGAACGGCCTAAGAGGCCCCCTGAGACGGCCCCAGAGGGCCCCAGAGGGCCCAAGAGGCCTCCAAGACGCCCAAGATGGCCTCCAAGACGGCCTCGGAGCACCCCAAGAGGGCCCCAAGTCGGCCCAGAGAGGCCCCCAAGACGGCTTCCGACGACGTCAGACGGGCCAGGAGCCAACCAAGACGGGCCAAGATGGCTTTGAGATGGCCCAAGACGGCCCCCAAGAGGTATCCAAGAGGTCTCCAAGACGGCCCAGGAGGCCTCCAAGAGAGCCTCCAGGAAGGCTCGAAGAGGCCAACATCATAGATTCCCCTAAGGTTTTTGGACGATGATGGCATGTGCTTCTTTTCGGCCTCCCGACGGCCCGAGGCGGCCCAAGAGCCCCCAAAGATCGCCCCAAGATCGCCACAGAGGCCTCCAACATGGCCCCAGAACGGCCAAAGAGGCCCCCAAGACGGCCCCAAGAGGGCCCCAAGGCGGCCCAAGAGGCCTCCAAGACGCCCAAGATGGCCTCCAAGACGGCCTTGGAGTACCCCAAGAGGGCCCCAAGTCGGCCCAGAGAGGCCCCCAAGACGGCTTCCGACGGCGTCAGACGTGCCAGGAATGCCCTAAGACGGTCAAAGAGGCCCCCGAGAAGCCCCCAAAGGTCCCCAATATGCCCAATGAGGCCCCCAAGATGTCTCCAAGAGGCTCCCGAGCAAGAGTGCCCCCAGAGGCTCCTAAGATGCCCCCTCCACCTCCTCCTCCTGATCTTCCCAGCCGTCCCCCCCACAAGTTTCCCGGAGGGTTTCCGCAACGGCTGGGGGAATACATGGTCCGATAGCTTGGCAGAGCTCTTGCCACAACGCTCGGCCACATGTGCGACTCCAACAAGCAGGGGGCGGCGGTGATTCGCCGTAGGCGCCGGGACACCACGTGAACGGGAGACGCACACACAACACGTTTGTGAACAATGAACTTTCCTGCAAAGCAGCGTAATCTAGCGGTTCTGCCAAAGGCGCGCGTTGGGCGCCACTCCCCCCCAACACACACAAACACGCACACACACAAACACACACACAAACACACACAAACACACACATGCACACACAAACACACACACGCACACACACGCACACACAACCACACACAAACACGCACACACACAAACACACACATAAGCACACAAACACACGCACACAAACACACGCACACAAACACACACGCACACACGCACACAGACACACACACACGCACACATTGCACCCACACAACCACGCACACACAAACACACACACACACACGCACACACATACGCACACGCACACACAAGCGCACAAACAAACGAACACACGCGCACGCACACACAAACACACACGCACACACACGCACGCACACGCAAATACACATACACAAACACACACACACACACGCACACACAAACACACAAACGCAAAGACACACACGCACACGCACACACACACACACACGCACGCACAAACACAAACGCGCACACACACACACACGCACACACACACACACGCACACACACACACGCGCACACACACACACACACACACACACACACACGCACACACACACACACGCACGCACACACACACACACGCACACACACACACACGCACACACAAACACACACACAACACACACACGCGCACACACACGCAAACACAAACACACACACGCGCACACGCACACCCACGCACGCACGCACACACACACACACACGCACACACACACACACGCGCACACACGCCCACACACGCACACACAAACGCACACACACACTCAAGCACGCACACACACGCACACACACACACGAATACTCACCCCACATACGCACGCATACAAACACACACACACACAAACAAACACACACACACACACACACTTCGATACTCACTCACTCGCTCACTCACCCACTCACTCGCTCACTCGCTCACCCACTCACACACACACGCGGGCGCACACGCTCGGGCACACGCTCGCGCGCAGACCCCACCAACTCAGGCGCACACCCAAGCACGCAAGCCCAAACCCCACCACTGCACCGCACCACAATCACAGGGGATGGAGGACCCATTGGTCGGGCAAGGGTTTGGGGGGGGGGGCGGTGGACCCATTGCCACAGGCCGGGGTGCGCTGGACCCTGGATCCCGTGTGGACCGCTCCAGGAACCCCGAATCCGCTACGCGATGGCATCCCACACGCTGACCGCCACCGCCCTCGATGCTTCTGATTCCCCCGACCCTTCCGCCGAGGAGAGGGGGGGGCCGGCCGCTCGATGCCCCGAGGGCGGGCGGGTGTGCGCCGAGGCCTGGCCTTAAGTCGGGCCTGTCCCTCCAAAGGAGGAATATTCAAAAAGAGTTAAAAAATAGTCTGGGGACGATTTTTGAATATCTTTTTGATCATTTTGGTGAATTTGTTGGCTACTTGTTATTTGTCGCCCAGAATCCCCCTGTAGGGGGACAGGCCCGACTTAAGCCTGGCCCCAGGTGGGCAACAGCTGGGGGGGGATGGCCTGGTGCTGCGTGCGCGCTTTCCCGTCTCCCGTCCTCGCGCACCTTGCCCGAGGAGGAGAGGGGGGGGCCGGCCGCTCGATGCCCAGAGGGGGGGGCCGGCCGCTCGATGCCCCGAGGGCGGCGCGGGTGTGCGCCGAGGCCTGGCCCCGGGTGGGCCACGGCTGGGGGGGAGGGCCCGGTGCTGCGTGCGCGCTTTCTCCCGCTTCCCGTCCTCGCGCACCTTGCCCGAGGCGGCGCCGCCCTGGGCGACCTCGGACCGCGCAGCACCACACGAGGACACGGAGAGGAGAGAGACATGGTCATGCAACGATCAAGGGGCCCTGGGACACACAAATAGGTACACACAAATAAAAGGATTCCACATATTGTTCCTATCTTTTCTGGGGTTTTCGTCTTCCCCCCCCACTTCCCCATATTTTCCCGAATCGACGATTCATTGTTTGTGTGTCTTTTCCCTCCCAAATGACAGAGGCATGGTCATGTAACAACTCAGCGGCCAGACGCGAAGGCTGCGCTAAAAAAGCTGCTGCCAGCGACGAGTTCCACCGAACACCGCCGCAGGGGCCCAGGCCTGCCTCCGGGAGCCCTCGGGCAACCCAGGGGCACTCGGGAGTGGCGGACTCTGTTCGGCTTTGGCCCTCCAGACCCGGATATCCGATGTCTCGATTTTTTCAGGACACGGGCCCCCGACCTCCCGACCACTTCCCCGGGACCGGTTTTTCATCCCGAGTCGTTTTTTGACGGTCCCGAGGCCCGGTGAGGGCCCCGAGAGGCCGAAAACGACGAAAAACCTCCGTCTCGATTTTTTCGAGACGCCCGACGTCTGGGGAGGGCCTGTCCGGCTAATCCTGGGACGAGAGGCGTTCAGTTACAGCCAGGCCGACCCTTCCGAGGACGACGGCCGATCAGCAGCCGCCGGTTCCCCGGCGACTGCGGCTGCTTCCTGGCCTCTGCTGTTCGGCTGGGGCCGAGGCCGAGGCTGCGCCTCGCAGGCCGCGCTCTCGCCGCGGCGCGGCGTGCTCCAGTAGATGGACAATATATTCGAACCCTTACACATTCGAGGGAGATTCTAATCCCCCCCCCGCGCCCCCGACATCAATGTTGATCTCAGTAAAGGCGGTGCTTTGGGGTTCGAATATTTCTGTCCACTCACACCCCCCCCGTCGCCACGCCATCAATTTTAATTTCGGGGAGTCTGGAGGGCATCTTGGGCCACAGGGTTCGAATGTAATGTCCACGTACGGCCCCCCCCTCTTTCCGCTCTTCCGTCGCCAACACGTGTTGGGATGGGGCGGGAAGGGAGGAGGAGGAGGAGGAGGAGGAGGAGGAGGAGGAGGAGGAGGAAGAGGAGGAGGAGGAGGAGGAGGAGGAGGGAGGAGGAGGGGGAGGAGGAGGAGGCGGAGGAGGAGGAGGAGGAGGAGGAGGAGGAGGATCGAAGATCGAGGGTCGAACCTTCGGGGTGCTCTGTTGGCCCTCTCGGGGTTTCCGGAGGCCTCCGCCGATGTCGGGGACATACGGGGGGCCTTCGAGGACCGGAGCCCTGGCGAATCGAACAAGATCGCGCGTGCACCCCTCCTCGTTTTGTTTCGCACCGGGGTTAGATCGGACATGCCCCCCTACAGGCGGATTTTGGAGGACAAATAACGAATACCCAAGAAATAGCCCCCAAATGATCAAACATGTTAGAAAAACGCCCTCGGAGTATTTTTTCAACTGTTCTTGAATACTCCTCCTGTAGAGGGACAGGCCCGACTTAACACCAGGGTCAGTTTGTTTGTCCCCGCTCACGGCGCACACGTGGGGGCGCTCGGGGTAAACCAATAATTCTTGACCCGCCCCCCTGGCCCTTTCGCGAAGCGGCCAGCCGACCACGGACCTTGACGCTGCCCATGTCCTTCATGGCGCTGAAGGTCGTGTGCGAAGAGATGAGCATCCTCTGCTTCCTGGTCAGGGGCACCTCGAAGTAATTTGCAAGCTTCTTGATGGTGCCCTCCTCGTCCTTCTTCATCTCCTCGTAGAAAAGGATCATCACCCTCTCTGGGGCCAGCCTCTGGAGCGCGTCGAAAAAGCGGTGGCGGAGTGCGATCCACTTCGCGATCCTGTCGATCCTGCCGCCGACGTTCGAAGGACGGAAAACGACATGAGCATGAACTCTCGGAGGCCCGCGCGGATTTCAAGTGGCGGCGCTGGGCCCCCTCCCCGCACCCTTGGCGGCGCCTCTGGCGCTGGCTCCGGGCGCCTCCCCGCGCTGAAGAAGGGTGGCGGGAATGGGACCCGGCGCTGATCCTAGACATCCGTGCGGACCTCCGAACAGGTTACCTATGTCGCTTTGTGGCCTTCTGGACGTAGCCGGTCGCGTCTGGGCAACCCTTGGACATGTGGTAGCACGAAGAGATGGTGACGTCGCGGGGATCACGGAAGATGGCGAGCCACTTGGCGTCCGCTGTCTCCCCCGTCAACGTGGCCTTCGCAGCGGCCTCCACTTCGGCGTCTGACAGGGACGGTGCCATGGAGAAGTCGAACTCGTTCTTGTGGCCGATGTTTGGGATCCTGTGCTTGGCGTCGATGTCGTACCGGACCAGCCCGGAAGTCCTCAGCGCGCTGACCGTCCTGCCGCCCACGCCCTGTAGCAGCTCGCAGCCGGGCCGCTCGCTCTCGCACGCCTGCGTGAGGAGGTCCTCTCGGGCCGCCGGCAGACAACCACGGGCGATCGGCAACTTGGCCATGCCCCTCTCGCGCCAAAGCTCCACGAGGGGGCGGAGCGGGGGCACGGATTAGCACTCTGGCTTTTGGAAGCTGAGCCTTTTGTCCATGCCCTGCCCGCCCTGGCAGCCAGAATGGGGGCAGGAGCAGGGGTGTTCGACTAGGGATCGATGACCGAATTTTTTGACCCCAGTATCCCACCAGCCCTGTGGGCGCAGGTGGTCTAACGATGATTTTTTTCCTCATCCCAAAACCGTCTTCCCCTTCGGGGGGGTGCTTATCCTGACGCTTTATGATTAAGCACCCCCACATCCCCGCCTAGCCGGCCGATGACAACCCCGCCGTCCTAAGTGAAAATAGTACAAGCTCAACTTGTTTTTCGCCAGTGTGTCGTCGAGTTGCGAAGCGTGTATCAGAAACAAAACGGAATGATCATTGCTCGGGAGGCCCTAAGCGGATGGTCGCGTCTTACCCATCAAAAACAATACACATTCAAATTTTCCATGTCAACATGGACTTTCTTGTCGTCGGCGCTGCGAACCGTGTAGCAGGAATGGGACGCGGCGCACATCGCGCGCGGACGCCTGGCCAACCCTACGCGGGACCCCCCGTCGTACCTGTCAAGAAACACCGCAACGTCGACGTGTTTCTTACCAACATGTACTTTCTCCTCGTCGGCGTTGCGAATCGCATAGCGGGAATGGGACGCGGCGCACATCGCGCGGGGACGCCTGCTCGTCAACGTGGACTTTCTTGTCGTCGACGCTGCAGCCCGTCGGGTTGAGGCGCTGGGCGGGCGGTGAATCACAATGCCTCAAACAAGTGTAATTCAAGTAAGTGCCTCAGGAGACCCCCAAGAGGTCGAAAACAAGGCGTCCAGGAGGTCCTGGGGGGGAACACGACTATTGATTTATTGTGAGGTTAGCACCTACTTGTGTTGACAATCCAACCCGGAAGATATATCCAAGAGGCCGTCAGGCGTATGCCAGACAACTCCCAGGACGCCCCGCGAGTTTCCAAGAGGCATCCTCCTCTTCCTCCTCAGTTTCTCCCTCCCTCCCTCTCTCTCCCTCCTCCTCCTCCTCCTGCTCCTCCTCCTCCTCCTCGTCCTCGTCCTCGTCCTCCTCCTCCTCCTCCTCCTCCTCCTCCTTCTCCCCCTCGCCCATGCGCGGCAGAAACGAAACGATTGGCGGTACAACGCGCGTGGCTGGAATGAGACGCGGTGCATTTCGCGCGCTGGACATGTTGTCGCCGACGATGCAACATGAGAGGCCGGAGCGGGGCGCGGCGTACATCGCGCGCGGTCTTGTTTCTCGTCGACGTTGCTGAATGCGCGGCAGGAAGAGGTCGCAGCTCATGTCGCGCGCTGAACGTCTAGCCGCACGCGATATAACATGAGCGACGGGCGTCGGACGCGACGCACTTGCTTCTTATGTTGTGGGAGGGCGGGTGGGAGTGGACGGACCCCTCTGGCTCGTTCGAGCTGTCTAACTCGACCCATCCCCCTCCCCCCTCCCCTGGGCCTGGACTGGAAGGGCCGCGATCGGTTGGAGAGTCCTTCTTCGGCCTCTGGGAAGGCTAATTTTTGACATCCCTCACGAGGACTGTGGCCCCCGAGGGGGGGGCCTCGATCTGGACACTCCCTCCTTTGATCGATCGCGTCGAAAATGGCCCCAAGAGGCGCTCCAGGGCTCCCAACAAAGCCCCAAGAGAGCCCCAAGAAGGCCCCAAGAGGGTCCCAGGAGGGCCCTAAGAGGCACCCGAGAGGCCCCCAAGAGGCCCCCGAGCGGCCTCAGAGAGCCCAGGATGACCTCCAAGATGGCTCAGATAGCCGAAGCTGGCTCAAGATGACTCCCAAGATGCTCCAACCGGCCCCAAGACCGCTCCAAAAACGCCCAAGAGCGCTCCAAAAGAGCTCCAAGAAACGGTTTGCCGGCTCCTGATGGGGGGAGCTGAGTTGGGGACCCCCCCATCCTGTAATCGATGGCATCCAAAATTATCCCAAGAACCCTTCCACGGTTACCAAGAGGGTTCCAAGAGGGCCCCCCGAAATCCCAGAGAGCAGCAGCAACAGCAGCAGCAGCAGCCGCAGTAATACCTCTAGATGGTTCCATGAATCCTCGTCCGCGTCGTCCTAATCCTCCTCGTCCTCGTCCTCGTCCTCCTCGTCCTCCTCGTCGTCGTCGTCGTCGTCCTGTTCCCCCCGGTTTCTGAATGGGCTGGTGGAGATTTTTTCTTAGTCGCAGCTGCAGGCTAACGAGCCGACAGCGTCAGTTGAGTAGCACGGGCCGCGAACACCCCAATTGCCGGCGCGCGCGCCGCGCAGGCAGACTAAACCGACCGCCGCCGCCGAAGCTGCGCTGGGGGCAGAACTGCGCCGAGGGGTGGAAGCTGCCAGCTGCGGAGGCGTCGGGGAGTTGCAACGTGCGAGTACCATGGGAGCGAGATCACCAGGCACGGGAATTTGTCCTTGTCGTGACGCGGCGCCAGAGGACAGAGAGGCAGACCGCCAGGGGGCGCGCCAGGTTGGACAAGAAGGCTGAACCACTCCTGCGAGACACGGCGGCCAGAACCCCGCTGGTGGGGATACTTTTTAATCAGCGGCCGCGGGCGAGCGCGCCGGCGGCGTGTCAGGTCAAAGCGGGCTACGCAGAGACTAGTTCGGCAAAGGAAACGCGGGAAAAAACAAACAGAACGACGCGCGAGGCGACAACTAAGCGCGGCCGAGGCCTCAGATGGGTTGCTGTCGGGACTGAGACTGCTGGTGGGGATACTTTTCTTGGCTAGCGGCTCCAAGGCGACGGCCAGGGAGCGGGAGCGACGTCCGGGGCGGCGGAGCGGTGCGAATTTGCGAACGCGGCCGCCAGTGTCGGCGGGCCAGCTCGCATAACTACAACAGAGGCAACTGTAGTAGCACATGCAATGAAAGCAAACGCACGTGCAATAAGCAAAATGCTCTACATTCAGGAGCGGAGAGTCGCCCTGGTGGCGCCAGTCCGCGCGGTCGACCTAGCCCGGGCAGGTAGTGCCACGGTGCCACAGCTGTAATGATGTCGGCACAGACGGGGCATCAGAGGCAGGAGCCTACAGAGTGCTCACTCCGCGATCCACACCGTTGCCCATGGTGGGGCGGGCCAGCCAGCAGCCACGAAACCACTCACGAGTCTGAACCGCGATGATAGGACGCGCCTGCCCAAGCGTCAGTACTGCTGCTATCGGGCAACGGGTGAGGGTGCCAAGGTACGCTGCAGCCGCCGTCAGCTGGAAGGCGTAGAGGTGCGGCCAGGACTGGACCTGCCACAACCAGACCACGATGAGAATGGGTGAACTGCAGGCACGAACTGCTCACGCACTTCGCGGGCCGCTCCACAGCTGAAAGGGGGGGGCCGGCGTGTCGTCATCGCACCGATGCCAGTAACAGGTCGGGGACGCAACGATGAGCCAGAACGCGCAGGCCCATGCCGGTGCACTGCAATGCGCGGAGACCGGATGCAGAAGGGACCAGGTCGACGCGTTGAAGGCTGAACCACTCAGCGCGAGGACCGTCCCACCGCCGCGCGCGGGGCCGGCTGGGACATAGGCAGAAGTCGAATGGGGGAAAAACCGAGCCCCCACTCCACGAACCACGCTGATGTCCATGGTGGGGCCAGTGCGCCAGCCATCGTCTTTGGACACCGCCAGGAAGCAACGATGGACGAGGACGAGGACGCGAAGGCCCAAGCGCCAATGCTGCCGCCGAGCTGCAACGGCCGACGACCGTTGAAAAACGCTGCATCCGCGGCTAGCCTGAGGGCGCCGGGGCGTAGTCAGGTATGAACCTGACCTCCGACGCCGGGCAAGATGCCCAGAGAAGGCAAGGGGGGGGAGAGGAGAAGGAGGAGGGGGGGCGCGGCCGAAAACCACAAACACGTGATTGACGCAGGAGGAGAGGGGAGCCACTTCCCGCGGCAGTGGCGGTCTCGTGGGGGAGAGACTCGCAGCTGCGCTGGGCGGTCCCGGCGCCTGCCCCCATGGTGGGTGGGCAGCGCAGTCCGCATCGTTGAGCTGACTGGCTTCCCCATGGCCTCTTCTATCATTCCGACACTACCGCTTCGCGGCACTCGGGGGTGGGGGGTCAGTGTGCTGCGCGCGGACCTCCGTGACCTGGGCGGCGCGCAGTGGGGGGGCTATTCCAGTCAACTGCCCTCTGCCGACCGAAGTGGCTGTCGGGAGACAGCAAAGGGAATGGGGCCTGGGGGGGCGCCTGCGTCCGCCCCAAGTCCCAAGCGCGCAGTCAGCCGTTGTAAAGGGCGGCCGTTGGCCATGGGCCGGCGGGGCCGACGGGCTCGCCCCCGCCAGCCGTTGGGGGGGCGCGAAGGCCCGGCAAAGTCCACATATCCAGTGTGGGTTCTCTAGCTACGCAGCGCCTTGGGTGAGATGTGGGCGCGTCCCCGCCCCAGCGGGAGATGCCCCGGATATTGCGGCCGAGGCCGGGCGCTGCTCGGCGACAGTCCCCGGCGGGGAGAGGGCGGTGGCACCTGGGGGGGTCGCTGTCGCTGAGGGCGGGGGCGCCCCGACGGGCGGGCCTGTCCCTGCGTGCCCTTGGCCCGCTGGTGAGGTCAATCCCGCCATCGTGCGCGCTTGTCGGCGCGTGGATCTTCTCCCCTGGGGGGTGGCGTTTGCCTTTGGCTTTCCAATCGGTATCTGTCCACGGTGCGCCCTGGTGCCTCCAGGCGCCCCATGCCCGCCAACCGCGCCGCGGGTTGGCGGAGCCGGATGCGCCAGTCCATTGCTCCTGCGGCGACGCCTCTGTCGCCATCTTGGCATCCTTCGCCCATGGGGTGGGGCAGCCGCTGCCGTCGGTCAAGCGCTGGGTGTGGGGCCCGGGCTCGCGTTGCAAGAGCTGGATATGCCTGTCCTTGGCCGTTGGCCAGTCGACGCGGAGCCCTAGGTCTCTGTCCATCTTGTATGCGTCATGCGCTGCGTTGCCCCACGCCTGGGGGAATTCGCTGCAAAGCTGCGCGGAGTTCAGCTCGGGGTCATTCTTCACAGTCTCGATGGCCCCTTGTCTCGCGGCCGCCCTCCGTGCCCATGCGACCAAGACTCCGTTGAACGCACCTCCCAGGGTCTTCTGTAGGCGTGATATCTTCTCCCGTGCCGGTTCGTCCTTCGTAACATCAGCTTCGCCGACCGGGCGCGTGTACATGGGGGTGCCCCCCGTGGGGTCGCTCGGGTTGCCTTGGGGTGGGGGCGCTTCTCTTACGTCTCTCTCCAGGGTGCCTGGAGAATGTGGGGCCGGGCTTGGTCGCCCCTAGGGGGCTTGACGGCGCGGCGATCCACGCCCCCGGGGCCCTCCCACACGGGTCGCTGGTGGCTCCTGTCACCGATCGCGCGTCTGAGGGACCTATCGTCCCTGGCGTCGTCGATGGTCCGGGCTGTATTGCCCCCTCTTCGCTGGTCGTCCGAAGTGTCCCTGGCAGCGCCGGCAGCGTCCCTGGACGCGGCCTGTGCGTGCGGGGACCAGGCCTCTGAGGTGACTCTGGCGGGTGGTGCCGACCAGAGCCTGAGGGGGTCAGGGACCTCGTCTCGGTCGCCAGCAGCGGGGGTTGGACTGGACTCCGAGCTTGATTTCTTGAGGGTGTCAGATTCACTTTTCTTGTCTGCCTCCCCCCCAATCGACTCCATCTACTTCGCCCTCGTTCTTGCAAGTCTGCCCAATAGGAGTTTTGGCTCCTGCCTGAGGGGTGCGTCCCCCTTCCGCCCCGGTGGCTGGGGGGGGGTCCGCCTGTGCGCCTCCGCGGTTGTCCGATGGGGGAGGGGCCTCAGTACCGGCTGCCCTGTTAAGCCAGGTGGCTGCTGGTGACTCAGCCTCATCTGAGGCGCCTGCTGCAGTGTCGCGCGGGTCGCGGGTGGAGAGGAGGATGATGGTCCCCCAGGTGAGTGCAGCGGGGTCCAACTCCGTGAGGAAAGTCAGCAGGGTGCGAATCCGCTGTCGGAAGGGCCACTGCCCTCTCTGCTCCGCGAGGCCAGCAGCGTAGCGTTCCCATGTCGCCCGGTATTTCTCACTCCGACCCGTTAGGTGTGATACCGCCCTGGCAGCTGCATCCCGCTGCCCATCCCACGGGATGCGCGGGGGGGGTCCGTTCGCTGGGATCGTGTCACCGTAGATCATTCCCAAGAAGGGGAGCAGGCGTGCTGTGGGCCACAGCGTCTCATCGGTTTGGTCACCTGGGATGTCTTCGCCGTGACGCTGTCCGAAATCGGCCCAGTAAAGGTAGACCGTATGATTCCACTCGAGCAGGTACTTCACCAGAGCGTGGACGGGGCCGTCGGACTCCACCCGGCGAACCGGTAGGTGGATAGCGAAGGCAGGACGGGACACTCAGGTGGGTCCGAGTTGGGGAACGCGGGGTTGCTGTCGCGACGGGCCAAGCTGATCTCGCCTGTTTGTCCAGCTGTACTGCTGAGCTCCATGCCCTTGGAGGTGGATTCGCCTCCAGGGGCCATTGGCCTTGAGTAGGCTTCCTTCGCCGCTGCATTGACACCTGATGGGGTGAGGTGGACGCTGATGTCATAGCTCTCCTCTTGCACTTCTGCTGTTGCTGCGCGCTTAGCAGGGGCGGGGGGGTACACCTCAGAGGAGTGCTGGTCCAAAATGCGATCGAGGGCCCTGGGAACCACATTCCAGATGTGTATGAGACACCTCCTGCAGGCCCAACCTGCGTTCCATCGTTGCTGTGTCCAGAGCGTGGGCATCAGGTCCCACGGCGGGAGCCCTGTCTGCTCGTTACGAGGTGCCCCAGGTTCCGGGCGCCACATGAAGCAGCCGAGCGCGGGGCTGCCAGCCGCCCATACGAGCAGTGGCGACCCTGGGGGGCAGGTGTCGCACATGGCGGTGTAGGTGCTCGTGCGGTGGGAGTCTGGCCCGAACCTGCCGTCCGACAGCTTGTGAACTGGGAGTGCGGTGCCAACTTTCTGTGGTTGAAAGGCGGGCGGAATGCGCATCACGAGGTCACCCAGGCAGGGAGGGAGCGCCGTGGTGGTCGGTTGCCCGCACCCGATTGGAAGCCGGTCCAAAGGGGGGAGGGCCCGGGCCAGGGCTGGTGGGGATACGCGAAGCGTGAAGAAGTGGTTTCCTCGTCGGATCTACGAAATGTGCGTGGGACGGTCTTCGATCTACGCGCATTATATTCAATCTTCGTAGATCCGACGAGAAAACCACTGTAAGGGTGAACCGATTGTGTAGCCGATCCCCTACTCGGTGCGTGGATCAAACCAGGCCTCCAACGACTCGAGCAAGCCCCGTGTGGGAGCCGAACAAGAAGCCTGCCTTCCGAGGCCGCTCCTGCGCCCTCGGGCCGTCGAGGACCGGGCTCGCTGTGGCGAGCTGGCCCCAGCGATGTGGCCGAGAGATGCGAGGCAGGCACTTCATAAAGGGGCCCAGGGACAAACGAATGAGAGCGCACGAATCCCAAGATTCACACTCTTTCCCCACATTGTCTGGGTTCTCGTCGCCCCCCCCCCTTCCCACGTGTTCCCATATTTTCCAGGTGATCGACGATGAATTGTGTCTGTGTTTTTTCCCCTTCTGCACTCAGCCACACCCACCGCCTGGGGAACCGGCGTCCTGCAATCCCCCCTCGAAATCAAACGCAAGCTTCTCCCGTGACGGGGCGGCGCCCCAGGACGCGGAAATTGGCGGCTGCAAGCACAAGCATCGGACCACGTGGGCAGCGTTTCGCGCGTCGACCGACATTGCGCTTGATTTCGAGGGGTTGTAGGACCCCAGCGTGCGCGTGATTTCGAGGAGGGTTTTGGGACCCCAACGGGCGGCGGATGTGGCTGTGCGTCTGAGCTCCCGGGAGCCCGCATGTCGACCGCCTGCCGAGGTCCGCGAGGATCGATCCCTCAGGCGGTGGTTCTGGATGTAGAGGCCTCCGATCCACGGCCGACGTGCGTGCTTGCTTCGGTTTGCGACATGATCCCGGATGCTCCTCGATGGTCTTCGTCGAATAAATGCACACGTCCAAGCGATGCCAAGAACATGCCTACATCGATCCGCATCGTCGAAGCAACGGCGATGCGGCGCGTTCCTCCGACCCCATCTGTTCGGACCCCATCTAGGCTTATAATGTTCCAACGTACTTTAGCCTTGATCACCAGAAAGAACTTCGAGCACCAAGAAGGTACCGAGTTCTGAGGGTTCTCACGTGCCGGGCCCTGGGAGGCGACACTCGTTCCACACTGCTTCGTCACTTTTCTGTGTGCTCGAACCATTTCTGGGACGTGGTCCCTTGCGCGCCATGGGAGCAGCACGAATCTGGGAGGCCTGCGAGCAAGAGAGCTCCCGGGGCCGGGGACGCGACGAGGGCAGGCGCCCTCTGCCCAGTGGGTGGCCCCTCGGGGGGCGCCCTTGGGGCCTCCCCGGCAGGCCCACGGGGCACGGCGGGCCAATGAGACCCCCGAGTGGCAATATCGCGCGGCGCATGCCGAGGAGGAGGAGGAGGAGGAGGAGGAGGAGGAGGAGGGAAGCAGGATGAGGAGGTGTAGGAGGAGACGGAGGAGGAGGAGAAAGAGGAGGAGGAGCAAGAGGAGGAGCAGGAGAAGGAAGAGGAGGAGGAGGAGGTGGAGGAGGAGGAGGAGGAGGAGTGGTGGTGGGAGTACTCTTGCATCATTGCCTACTCGGTCCATCCTTGGCCACTTTCGTCGGCCAATCTTGTTCGAAAAGCATTGGCGTGGCCGTTCAAGGCCGTTGCATCCTTACCGCGCATCCTTCTGATACGAGCTGACTGTAGACACGCGTGCACGCAAAGGCCAACTGCGAACACTTTTGAGGGCACAATTGGGAGCCCACGACTCAAAGAGGAACTGCACACCACAAACATATGAGACCGGAGAAAAAACCCAATCATATTTTTGCTCGCCCCCCCCCCCAGCACCCCCCAACGACCATCTTTCTCTTCCTCCTCTCTTATCCTCATCCTCCTCTTTCTCCTCCGCGTCATTTTCCTTCTCCTCCTTCTCCTCCTTCTCCTCTCTCTCTACTTCTCCTCCTTCTCCTCTCCTCTCTCTCCTTCTCCATCTTCTCCTCCTTCTCCTCCTCCCCCCCTTTTAGTTAGAGAGAGAGAGAGAGAGTGAGAGAGAAAGAAAGAGAGAGAAAGAAAAGAGAGAGAGAGAGAGACACACAAAGAGAGAGAGAGAGAGATGGACAGAGAGACGGACAGAAGGGGAGAGAGAGAGATGGAGATGGGGGTGAGAGTTAGTTCCTCTCTCATCCTATTCCTCTCTCCTCCTCCTCTCCGCATCTGCGTGAAAGACAGAAGGGGAATATAGAGAGAGAGCGAGAGAAAGAGAGAGAGAGAGAGAGAGAACGAGTATTCCTCGCCTGCTGCGGCCGCTCGTAGTCTTTCTCTCATGAGGAAAATGAGGAGGAGGAGGATCTGAGATCTGCTCTTCCTATTGAAGTATGATCACGAGCTTGATCAAACTCAATAGGCGTTCTGTGGATATGGGACCTGCTCCGTTCCTATTGAAATCCGATTAGAATCCGATTCAATTTGGAATCCTCTGGATCTGGGATCTGCTCCGTTCTTATTGAAATCCGATTAAAGCCCGATTCAGTTTGGAATCCTGTGGATCAGGGATCTGCTCCGTTCTTATTTAAATCCTTTCAGGGCCCGGTTTAACTTCAATAAGACTCTTTTGGATTTGAGACGTGCTCCGTTTCTATTGAAGTTTGCTTAGAACCCCATCCAAATTCAATAGGAATCCTGTCGATCCGGGATCACTTCCATTTCGCATTGAAATCGTACCCGATTCCTATTCAATTTCAATCGGAATCTTCTGGATCTGGGATATGATCCATTTCCATTGGAATCATATGATACTCCTATTCGAATTCAATTGGAATCCTCTTCATATGGGAGATGCTCCTTTTCACTTGAAGTCCTTCTCTTCCTCCTCTTGTACACATGTTTTGGAGAGGGAGAGGGACACAGAGAGAGAGAGAGAGGGAGAGATAATCAAGGAGGGCTCCCCTCTCTCCTTCTCCTCCTTCTCCTCCTCCTCTTTTAGTGATAGAGTGAGAGAAAGAGAGAGAGAGAGAGAGAGAGAGAGAAAGAGTGAGAGAGAGAGAGGGAGAGAGAGAAGAGAGAGACAGAGAGAGAGAGAGAGATGGACAGAGAGACGGACAGAAGGGGAGAGAGAGAGAGAGAGAGAGATTGAGATGGGGGTGAGAGTTAGTTCCTCTCTCATCCTATTCCTGTCTCCTCCTCCTCTCCGCATCTGCGTGAAAGACAAAGGGGAATAGAGAGAGAGAGAGAGAGAGAGAGAGAGAAAAAGAGTATTCCTCGCCTGCTGCGGCCGCTCGTACTCTTTCTCTCATGAGGAAAATGAGGAGGAGGAGGATCTGAGATCTGCTCTTCCTATTGAAATACTATCACGAGCTTGATCAAACTCAATACGCATTCTTTGGATATGGGACCTGCTCCGTTCTCATTGAAATCCGATTAGAATCCTATTCACATTCATTAGGGATGATCTGGGATCTGCTCCGCTCCTATTGGCATCCGATCATGGCCCTATTCACATTCAATAGGAATCCTTTATGTTTGGGACGTGCTCCGTTTCTATTGAAGTTTGCTTAGAGCCATCCAAATTCAATGGGAATCCTCTTGATCTTGGATCACTTCCATCCATTTCCCAGTGACATCGTATCCGATTTGTATTCAAATTCAACAAGAATCCTCTGGATCTGGGATGTGCTCCGTTTCCATTGGAATCGCATGAGAATCCTATTCGAATTCAATAGGAATCCTCATGATCTGGGATCTGCTCCACTTGAAATCCTGCTCTTCCTCTTCTTGTACACATGTTTTTGGGAAGGAAAGAAACAGAGAGAGAGAGTCGGGGAGAGCTCCTCTCTCTCCTCCCCCTCCTCCTCCTCTACTTCCTCCTCCTCCTCCTCCTCCTCCTCCTCTTCTTTTACTTAGAAAGAGAAAGGAGAGAGGGGAGTGATATATATATATAGAGAGAGAGAGAGAGAGAGAGAGAGAGAGAGAGAGAGACAGACGACGACGACGACGATGACGGGAGAGTCTTTTTCTGAAAAGGGGAGTTCCGGAGCCTCTGCAACATCCTCCTCCTCCTCCTCCTCTTCCTCGTTTTCCTCCCCCTTCATGATCATTTTCTTTCATTCCTCATCGTATCACTCCTCCTCCGTTCGTGGCGGATTTGTTAAAATATTCCCTTTGCGGCGGCCTTGCCAAAAGATTCCTTTTGAGGCGGTCGCGCATAAGGATTCCCTTTGTGGTGGCTCTACAAAAGGATCAACATGATTACTTGCTTAAAAGCATTAAAAGGTAATGCTTTCTTATGAGGACCATGTGAAAACACAGATATTCAAGATATGTTTGAAGGTTATGGTAAGGAAACCTTGTGAAAACAGAGCTATTCCAAATATGTTTGAAGGTTTTGGTAAGTAAACCCTGTAAACAACACAGGTATCCGATATATGTTTGAAGGTTTCGGTAAGGAAACATTGTGAACACACAAGTATTCCAGATATGTTTGAAGGTGCTGGTAAGGAATCCATGTGAAAACACAGGTATTCCATATTCTACTGTTTTCTGGAGACCGACGCGCTACAAGGAGGTTGGGGGAGCAGGAGGAGGAGGGGTGCCCGTCGCCAGAAAAGAAAAACACAATAACTATGGAATCCATGTGTTTTCACATGGCATGGTGAAGTGGGCGAGGAGGAGGATGAGGAGGAGGAGGAGGAGGAGGATGGGGGAGGAGGATGAGTAGGAGGAGTAGGGGGAGGAACACCAGCAGCAGCACCATCAGCAGCATCAGCAGCAGCCTTACAACGGGCTGTTTCTGAAGGAAACCCTGTGGGAACACAGCTACTCCTGATATGCTTGCAAGTTTAGGCAAGGAAACCCTTTGAAAACACAGATAATCCTAATATTGAAGGTTTTGGTAAGGAAACCCGGTGAAAACACAGATAACCCAGATGATTTTAAAGGTTTTGGTAAGAACCATGCGAAAACACAGATAATCCTGATAACTCTTGGTGTTTGAAGACGGGCGTCCCTCCTCCTCCTCCTGCGCCCCCCAGCCTTGTTGCAGCGCGCCCATATCCCGAAAACTTGAACATATCAGGATTATCTATGTTTTCACAAGGTTTCCGTACCAAAACCTTTAACATTAGCTGGGCGATCTGTGTTTCCACAAGGTTTCCTTACCAAAACCTTCAACGTTATCTGGATTATCAGTTTTTTTTTTTTTTTTTTTTTTTTTTTTTTTTTTTTTTTTTTTTTCACAGGGTTTCCTTACGAAGAGTTGTCCAAATATCAGGAATATCTGTATTTTTCACAGGTGTTCTTGCCTGGCGCATTGTCACTGGGGGGGGGGGGGCGTGGAGCTGGTGACGGAGCAGGGAGAGGGACGCCCGCCTTCAAAAAAACAAGAACTATCAGGATTATCTGTGTTTTCACAAGGTTTCCTTACCACAACCTGTAACATTATCTGGATTATCTGTGTTTTCACCGGGTTTCCTTACCAACACCTTCAACATTATCTGGATTATCTATGTTTTCACAGGGTCTCTGGGCCAACACCTGGCAATCAACCTCTCCCTGAAAAGGAAGGAGGAGGAGGAGGAGGAGGAGACGATCAATATTGGATTTGCGGTTTTGGTGGTTTGGGGGGTGCGGGGGGGGGCGACCATATTTTTGTTGGGGCAATGGGGCTATATGGGCTGTATGGCTATAGGGGTATAGTGATATAGAGCTATTGGGCTATTGGGCTATAGGGGCTATAGAACCTTAGGGCTATGGGGCTATAGGGCTATAGAGCTATAGGGCTAGGGCTCTATAGCTATAGGGCTCTAGGGCTCTAGGGCTATAGGGCCATAGTGCTATACGGCTGTAGGGCTATAGGGCTATAGGGCTACTGGGCCATTGGGTTATTGGGCACCCCCGGGCACCTGGGCAACCCCGGGCACCCGGGCCCGGCCACCGAAATCAGCCACGCACCTCACCAGCCACCCGGGCACCCGGGCACCGCCGGGCACCCGGGCACCCGGGCACCCGGGCCCAGCCACCGACATCGGCGACAAACCTCACCTAACCCTTTAATCCGCTAGGACCCCTACAGAGGCAAGCTCTGATTGGGGAACAAGCATACGATCTCTTCGACCTCCTGGGCAAGAAACCCGCATGCAACACGGGCTCCCGGATGTGCCACCAATCGCAAACACCTCCATCAACTATTCGATCCTTGGCGACGTACTCCAACCACGTGGTGCCGGACTTGGGCTCGCCGTTCAGGATGATGGTCACGTTCTTGTGGCCCAGGCTCTTGGCCGCCGTCTTCCTGCCGAAAGGCCACATGTCTTGACTCTGGGCGCCCAGCGTCAGGGGTTCGGAGACGGTTTTGGCGCCTTGGGCTGAAGAGAAAAAAGGGAGACCGATGAGGCGAATAGGATGTAGCGTCGCCCAGGGAGACTGGACCCTTTCACTGGGTTTGGTTCAGCATCCAGAATAAGTTTTGGAGAGCCCCAGGGCCCCCTGTAAGGGCCCCCTGGGCCGAAAATTGTCAAAAGCTGCTCGTCGTGTTAGTGCACATCGCGAGGGGGTCTGAAGAGGAGAAGGAGGATGAGCATGAGCCCTGAACGCTTCCTGGCCTAGTGGCGCAGGAACACCGCCACGGACTCCCTGATCCAGCTGACCTCCGACGCTGCCCGCGCAGCCCGGGTCAGGGTCTCGTCCTGCCTCAGGCCCGTCGCCCTCTCGATGGCCTCCCTGGACTCCACGGCGGACTTGGTGTTGACGTGGCCCACAGCGGGTGTATCTGGCAACGCCCAGCTCGCCACAAGTGCACGCCCCGAATGCCTGCCGAGGTTGCGCAGTGCAGGGGCCTCGCCCTGCTTGGAGATGTGCTCCAAGACCTCCAGGCACAGGGACACGTCGCACTGCCCGACGTCCAGGGAAGGATCCACCAAGTTGGCGTGCCTCACGCGGCCCTGCGTGTGCTGCTCGATTCCCGGGGCCGCATCGTAGGCGTGGGCCGTCACCAGACCAGTGTCGTTCAGCCACGCCGCGTAGCGCCCGACGAATGCGCCCAGGTCGCAGACGCGGTCCCCCTTGCGGAGCACCTCGGCCAGCATGAAGCGCAGCAGCCCACGGTCGGGCTCCGCCGAGTCGAACGCAGCGCCCATGTACATCGCCTCGCGCGCCAGGAGTCCGTACTCCTGCTCGGCGCCCTCCTCCAGCTCCGTCGGCAACAGCCGCAACGCCTCTGCCTGGCCGCGCTGGTCACGCAAGAGCTGGACGTGGACCGGCAGCTGGAGCAGGCGCCAGACGAGCCAATGCGCCTGCTCGCTCACCTCGGAGGCCATCCTGCTGAACATGGAGTGCCAACCGTGGCGGCCCTCTACCAAGCTCTTTGTGGCCAAATTCCAGCGGAGCGCCCGCAACTGTCTCTCCACCACGTCTCGGTGCTCCAGGGCAGCCACCACCGCTTTCCGGATCTCCTGGCCGACAGGGGTCCCGAGGCAGGCCGCGAGGCGGGGGTTGTAGTCCATTCGCTCGAGCACGGCCAGGAAGAAGCCGAGCAGCTCGTCCACCAAGCGATTGGCGGCGAGAGCGTGGCCACTCCGGGGCGGCGCGCGCGACTGCCACAGCAGCTGCGGAGCCTGTGCGGAATTGGCGAGCTCTGCGGCCCGCAGCTTCGTCTGCAGCTCTTGCAGCCTCTTCTGAGCTTGCACCACGGCGCGCTGCAACAGAGGCATCAGGGTCTGGAAGCAGAGCTCCGGGTCGGCCGTCTCGCAAGTCGGCCGCCCGGGCGTGATCCCCACTGTGCAGGCCTGCCCCGTGGCGCTCCGCAGCGGCGCCTTGAAGCACGGCCCGCCTCCGCACTCGAGCAACATCTCGCGGCTGGCGCTGAGATGGTCTCCGAACAGAGCCAACACGTCCGCGTCCAGCAGGGCGCCGTGCAGGGACCCGGCACCGAGACGGAAATCCGCCATCGACTCGTTCAGCGTGTTCTTCGCGTGCCTCCTGTGTGGCACGTGATACGTCGCTGGCTTGACCATAGCGGAGATCAAGCTACGCCAACCCCGAACATCATCCGCGGCGAGCGCGAAGATCTCGGGTGCCGCCTCTGCGAAGCCCGCGGCCTCGGCAGCTCTCTGCCGCTCTGCCTCCGCGGTGGCCACGCCCCAGCGCAGCGCCAGGCACACGGCCGCGCAGGGCAGCCCCCGGCGTGCGCCAGTGCGGGCACGGGCGCGCTGCGGCATGCGAGCCCGCGCGGTGCCGTCTCGCTGCTGTGGTTGGCAAGAGGGCGGAGGGTGGAGGCAGCGACAAGCCGAACCTTCGGTCACGACGGCTTGGCCAAAGAAGCTACGGACAGGGAGGAGCATGAGGAGGAGGAGGAGGAGGAGGAGGAGGAGGAGGAGGAGGAGGAGGAGGAGGAGGAGGAGGAGGAGGAGGATTGCCTCCGTCTTCAAAATCGCCCAAAGACCTCTCTTGGAATGCATTCTGACAAGAACATCGCGGAGGGAAACCGGTCGTGGCAATGATAATCCTCCCAGAGGCCACCAAAGGAAGACAATACAAACGGTCAAACACATAAATTTCCTTGACCCTCGTAGTCGACCAGCAACAGAAGGAGGAGGAAAAGGAGGGGGAGAGGAGGAGGAATAACGCAACAGGCATCATACCTAATGTTAGTCTACAGTTCAAACAAGAGGACGAGGAGGAGATAGTCGGAGGGCGCCGACATCCTGGCAAAGCCATTCTGGGTCCAAGATCGGTGTCAACGTATCCCTGACAAGGCCGGGAGAGCGTACACAAAGATCCTGGGCCCAGAATCAGCCTCGCCATGATCGGTGAAGTTGTAAAGTTGGCGCTCTTCTCAGGGGAGGAGGACGAGAAAGGAGGAGGAGGTGGAGGAGTAGGAGTACGAGGCGGAGGAGGAGAAGGAGGAGGAGGAGGAGGAAAACGAAAGAGGAGGAGGAGGAGGAGCGACCTGGGGAGGAGGAGGAGGGGAGGAGGAGGAGGAGGAGGAGAGGAGGAGGAGGAGGAGGAGGAGGAGGAGGAGGAGGGGGAGGGGGAGCAGGAGTAGGAGTTGGATGTGGACGGGGAGGAGAAGGAGGGGTGAGGGGGCGGATAGGGGAGGGGGAGGAAGGAGGGGATGGCATGGGATAATAGGAGGGCTGTCGGCGGCGTGGAGGGCGGCGTGGCGGCCGACGATGACCCCGATGCTTACAGCCTCCCTCTTTCTCCTTCTCCTGGTGGTGGCGGTGCCTGTGGTCACGGTTGCTCGCAACCGACTCTCTGACGTTTTGTTCGCTCGTCTCGCGCCCGGGCCCTTCTGACCCTGACGCGTTACCAGGCTGTGCCAGCTCTCTGCGCAGGCCGGGTCAAGCAAACCAGCTCACGGCCCCCAAGAGGCCCTCAAGAGATCCCGGCAAACCCAACAGGATGCTCCACGGGGCCCCCCAAAGGCCCCAGGAGGGCCCAAAAAGGCCGCCTAGAGGTCCCCGAGAGGCCTCCCAAGAGACCCCAAGGAGCCTTCGAGAGAGGCGTCCCAAGAGACCCGAGAGGCGTCTTGTTCGCAACCCAGTTTGGTCCCAACAGTGACCCAAGAAGCCGTCGAGAGCCTCCTCCTCCCCCTCCTCCTCGTCCTCCTCCTCCCCTATCGAGCCCCTTACCCTCCTTCTCGCCCGCCATGGGTACACCAACATATCGCAACAGTCATACAATATGGGCCAGCGGAGTGAGCGAAGCGATGAATTTCGCTGGCCTAACGGGCCAAAGGCGTGCTAGAATATCTGGTGAGAATCCCACCAGCCCTTTAGGACGTAGGTAGTTTGGGGTGTTTCCTCTTCCACCCCCTTCTTCCCCTTCGGGGAGGGGTTTACCCCTCCCCCTATCCCGCCCCTGGGCCTGGACGGGGCGTTCCGCGGGTCGCTGGAGCGTTCAAAACGGCCTCGGCGAGGAAGCCAAAATCATTGTTTTTACTATAGTTTTGGCCCCATTTTGGCCTCTTGGGGGGGCAACGCTAATTGAGGGCAGCCCCCTCTTTGATCGATCTCCTCCGAGATGGCCCCGCGAGCGCTCCCAAGGCTCCCAGGGGTGCCCCAAGAGGGCCCCAAGAGGTGGCCAGGAGGCCCCTAAGAGGCCCCCAAGAGGCCCCCAGGATGCCCCCAAGAGGATCCCCAGAGACCTCCAAGAGGCCCCAAGAGGCCCCCCAGAGGCACCCACGACGCTCCAAGAGGCCTCGGCGAGAATGCCACAATCATTGATTTTACTAAGGTTTTGGCCACATTTTGGCCTCCTGGGGGGGGGGGGCGCTGCTTGAGATGACTCCAACAGCGCCTGGGAGAGCCCAAGATGACCTCTAAGATGGCTCAATATATCCCAAGATGCCGCAAGATGGCTCCCATGATGCTCCAAGAGGCCCCAAGACCGCTCCAAGACGGCTCCAAGTGGCCAAAGAGCCCCCCAGAAGGCCCCGCAGAGGCCCAAATCCTTGTAAAACATTCGGGAACTCAATGTTTTTGGCTTTCTCGCCTGTTCGGTTCCGATGGCCATCCGAGGCCTCAAGATGGCTCCAAGATGGCCCAAGAGGGCTCTAAGAGCGCTCCCACGGCTCCCAAGAGCGCTTCAAGAGGGCCCCAAGAGGCGCCCAGGAGGCTCCAGGAGGCCCCAAGAGGCGCCCAAGAGGCCTCCAAGAGGCTCCCAAGAGACCCCCAAGAGGCCCCAAGAAGCTCTCCGAGGCACCCAAGACGCTCTAAGAGGCGTCCGGGACCGCCAAGAGGCCCCCAAGACGCTCCAAGAGGCCTCCACTGGGGGACCCTTCCTCTGTGTGCTGCCCACTTCCCTGATCGAGGCAATTCCTCTGGGCATCGCTTCTGGTCACGGCAGGTCGGGGTCCCGGCGGGTCAGGGTCACGGATGCAGGAACTCCTGGGCGCGGCCCTGGGGGCCCCTGGAGCGCCCCAGGAACGTCCCAAGGAGACGCCAAGTATGTGGCAGGCCCCATGGCCTCAGGTTAAGAGCGTTCCAAGATGGCCGAACTTGTTTTCAAGACGGCCCAGGAGGCGCCCAAGACGCCGCCCCAGGAGGGCACTCAGAGGATCCCAAGAGGGCCAGAAGAGATCAAGTTCATTGATTTTGCTTAGACTTTTGAAAGATTTTGGCGTTACCGCCTATTCAAGCTTCCAACCGCTCAGGACGGCCCAAGAGGCCTCCAATATCGCCGCAAGTCAGCCCCAGATGCTCCAAGGACGGCCCCAAAGACAGCCCAAGAGAGTCCCAAGATAGCCCAAGAGGCCTCCCCAGAGGGCTCCAGAGGCTCCCATGAGGGTCCCAGCAGTGCAAGTCCGAGTCGACATATCGAGCCTTCCCCGAGTATTACCCACCATTGGTACACCAACATCTAGCAGCAGTGATGCAATGTGGGCCAACGGAGTGAGCGAAGCGATTCATAAACACAGGGTCTAATCGCCCGTACGACATCCCAGACTTTCGCCCACTACATCGACGCAGAGACAATTTACCCTTCACAGACGGCGAAGCGAACCACAGCGAAATCCGCAACGAGCAGGTTATTCGCATACCATGGGCCGAGCTACCACTACTGTCACAACATAAGAAAATACGACTGATGGAACTTTACCACATAAGGACGACACCCTCAAGGACCTGACGGAGAGCACGCAGACTATCTACAACCAGCAGGTCAACACACGCTACAGTTTCATCGTCGACCAAAACAGCGGCGTCAACACGATTCACAAAACCTGCACCCCAGTCTGTTCATCTCCTGCATGCCCACTCCCAACATCAACATCGACACGGGCTCAAGACTTCTTTCGTTCACACACCTACTAGAAAACGTAAAACATATCTCAGGAGCGGCTGCCCTACACCCTCCGTGGGCAACAGTTATCATTGACCGCACCCACAGACACATCACTCCACCTACCACGTACCAGCAACGTGACTACGTCGACACACTACTTACACCATCACACATCATCATCAACCTCGAAAAATGGACCAGCACGGGAAGACTCGAACGTTCCCCACAAGCAGCTGACACACTACCAATGCAATGCCTGCTCACGTCACCGTCCCCGCACAACAAGCAGTGGTCCGCAAGCATCGGAGCAAACGCTGCACAGGCACCAACAGACTGGTGCCCTACACCGATTCCGAGCACACAAGCACAAAACCAACACAATACCCCCACTTGACCTAGCCCAGGCCGCCCCCAACAGCGCGCAGTCCACACCCTTCCCTACCTACCGACCAAGCCGACTTCGACCAGCACGACAATTAGGCCTGTTTCGACAACAACAGCCCACACTTACACGACTTATGCCCAATGTCAGTCAGTCACGAGATGCACTGCCCAGCCCCCTGGAGACCTTTTGCCAACAACGACCCAGACCATGCGACAGCCGCACATTTCAACATCGCACGCAAGTACTACACCCAGCGCTTCCCAGGAGACTTCCACATCATCGACCACTGGCACAGACGTTTTGACAAACCTATCAATAAGTACTCCGCCAACGGCCACCCACCGTATAGAATATCACACTCACCTTTCCGACTCCCATGCCCCATGTCAGCCAGACCCAAGCCAACCTGAACCTCCCAATGCAACTTCTCCTTGACGACGCAAGACAAATCGATCAAGACACCCCACCACCAATACCACACCATGGCAACAGAGAACAGCCCGCCATTTTGATGAGCAAGCACATGCTGTAGCAGAAATTTTGCCAAGATTTCGACTTCAGGCTGAAGCTCGCAATGTAAACAGAACGCGCGCAACATGATCAATGACCCGGCGACGACCACTCTGACAAGCACTACCACCCACCCATTCACTCACATGTCGAAATGGCTAGTCATCATCCCAGGGCCCAGCTGGTCAGACGACTGACATGTGGCAACCGCACTACGTACCAAAACGACCTGCCAACACCACGGTGACCCGACCAGAAACCGCAGCAGCAACATCACTTCCACCAGCATCGACAGCGAACAGCTCAACCAAGAGCAGCCTGAAGAACACCGGACACCACCAACCGACCAACTCCATCAACAACCGCACCACCACACCGAGGCGCAGACCGATTCTAATCCGCAGCCTGCACCACAGGTGCCGCAACCACCACCATCCGTGCCACATAAGCCACTGCGCATCCAACTAGTTATGCCGCCACCCACCACATTCACAGCAAGATTCAGAGGGCTAGCCGACACACCAAAAGAGCCACGCGCCACCCATATATACATCTATATATATATACACATAAATATATGTATATATGTATATATATATATATATATATATATATGTTTAGCCGCCATACGAGGTCTACTTCTCACCCAAGGCCCCCCACCACCAACGCTAGACGACCAAGAATACTGACAAACAAGATCGACACAACTGAACCCACCCGCTCAAAACCCCAACGACTACACCAACAAGGTATTCTCGGATTGCCCACGCGACATGCAGCTGCACCAACATCAGTACGTCCAATACATTAACCACAACATACCGCCTCCAGCCACACCATCACAACCCTCACCACTGACATCAACCACCGAGCAACATCATCAGACTGCGTATGCAGCAAGCGCCAACCCACACCAACAACAAGAGAACCGATCCTCCAACACCACACGGCGACATTCCGACAATGGATGTCAATGGATCCGTATGTATTGATATACCGCTCGTACCAAGGGGCGCCAGGAGGTTCTCAGAGGGACTAGGGTACACGGTTGGGGTCGGCGACAGCCTTAGCTGCTCAACGAACTTGGTAGTGATATGCTGGCAGTCCTACATCTTCTGGGCAAGGGCCAGGCATTCGACGCATTTTGTAACAATGAAAAGCCATGACAACGGCCTCAATTTGCAATTGATTTGGAGCTCCTTCAAGACCAAGTCTTGCTGCTAAGCCACACGGCGGATCTGCTCCGAAAACCAGGCACCACAATGCCTACGCATTCTAGGTACCCCAATGGGACGTGACCCCCTCGTAACATGTGCACTACTCCATCCCCTCCTTTGTTTTACATCACCTGGTTTCTTGATCGTCGTGTGGATCATTATCACCACCATCACTTTATGCCATACTGTGTTGCGCACGCATCCAGTTGCCACTCCACGGCTGCACTGTTTTCTTACGGAGCCAGCCGAGCGAGCCACAGACGACTACCCCACCTCCCTCGAAAGATCGATCCTAGCCACCTCCATCACCCCAACCACTCTGACAGTGCATCTGCTCGACCTGAATACGATTTCCGCGTGTACAACCACGCTTTCAGAGGCACGCTCCGCATTTGGCTACAATGTGCTCTTTTGCTCCTGCAGTCTACTCCAGCCTCGCTCGAGGCACTCAGTGGTGCTCCCCGTAAGGCCGAGCGGATCATGTATTCCTCCTCTTCTATAGTTTATCGTCTTTGCTGACCTTCGTCGCCCAAAGCACACGCACTGCCAACAGCCTGCTTTACATATGCCGGCCTGCCCTTTCACGGCCCCCTGCAGAGACTTGGACACCTCAGGGAATGGACGGAGCTGGCTTCGTGTGAGCAGGGCTCGAGGAAGTTGGGGGTGTGTCAGGACGGAGCCCGCTCTAGAAGGAACGACGCGGTATTTCGCCCCTTTGCACCTTCAACCCGCACAGCCTTGGGCGGAGCCCGCTCCGTCGTGTAGGCCAGGGTGACTCGCCCGTTGCCCTCACAATCGCCCTCTACACCAACTCTCTTCCTTGTGACCCTGTCTGCTTTACGGATGTCCTTACGCAGTTGCCTGTGTTGGCAACCTCATAGCTGTCCACGGCTTTAGCCCATGCGTACTTGTGGCTTCTGACAGTTGGCAAGGGGCACCGCCACCACGAGTTTCACGACTTACGTTCCCGACGAGTCAGCCGACCCTCAGCACCACCACCCGCCCAAGTACGTGTCACACAACTGCCACCCGCACGCCATTTACTTGCGACGTATATTATTTCGTCTCCCTCTCGTTCGGCGCCTCCCTTCTGTTCATGCTTTTATCACGCTCCCCGTTCTCGGCTTCGGTGCGATCGCCTCCTCCGTCGCCCAGGTTGCGTCCACACTCTGCGCCCACAACGGAATGCTCTGTCTGCCGTTTTCCTCATTGTCGAACCTGCTCCTGCTGCACGCAACTGGGCTCAGTGTATGTCCCATCGCTGAAGTCGGTCAAATGTTTCACCAGCTTCCCGACGCAACGGCCATCAAGACGGTGTCGGCCCAACGCGGCCTCGTCACGTGTCGCGAAACAACTTCGCCGGCCCTGCACAAGTTGAGGCCGGGCACATCTTACAAAACTGAAACAGAACCCCGGGCCCGCGCCCTTGCTGGGGACAGAGCAGAGGAGGACGGGGAGGAGGAGGAGGAGGAGGAGAAAGCCATTTGGCCTCTTGGGGCCAGCCGATCCCGATCGATCCATCGGGGTCGGTCGGCGCCTGCCGCCCGATCGATCGCGGTGGCAGGGCGCATCGCGCATCGGCCAGCCCCCGAGGCCGGGCTCACGCGCGCCGCGCGCCATACCCTGCGGCAGGGGGCCACCCGTGCCTCCCTGTCCCCTGCCGCAGGCCGCGGCGCTCGCGGCCGCGCTGCGGCCAAGCGGCGGGACGCCGCGTCATCATCGAGGAGGAGCTCCAGAGGGCGCTGCCCACCGCCGCGAGCGGCAGCAGAGAGCCCAGGACAGGCTCCTGCTCCGCCTGCGGGCAGCGGCCGAGCGCCTGGCCGCCCACCACTCCGCCCAGCCAGCGATGGCTCGTGATGGTAAGGGCAGAGGCGGTGGTGGCCGTAGCGGCAAAGGCCAGGCCCAAGAGGAAGCAGCACCGCCAGCAGCGCCCCCATGGCGCCAGGAGAGGTGGCACGGCGCTGGCTGGCGAGAACAGCACTGGCACGCCGAGCCAGCTGCTGAGGAACCGCCCTGGCGCAGGGAGCCGTCGCGGCCACGACGCTCTGGCCAGGCCAGCCCTCGCCAATGGCCACAGCAGCAGCACCAGCAGCCCAGTCAGCCTCCCTGGCAGCAGCAGCAGCAGCAGCCCAGGGCGGGCAAGGGTGGCCAGGCCAGCTCCAGCAAAGCGGACCAGCGTGCTCAAAAGGACATCGACTCAGTGGCGGCATGCACGCTGGACCAGGCCACCACCCACCCAAAGTGGCAGGCGCCCCCGGCCGACCGCGCAGGCATCCAGAAGTTCCTGAGCACCGCCGATCAGAGGCTGAGGAAGCTGGGCGACCTGATCATTGCCAAGCAGGCCGCGGGGGACAGCACTGAAGAGCAGTTGAGGGAGATCGCGGTCATCAAGTATCAGAAGCTGGTCACGAGAAGGCCGAACGACCAGCTGCAGGTGCTCAGCAAGAGGCGCAAGGCCGTCAAACTCGAAGTCATCGCCCTAGAGGCCAAGTCGAACGAGCTGCGGGACGACCTCAAGGCCAAGCAGCAGGAGTTGAGGCAGCTCGAGTCCAACATCGCCGACGTGAGGGCTGTGCTCGCCGACGGCGGCGCGGCGGACGACGAGGGCGACTGGGACACGGACGGGTTCGGCTTGGCACCGAGCTGGGATGCTTTCCACAAGGCTGTGATTGACAGGCGCCTGAACAGCGAAGCACCTGGTGACGGACTCCCAGCTTGGCCATCAGGAGTGGTGGGGCAATCGCCACGATCAAGAGCCAGCTCGGCAGGCAGCGCAACCAGAGGCTTCGCAGATCAGGTGGCCAAGGCAAATGCGGAGCGGGCCCACCAGCAGCAGCGCCATGCCGAAGCTGAGCAAGAGTTCGCTGCCGAGCTGGCGGAAGTAAGGAGGGTTGCTCGTGAACAAGCGCTCCGCCACAATGGCGAGCAGGCGAAACTGAGGCTGGCACTCAAGGAGGAGTCAGAGCAGCTGCAGCGCATCACCGCAGCGGAGAGCGCAGCCCAGCAGCAGCAACAGCAGCAACACAAGGCCCTCCGACATGAGATCAAGAGGCAACAATACGAGCAGCTCGAGTTCGCGACGCAGATGGAGGCCATAATAATCAGCCATGACACAGCCTTCACTCAAGCCAAGGCAGAGGCGGAAGCCGCGACACACCGGGCAAATCACCTGCATGAGCAGCTCGAGCAAGTACGAGCGGAGCACCGGGAGAAGCCGCAACCCCAGGACGGCGCCTACCAAGACCTGATGAGGGCAAGAGCCGAGGCACAAGAGTCACTGCGACGGGCCCAGCATGAGAGCGCCCAAGCGACAGCTGCAGCGGGTAATCTCAAGCAGCAGCTCGCCAGGCAGGAGCTGGTCATGGAAGAGAAGTTCCAGGAGGCCAAAAAGAACCACGCCCTCGAGATAGAAGCTGCCGCCGAATCAGCCAGGGTCCAGGCAATCGCCCAGGCTCAAGTGGTTGCCAACGCCAAGGGAAAAGGGGCCCTCCCGCCGGCAGAGGCGGCCAGGCTGCAAGGGATCGTCCAGACAGCAGCACGGCAGCAGGAGCGGCTCACGCAGACCAAAAACGAGCTCGAGGCAGCTGAAGCCCGCATACACGAGCTACAGCAGTACTCCAAGCTTGAGGCGGGCGCTGCGCAGCGTGCAGCACAGGTGGCATACCATGAAGCAGCGGAGCTGAGAAGCGCCAACAAGGAGCGGCAAGTCCCGCATGAGGTGCAGGCTTTGCAGTTCGCCCTGCTAAGGACTAGAGCAGAGGAGGAGGAGATCGCGAAGGCCAGCCTGAAGGACAAGGAGGCAATGCGGGCAGAGCTCGAAGGCGGTGTTGAGGGAATAAGGGCGAGTCTCACCCGCCAAGTCATGATAGAAGAGGCGAACGCACATGACTTGCAGCTGCACACAGAGAGCCTGCGACAGGAACTGAGCAGCTACGCGGTGCAGCTGAGCGAGCAAAAGTCCAACGCAGAGGTGCAGGAGCAGGCGCTCGAGGAGGAGCTCGCCCAGGCCCTCACCTTCAGGATCGCCAGCATGGAGGAGGCCTCCGCCATGGAAGACTTCGCCAGCCAGCAGAGGACGGGCAGGGAGGAGGCTATCCACCTTGCGCTGCAAGAAAGCCTCCAGCGCTCCAGCACGCTGCACACCGAGCTAGACGCCATCGCAAAGAAGGAGCAGCAGGGCGCGTCGGAGACAGAGGAGCTAAAGCTGAGGATGCAGAGCCTGGAAGCCATCGCAGCCAGCAGGGAACGTGAACGCAAGGCCATGGTCAACCTGTACGCCGAGATGAGGCAATACGGACAGGAGGGCTACGACTTCACCAAGAGGGCAGCTCATCATCTCGTCCAAGGGGGCCACCTCCCAACGTCCCAAGAGTCCATGGACGACTACCAGGAGGCCGCCGACCTGTACGAGGAAGCCAGAGGAGCAGCCGAGGCAGCGGCCGCCACAGTTGAGCCCCCCGTTGCGACCTTCCAAATTGGTGCAGCTGAGGAGCGCCCAGCCAACAGGGGCCGCAGGCAGAGCAGCCCCTCCCCTCGGAGGCCAGCATCAAATAGGTCAGCCAGGTCAGCAACCCGCCAGACCGACGAAGGCGAGGCCCTCCTCACAGAGCGTGACAGGTCCAGGAGCCCCGACAGGCCAGACCCGCACGAGGAGGCAGAAAGATACGAGCGCGAACAAGATGAGTTGCACAGACAAGCTGCTGAGGAGAAAGCACAATGGGAAGCCGTACAGATGGAGGAGGAGCTGGAGTCCGCAGTGAGGGACCACGAGGCGAAGGAGATCCAAAGGCGCTACTACGAGGAGGCCCCCCTGACCCAGTTCGGCACAGCGGGCGCGCAGGACTCACGAGCGGATGACGACGGCTCGGAGCACGCGCCGATGATCTACCCCGCCAGGTGGCCGCCCTGGAGCCAGGATCACCCCGCACCCGAGGAGGGTGATGAGATGAGGGGGATCACGCAGCACGAGGCAGACACAGACCTGGCATCCACGTCAAGGGCTAGCTCGGTACCAGCAGAGCAAGGAGACCCTCCCACCCCGACAGCATCTCAGGTAATCCTCATTCCAGCATCGCCAGCGCCACTCAGCGAGATGTCACTCACGCCCACAGTTCCATTCGGGCATGAGGAGCAGCGCGGCCACGGTGGTGGAGAGGGAGCCGGCAGCTTCGTATTGACCCCTCCCCCTGCGTCCCAGCAGAACGCGGAGGCGGCAGGGGCCAGCATCGAGAGGCAGTATGAGGGCATCGACATCATGACGCGCCAGCACACCTCAGCCGCCGCCGCAGCTGCAGCCCTCGAAGAGGCGTTCGGTCCAGTGCCCGCATTTCCAGGAGAAGACATCAGCCAGGCCCACAAGGGTCAGCGGGTAGACTCTGGAGAGTCAGGCATAGCCCGTTTTCGTGGCCGAGTGGCCCGCAGGAGGGACGAGACAAGGGGCACAGCAACCCCCTCCCCTCCTGCAACTCCTGGAGCCGAGGTGCAGGCAGCAGCAGCGCCCGCCGAATCCCCCCGAGGGGGGGAGGGGGCCTAGCAGCGCCGCCAGGCTTCAGGTTATGCATGACAGAATTCATCGCCAGGAGGCGGCCGATGAGTCCAACAGGGCAGAGCACGACGGATGTGGGACTTCGTCACGCTCTCCGATCAGTTCGACAGCATCGATCTCCTGGGCAGCATCGGGGAGAGCAGCTGGGGCCCAAAGCCCGCAGCACGGCAGTGGGGTCCTCCACTACGATGCTCGACCTACCCACCACCAGAGGCTTGACAGCACGGCGGGCCCTGGAGGTAATTGCGACAGCCGTCTTGTAACAAATGGACCAGCGGAGATTCCGACAATCTCGCGCACCAGATCAGGTACACCCAGGAGTCCAGGGTCTCGAGGGGCCACGACTCCAAACAGATGTGATACCGCAACGGGCATCGGCAGCGGGATGGCCACTCCCAATCGCAGCAGCCAGCATCAGCAGCGGTATCAGTCACCTGGGTCTCGAGGGGCCAACGTGACACCACCACGGCCGACACGAGGGCCGCCCGCCGCGTCTCGAGGGGCGCTAGGCGGCAACCAAGGCGGCCCACTACCAGGGAGGAGTGAGGCATCCGCCAATCTGTCAGCACTCCAGGTCACAAGCCACCAAGATGGCTGCAAGGATGCGTTACCGGCTGCCCTTGCAATCAGTGTGCAACCCTCCGCCATTCGAGTCCATGAGATCGAGAACGTGGAAAGGACCTTTCTCGACGGTCAAAACTCGGCTGGCAGCGAGGCAGAGGATGGCATGGAGCAGTGCTACGAGAACTGGAGGCAAGCGTGCGCAGTCGCAGCCTTCCGAACAGCCCAGCGGAGTGCACGCCGCGCACGGCGTGCTGCGGAGAGCCACAGTCGTCGGGACAACAGCAGCAGCCGCAACAAGTACCACGACCTGGCGGTGGATCCAGACCCGTCGGGCTCAGCAGCTCAACCAGCAGCACCAGTGCCCCCAGTCCCGACGGACCCAAGCAGCTCACCGCTGTCCAGCAGTTGGAAGCCAACGCTCCCCTCGGCATCAGCGCGCTCCCACCACGGCACGGGTGCTACCAGTCACCCAGACGCCCTGGATGGCGAACCTCATCGTCTACGTGACAGCATGCTCCACGCCCAATCACGCGAGCCCCTGTTCAGTCAGGCCGCGCGGGCTGGATCGGACAACTTGAACTACGATGAGGGGAGCCAAATGCCATCACTACAACCCGTGAAGCGGAGTGCGTCTCAGGCTGGAGCCATATCACCAGCCCCACCAACGCGTTCTCCGACGCCACGGCCACCTCCAGCACACATCACCACTACACCAAGTCCAGTTCCACAGGGCATGGGGCCGGCGCCAGGCCACGACATCGAGTACTCTCCCGAGTATATCAATGCAGAGAGGGCCAGGCGTGGCCGAAGGCGACCGCAGATCCCCACCACGACAGCACGAGAAAGAGGCCAAGCGACAGTGCTGCCAGTTCTCAGCCAGGACCCAGTAGCCGAGATCCTTCGTGGCCGAGGCCGAGTCAACGTCTGCGACGACGTCGACGCTACGACCCTGCACAGCATGGCAAGGTTGGCGTTGGAGATGTGCCCATCACGAGAGCTGCCGACCAGGCGGACACACATCTACACGGACGGCAGCTACAACGGCATCCCACACTCAGCCGCCTGGGCAGTTGTCATTGTCGACGAGTACGACGACGGGAGCAACCTGCGAGGCCCGTTCGGCTTTCGGGGTTTCATTGCTGGCAAAGTCACCGAAACCCTAGACGACATGGCCAACAACGAGAAGGTGACGGCATACACAGCGGAGCTCACGGCAGTACTCTGGGCGTTGATGTGGGCCCTTGGTCAAGATACCGACGCGCCCATCGAGATCACGCCTGACGCCCTCAACGTCATCAACCTGGCCAAAGGCGAAGCCCAATGCCACGTACATCCGAGGTTGGGGGCAGTCATTCGCACACTTGCAGGCCTCCTCCAACAAGCCCGACCCACCCAGTGGCACCATATTAATTCGCACATCGGGCACCCTTGGAACGAGCTCGCTGATGGGATAGCAGATCAAGCCTCGGCCAGCGACCTGATGGACCCGAACATTGCAGCTGTACAGGCGATCGCCCACAACAAGTTCCTCTCCTGGGAATGGCTGCGATCAGCGCCAGACGCGGTCAAGGCCGCATACCCGCCCCTGCGGCATAAAGACTTCATCATTGAGGCCACTCAGCCGCAGGCAGCCCCAGGAGCGATCCAGAGGCCCATCAGCACTATCACCATCAAGGCCGACCTCAACGTGAACCTGTGCACGTACAACTGCAGGTCACTCAAGGCCACCGTGAGCTTCAAGCCGGGCAAAGGCAAGGCGGCCGGCAAAAGCAAGCAGAGCCTCTCCAAGGTCACGCACCTAGCAGCACAGTTTGCTGACATGGGCCTGCACGTCGTCGCCCTGCAGGAGACCCAGAGCGAAGGAGACGTCCGCAATGTAGGTGAATACGTCTGCTACTCATCAGGCCACATGCAGCAGAACAGAGGGTGCGACATCTGGCTCAACGTCTCCCAACCTATCAGCACGAGTGGGGCAGCGAAGTACCTAAGTGCCAAAGACACCCTCGTCCTCCACCAGCACGACAGGCTCTTGATCATCAAGACCCGCGTTGCAGGCACAGATATGGTTATCGCATCCGCATACGCACCCCACGAAGACTCCCACGCGGCGGAGAAGAGAGAATTCAGGGAGTCTGCTCAGCGATTGACCGACAAGTACCGAGTGGACATCTTCATGGGGGACCTGAACGGGCGTCTTGGCGACTACGAGTCCCCAGGAGTTGGCACCAGTGGGTACCCGGAAGTGACCAACGGCAACGGCAAGCACATCATCAGCTTCGCTGCCGACACTAACATGGAGGTCATCAACACCACGAGGGATCCAGGCAACAACTCATATACGCACGTCGGATCGAAGGGGCAGCACCACAGGATAGACTACATCCTGCTGAACTCCTCGATCGCCCCATACGTCGCGAGCTGCAGCACGGAGCCAGGTCTGGACCGAGGCACAGCTGCACAAGACCACATACCAGTGCTAGCCAGCCTCAAGTGGGTCGTCTGCAAGACCACCAAGGCCTCAGGACCGAGGCCCGATCTGACCAACTTGAACAACGACGTCGCCAAGGCCAGCTTCAAGGAGATCCTCAAGCAGGCCCCGATCATCCCGTGGGAGGTGGACGTCAACACCCACTGCGAGGAGGCCATCAGGGTCATTAACGACGCGGCCATCCAGGCCTTCGGCAAGGCCTCCAGGGCAACGAGGAAGCCCTACGTCACCAAGACTACCATGGGCCTGATCCGAGCCAGGCGCCTCACACTCAGAGTCCACCGTGCAGTACTCAGAAGAGAAGCCCACGACGGCCGACCTGGACGACTAGTAGCCCACGCCCACTCTCTTTGTGCAGGCGATGTAGGGGACTCACTCTCTCTTTGGAGCAGAGAGCGTGGCGACGACGACGGCACCATCCACGACATCCACCACTACGCGCACCTCCTCCTGAACTGGACAATCTCGCCCATGGACTACGCCATGGCCATCCTTTCCTTCCTCGCCAGGTCTGGGCCCATAGTTGCCGCGGCCGTCGAGAAGGACCGAAGCGCATTCCTCAGTCGGCTTGCCTCGGCAGCGTCCTCCGCCTCAGCTGCGAACGACGCTGCGGCCCAGTGGAAGGCTTACCGAGACCTACTAAGGTATGGAGGGAGGAAGGCGAAATTCCCAGCAGGAAAGCCCATGCGGCTCGACAAGGATGGAGAGGTGATCCACAATTCCCAGGAAATGGCGGACCAGGAGCTCAACCATTTCGCGAAGATACAGGCCGGGAAGATCGTGACAGCGGATGATCTTGCTGACAAGTACAATCACGACAGCAAGATCAGGCCTTTCGACGGCATGCTGGATCTCTCCATGGTGATGCCCCTGGCCGTCTGTCAGGCCCAGTCCGCTGCGGCCAAGGCTGGGACGCAAGGAGGCCCCGACGGGCTCGCGAACGCTGTCCTCAGGGCGGCCCCCACGGAGGCAGCGAGGCTACTGCACCCCCTCTTCACCAAGGTGGCGACCACCGTGAGAGAGCCGCTGAGCTTCAAGGGTGGAGACCTGGTCGCAATTCCCAAAGGAAAAGGCGACCCAAGGTACCTCCAAGCCTACCGCGAGATCCTCTTGAACAACGTCCTGGGCAAGCACCACCACAAATACCTAAGGACCATGCTCAACACTACCCTCGCCATAGCGCTGGAGGACATCCAGGTTGGCGGCCGGCCCAAGCGAGGGGCGGACATGGCAGTCCTTGCAGCGCGCCTCTTCACCGAGAGAAGTCAGGCCCAAGGGAAGTGCTCCATGATAAGCTGCTACGACTTAAAGGAGGCCTTCTACTCGGTTGTAGTCCAACTGGTGCATGGTATCCCAGGTGAAGAGGACGAAGTCCAGGAGGTGCTAGAGAACCTCGAGGTTCCCCTGTGGGCCCAGCCGCAGCTGGAGCACCTCATGGCCAACCCAGGGATACTCGACACAGTGTTGGACGGCTCCCACCTGGCTGCCCTCATTGCAGAAGGATATCGCAACAGGTGGACATCACACAAGTTTTCCCAGAACCTTATGGCACCGCACAAGGGCACGAGGCCTGGCGTGCCCCTGGCCGACGCGGACTTCAATCTGCTATTCGGCCGAGTCCACCGCATGATTGACAACTACCTTGCGCAGCGAGGGCTACGACCTCAGGGCAAGCCTCTTGACAGCAGCTTCGCATGCGACAACGACCCCACAGATGGGCCACTCCAGGAGCAAGAACCACATGGCCTATCGTTTGTCGATGACCTAACGGGCATGCACGTGTTCACCAGCCCCGACCACATTCAGCATGAGGCCACCGAGTTCTGCGAAGCCGTCTACTGCGCCGCCAGCACCTTCGGCCTCCAGCTGCAACTCACCAAGACCAAGGTGATGATTGACTTCAGTGGGCCTGGGAGCCGGCAAGCGCGGGCCAGTTTCTACTCCGAGGGAGTGCCGAGGATCGAGGTCCCCCTTGCAGGGAGTTACGTCGAGGTGGTTCGTCACCACAAGCTCCTCGGGACCTACGTGACCGACAATGCATCCCCTGGGGTGGATGTCGCAGTGAAGGTAGCCACTGCAGCGACATCCACGAGGCCTCTCCATCGCGAAGTCCACAGGCGATCAGAGCTGGCAATCAAAGACAAGGCCTATTTAGCCGACAGCGTGGTGCTATCCCAGCTATTATACAATGCGTCTACCTGGCCCGAACTCACCGCAGGCCAGGCCAGGAATTTCAACAACCAGTACATCGTCAACTACGCTGCTGCGCAGAGGATCACTTGGAAAGTACGACAGAAAAAGGAAGTAACGAACACCCAGATCCTCGAAGGAGTCGACAAGCTGCCCCCAGAGATAGTCCTGCGACTTGAGAGGTTACGGCTATTTGGCAGATGCCTCAACTGGGGACCCCTGCACCTCCGCCGGCTACTTAGCCAAGCATGGGACGGTAGCTACGGCTGGGTGGCACTGCTCCGCCGAGACCTGGATTGGGTCCGCGACCACACAGGACCTGACGAGCGTGGTGGAGCATACACGCTCGAGGACTGGAAGGACTGGGCCAGGAACGACTACCAAAGCTACCTCAGCGCAGTAAAGAAAGCTTGCCAACGTGGCAAAGCTCGCCAGTACGACCACAACCACCAAGCTCGATGGAGGCTTCGACTCCAACGGTGGACCAACACGGAAGCCATCTCGTCCTTCCCAGACCAGCATTTCGAGCATCAGCGCAAGTACTTATGCTACCACTGTGGACGTACTGAAGCCAGCGCAGCAGTGCTACGAGCACACATCACCAAGGACCACACCTCGTCGGGTCATCCTATTTCGTGGGCAACTGGTTCGGTCTGCTACGGATGCGGCATGGATTATCGTACTACAAACAGGCTGGTCAAACACTTGCTGAGAGTGCGCAAGTGCGCTCGACATTGGAGAAAGACGCGCCCAGCAATCCTAAGTAGAGCCGAGCTGCAGCACAACCAGCAAATTGTCCGCGACCAGCAGCAGGCGAACAGAAGGGCGGGCAGGCCTATCGACTGGGCAGAGAAGCCTGCAGTCCCTGCTCGCCCTCCAGAAATACATACGGACGAGGACAGCGACGACAGCAACGGCGGCCACTACGAGAGCCTTGAGCTGCCCTTCATTGAGGAGCAGCCACCGCCGCCAGCCGCTGTACCGAGGCCCAGACCAGCTCGGACGTTATATGTGCTGCATCTATTCAGCGGCCGTCGCCGAGACGGAGATGTTCAGGACTGGTTTGACCGCCTCAGCAGTCGGGCTGCTTGCGACATACACATGCTCAGCCTGGACATCGCCAACGACCCGACCTTCGGCGACCTGACATCTGAGGTCGCAGTCAGCAAGTGGCGAGACATGGCACAAGCAGGAAGAATTGCAGGAGTCATCGGCGGACCGCCGTGCGAGACCTGGAGCCGAGCGCGCCACTTGCCCCCCAATGGCTGCAGGGGTCGGCCACCAAGACCCCTAAGGGGCGGCAATAGCCTGTGGGGCTTTCGCTACCTTTCCCGCCCAGAGATGGAGCAAGTAGCGACAGGCAACCGCCTATACAGGACACAGCTGGAACTTATGTACATGTGCCTCAATTTGGGAGTCCCAGGCATGCTCGAGCACCCGTCTGAGCCCATCGAGGAGCACTTCGCCAGCTCCTGGAAGCTTCCCGAGATGCGCCATCTCCTGAACCAGCAGGGAGTCGAGCTGATCACCTTCGACCAGTGCACCTGTGGAGCGCGCTCGAGGAAATCCACAAGCCTGATGGCGGTATCCCTACCAACCCTCCGAGCAGAAATCAGGAGACTGCCTGGAAGTGGAAGGTGCTTTCACACGGCCTCCTACCATGCGGAGCTGGCAGGCATCAACGATGAAGGCCAGTGGCGCACCGCGCCGGCCAAGGAGTACCCGAACAGGATGTGCCAGGCCATCGCGACCGCACTGGTGAAGCAGATCAGGTGGCGCTTTGGCGAGTCGCCCAACGACGTCCAGGGGTGGCACATCGACGACGACGTGGCCCACTTCTTCCAGCCGCTCGACCACTACAAGACCAGGGAGATGGGTCAGGACTACTATCGAGGCAGCAGGCGGAACGGCTCACCGACCTGGCTGGAAGAGGCAAGGGAGTGGGCCCGGCAGGACCGACCCGACAAGGCAATCGGCAGGGCCACCACCTCGACAGGAGCTGTTCGGGCACAGGCTGACAACGAGGATCGTGACGAAGCGCCTTGACGACATGTACAAAAGAATCAGAACGCAAGTCCTGAGGAAGCCCCGAATGCGTGGGAACACCTCAGGCTACGTCGCCAAGTTTTGCACAAGTTGTCAGGACGCAAGACCTGGGGAAACCCCGAATGCGAGGGAACACCCCAGGCTCACGTCGCCACGTTTTGCACAGTGACGGACACGGCCGCCGTACAGCCAGGGCTCAGAAGTACCAGCCCGATGACCCCAACTGCACCAAGTACCAGTCAACGTTGCCCTGGTGAGGCAAGGATCAAACTTCGAGACGGGCTCGAAGGGCGGGGGGGCAGGACGAGGACTGCCCGCGCCCACCAGGGGGGATGGTGAGGGGCAGGGTTATGTAGTCGCCGTCGCCGCCCTGTCGCCGCCTCGTCGCGCCCGTCGTCTGGGCCAGTGTGGCGCTCAGGCGGCTATGTGGTGACCGTCGGCGCCCCGTCGCCGCCTCCTCGTTTGGGCCTATGTGGCAGTCTGGCGGCTATGCCGTCGCCGTCGCGGCCCCGTTGGCTCTGCCTTTCAAAAGGAAATTCGGATCCACCGCCCCCCCAAGGGCTCATTCTAGATAGGAGTTTGCACCATCGTTCATTCTAGATATGAAACCATACCACCCCAGGCAAGTCGGATTCGGACATCCCCTGCGCCCCTGACAACGAATACTATGCGCGCGCACTCGTGGATCAAACATAACTGATTACCCACATGCCCTTTTCAAAACAAAGCTGGACAAAATCCACACGCGCGCGGAGTCGTGCGCGCATGCCAACATTTGTCAACCGCGCTGGGTTTCGTAAGGGATGCAAGACTGAGGTTCCCGACATCATACAAACAACCAATAGTTTGCACCATGGCTTTTCAAAAAAGCATGCGAGCGCGCTCTGGCGAATTTTTACGAAACCCACACGATTATTAAACGATTTCATCGTTTCCGGCCTGCCTGTCGCGCGCGCGTGTCGAAATCATTCGAGCGCCCCGGCGCGTGTACTGTGGGCGCGGATCCCACGCAACCAGTGTGACAAAGTCCACACGCGCGCGGTGTCGCGCGCGCGCATGCCGAAATCCGTTAAACAAACGCGAGGTATCGTATGGTTTCCAAGATCGAATTTCCCGCAAACATGCAAAAACGATGGTGCTGCAAGATGCTTGTTCAAGAAAGAACGGCGTGCGCGCTTTTGCGAATTCTTGCGAAAACCATGGTCTTCCAGCATCTTCATCACATGCGACCATCCGGGCCTCTCACGTGCGCATCTCGGAATCATTCGGACTCCTTTGCGCGATTTGGGGGGTGTGTGGGGGGGGGGGGGGCACGCCTGTTGTCAAACAGTACGCTGCGGGCCACTCGCGCCCGTCGGCCGCGCGCGCATGTCGAAACCCTTCCACAGCCTTCATCGCCGACACGTGGACACCATCATCGTCATCGGCGTGATCAACATCGGCACCGTTATTGGCCTTGCCGCCCTCATCATCATCGTCACCAGCATGGGTACTATCATCATCGTGTCTGCCGTTGTCGGAGTGGCCATGATACCGCGCCCGGCTAGAGCGGCCGCAGCGAAGCGCCAGCCAGCGCCAAGCTATCATCGCAGTCGGGGCCGCATAGGTTCTGCAAGCCATGTTGCGGCAACCCACCACCGACATCTTACAATAACATTAAATTTCGTCAGAATTTCAAAACTGAATGTCCCGAACACAAACATGATCGACCCACGAACCCAGAAAGGAATATAGAAATGTAAGGCATTGCAACATTTCAAAGACACCTGATTGGGCGACGGGCACATGCAATGCTGAATGTATCGATGATGATGTACTGTGCCGACGGCTGTGCTGTGCTACGCCGTGCTGAACTGCGATGTGCCATGCCGCGATTGTGCTCTAAATAGCGTTGTGAATCGAGTCTTCCCTGGCATCCGAGTCCTCACCGAACTGATCTGGAGCGTAAGCTCGAGCTGCCTGAGTAGATGGTAGCTGCCCCAGAACTAATCGACAGAGGGAACATGCCAGGAGGACGCGCCGCGGAACGTCCCAAGGGACGCGCCAGGCGACGTGCCAGGGGACGTGCCATGGGGACGCACCGCGGGACGTGCCAAGGGGACGCGCTACGGAACGTGCCAATGGACGTGCCGAGGGACGTGCCAGGGGACGCGCCGCACGACGTGCCAGGTGGACTCGTCACGGAAGGCGCCAAGGAACGTGCCAAGGTGCATAGTTGAGTGTACCGATGTTGATGTACCGTGCCGACGGCTGTGCTGTGCTGGGCCGTGCTGAACTGCGATGTGCCATGCTGCAATTGTGCTCTATATAGCGTTGTGGATCGAGTCCTCCCTGGCAGCGGAGTCCTCACCGAACTGATCTGGATCGTAAGCTCGAGCTGCCTGAGCAGATGGTAGCTGCCCCAGAACTAATCGACAGAGGGAACATGGCAAGAGGACGCGCCGCGGAACGTCCCAAGGGACGCGCCAGGCGACGTGCCAGGGGACGTGCCATGGGCACGCACCGCGGGACGTGCCAAGGGGACGCGCTACGGAACGTGCCAATGGACGTGCACCGCGCGACGTGCCAGGGGGACTCGCCACGGGACGCTCCGCGGAACGTGCCAGGCAACATGCCAGGCTGCAGTGCTAAGGGTATCGATATTGATGTACCGTGCCGAGGGCTGTGCTGTGCCTGGGCGACCTGGACACGTGAAAACACGCGTTTCGCTCAAGACGTTGTCAGCACATCCTCATGCTAGACATCCGCCTGGGCAACCAGGACACGTGCAAACAAGCGTCTCGCTCGAGACATCCTCAACAAATGCTCATGCTAGACATCCACCTGTGCGACCTGGACACGTGAAAACAAGCCTCTGGTTCGAGACATCCTCAACAAATCCACATGCTAGACATCTGTCGGGGTCACCTGGAGGCGTGAAACCAAGTGTCTCGCTCGAGACATCCTTAAGACCTGGGCACGTGAAAACAAGCAATCCACTTGAGACATCCTCAGAATTCAGGTCCCCAGGAGAGGACAATCTATAACACAAAGCAAGCGTTTCGCTCGAGACATCCTCCACAAATTCTGAGAAGAACAAGCGTTTCGCTAGAGACATCCTCAAATTCTAATTCGCCGGCCCTACGCGACCTCGTTATTTATCGCAAAAGAAATTCGCCGGGCCTACAGCAGTCAAAACCGGGGGTCAACCTACTAAAAGAGAACCCTAGGCCTACGCAATTTCCGGGAAAAACATCACATGGTTTAGCAACGCCTGCTTTCAAAACAAAGCCTGCGCTCGCTCCCTTGCGTTTTTATATGTAAACAACCCAAGGTTTTTTGTTCGACATGTTCATTCAGGTCGGCCAAATTGGCCCCTCGCACCGCATGCCAAAATCATTCGAACGCCCTTGCGCGCGTGCTGTGGTGGGCACGATCCGTTTCAAAAATAACCATGCGTGCCACGCGCGCGCGTCGGCCGCGCGCGCATGTCGAACTCGTGCCAAAACCTCCATTACCGACGCGACGGCGCCGTCACCGTCGCCGGCGTGATCAACATCGGCGCCGTCACTGGCCTTGCCGTCGTCGCTGTCATCATCGTCACCAACTTCGCTACCATCATCATTATTGTCATCATCATCATCACCATCGTCATCATCATCGCATCTACCGTTGTTGACATTGCCACAACACCGCGCCCGCCCAAGTCGCTGACTCGCACTGAAGTGCCTGCTGGGAAGTGCCCAGCGGTCAGCGCCATCGCGGCCGCGTCGGCAGCGCCAAACTATCTGGCTGCGGCGTGCGCGAGCATGCGCGGGCAAGCGTGGCCGCAGAAATTCTCATCTCCAAATGAATATTAAAACCTGCTGCCCTCCCCCACCCAGGGTTAATGGATTAACGGCCCACCTTTTTTGGCATTGCAATTTACATACGAGTATGCCCAATCGATCACCCTATATATGAATTCGTACCATCCCAACCAGGCCGGAGTTCGACCCGCCCCCCTCATCTTCTGCCAAAAAACAACGCGCGCACACTCGTCAATCACAAATCCGCCGACCCTGTCGGCGTGTGCGAGGGGCTTGGCTGTTCGAGTCGTCGTCTCCGTCGGTCGTCGTCTCCGTCGCCCCCTTTCCCTGTAGCTTCCTTCTCAAGCTCGTCAGCATGAGAAAAATCGAGCAGTGTCGTAATCGAGTCGAAGGGAAGCCCCTTCCCTTCGATCTCTTCCCCAGGGGGGGGGTCCCGGGGGGGGGTGGAGGGTGGGGTGGGGGGGCAGATTCGTTTTTCCTCGGGCGGCCTCGAAACCTCGAAAACACTCCAAATGAGGTCCGAATGCCCAACATGGCCCCCGAGACGGCCCAAGAGGGCCCCGAGTCGCCCAAAGATCGGCCGAAAACGCCCAAGATAGCCCCTAGACCGTCCAAGAAGCCTCCAAGACGTCCCAGGCCCCCTCCAAGAGACCCCCAGGAAGCCCCAAGAGGCCCCCACGAGGCTTCCAAGCGGCCCCTAAGAGCTTCCCAAGAGGCCCACAAACTACCCCCACGAGGCCCCCAAGAGCGCTCGTCGTCGTCGTCGTCGTCGTCGCCATTCAGGGTCGGCGGCACCGGCCGTAAGGCCTTCGCAATCATCATATTCCAAAAACCCCCAGCAACGTAAACACGACGAAATGCACACGCGCGCGTCGTCGCACGCGCATGCCAACATCTGTCATTCTTTATTTTTATATATACATATATAATATAAATTATAAACGAACGTTCAAAATCCAGAGTCACGAACACATTTCAAAGCAAATGGTTTCAAAGCGAAGAATTCCAAACCAAAAACCTGCGCCCGCGCTCTGGCGAGCTCTTAAGAAACATGATCGACCCACGAACCCGGAAAGGAATAGAGAAATGTAAAGCATTGCAACATTTCAAAGACACCTGATTGGGCGACAGGCACATGCAATGCTGACTGTATCGATGATGATGTACTGTGCCGAGGGCTGTGCTGTGCTACGCCGTGCTGAACTGCGATGTGCCATGCCGCGATTGTGCTCTATATAGCGTTGTGGATCGAGTCCTCCCTGGCATCCGAGTCCTCACCGAACTGATCTGGAGCGTAAGCTCGAGCTGCCTGAGCAGATGGTAGCTGCCCCAGAACTAATCGACAGAGGGAACATGCCAAGAGGACGCGCCGCGGAACGTCCCAAGGGACGCGCCAGGCGACGTGCCAGGGGACGTGCCATGGGGACGCACCGCGGGACGTGCCAAGGGGACGCGCTACGGAACGTGCCAATGGACGTGCCGAGGGACGTGCCAGGGGACGCGCCGCGCGACGTGCCAAGTGGACTCGCCACGGAACGCGCCAAGGAACGTGCCAAGGTGCATAGTTGAGTGTATCGATCTTGATGTACCGTGCCGACGGCTGTGCTGTGCTGGGCCGTGCTGAACTGCGATGTGCCATGCCGCCATTGTGCTCTATATAGCGTTGTGGATCGAGTCCTCCCTGGCATCCGAGTCCTCACCGAACTGATCTGGATCGTAAGCTCGAGCTGCCTGAGCAGATGGTAGCTGCCCCAGAACTAATCGACAGAGGGAACATGCCAAGAGGACGCGCCGCGGAACGTCCCAAGGGACGCGCCAGGCGACGTGCCAGGGGACGTGCCATGGGGACGCACCGCGGGACGTGCCAAGGGGACGCGCTACGGAACGTGCCAATGGACGTGCCGACGTGCCAGGGGACGCGCCGCGCGACGTGCCAGGTGGACTCGCCACGGAACGCGCGAAGGAAAGTGCCAAGGTGCATAGTTGACTGTATCGATCTTGATGTACCGTGCCGACGGCTGTGCTGTGCTGGGCCGTGCTGAACTGCGGATCGAGTCCTCCCTGGCATCCGAGTCCTCACCGAACTGATCTGGATCGTAAGCTCGAGCTGCCTGAGCAGATGGTAGCTGGACAAACGTGCCGCCAGGCGACTTGCCAGGGGACGTGCCATGGGCACGCACCGCGGGACGTGCCAAGGGGACGCGCTACGGAACGTGCCAATGGACGTGCACCGCGCGACGTGCCAAGGGGACTCGCCACGGGACACTGCGGAACGTGCCAGGCAACATGCCAGGCTGCAATGCTAAGGGTATCAGTATTGATGTACCGTGCCGAGGGCTGTGCTGTGCCTGGGCGACCTGGACACGTGAAAACACGCGTTTCGCTCAAGGCGTTGTCAGCATATCCTCATGCTAGACATCCGCCTGGGCAAACTGGACACGTGCAAACAAGCGTCTCGCTCGAGACATCCTCAACACATGCTCATGCTGGACATCCGCCTGGGCGACCTGGACACGTGAAAACAAGCCTCTTGTTCGAGACATCCTCAACAAATCCTCATGCGAGACATCCACCTGTGCGACCTGGAAGCGTGAAACCAAGCGTCTCGCTCGAGACATCCTCAAGACCTGGGCACGTGAAAACAAGCAATCCACTTGAGAGATCCTCATAATTCAGGTCCCCAGGAGAGGACAGTCTAAAACACAAAACAAGCGTTTCGCTCGAGACATCCTCAACCAATTCTGAAAACAAGCGTTTCGCTAGAGACATCCTCAAACTTTAATTCGCCGGCCCTACGCGACCTCGTTATTAATAGCAAAAGAAATTTGCCGGCCCTACAGCCGTCAAAACCGGGGGTAAACCTAATAAAAGAGAACCCTGGGCCTACGCCCTTTCCGGGAAAAAAACAATGTTCCTAACAGGGGCCTCTCGCGCGCGCATGCCGAAATCGTTCGAACGCCCCTGCGCGAGTGCTGTCGCAAGAACTCATGGCCAACTATGTGACGACGTGTGCGCGCGCGTCGTCGCGTGGGATGCCGAAATCCTAAAGCAATTCTCAGGTTTCGTAGGGATGTCAAAAAACGAGTGTCTCACAAGCATATCAAAACACGCGGTTTTGCAACATCATATTTCCTTCAACAAAGACTGTGCTCGTGGTCTGGCGAATATCTATATGTATGTAGGTATATACATACATGCGTATATTTAATTTATGAATAAAAACAGCATTGGTTCTCCCACCATGTTCATCAACTTCTGCCAAACGAACCTCTCGCGCCGCATGTCGAACTCATTCGAACGCCCCTGCGTGCGTGTTGTGAGGAGGGGGGTGCGATCCGTTTCAAAACATCCCACGCGGGCCACTCGCGCCGACGCATGTCGAACTCCTCTCCATCTCCGACTCGAAGACATAATCATCGTTGTCGGCGGGCGTGATCAAAATCGGCGCCGCCATTGGCCTTCCCGTCGCAATCGCCACCAACGTTACTATCATCGCTACCCTCATTATCGTGTCTACTGTTGTTGGCGTCGCCATCTACCGCGCCCGCCCAACTCACCGAATCGAGCTGAAGTGCCCGCTGGGAAGTGCCCAGCAGTCAGCGCTACCGCGGCCGCGTCGGTCGTGCCAAACTATCTGGCCGCGGCGCGCGCGAGCATGCGCGGGCTAGCGCTGCCGCAGAGATGCGCCAGCCAACTCCAAGCATTCATCGCAATCGCCGCCGCATGGGTTTTGCAAACCAATCGGACTTGTCAGCTCGTTTATTCCCATTGTTTTGAAAAAAAAGAATAGACTCGACCCCCACCCCGCAGCGTTATCGGCCCCCCTTTCGGGTATGTAAATCATATATGATTCTGACCACATGTCCATCCTAAATATGAATTTACACTATCCCAGGGGGGCCGGTATCGACCCCCCTGAGGTTCCCTTGTAAAGAAAACGATACGCGGGGACATCCTTTGTTCTAGCATAACACTTTTTCGCAATTCCCTTGCAGAACATGTGACGAAGTGCGCGCGCGCGCCGTCGCGCGCGCATTCCGGAATCCTTCAAAAACTTTCGGTGTCGGAAGGATTCCGCGATCGAGTTCTCTAAAAACAGAAAAAAAGGTTTCGCAACACGGATTAGCTAAAACATGATCGACCCACGAACCCGGAAAGGAATCTAGAAATGTAAGACATGGCAACGTTTCAAAGACACCTGATTTGGCGACGGGCAAATGCAATGCTTAGTGTATCGACCTTGATGTACCGTGCCGAGGGCTGTGCTGTGCTGTGCCGTGCTGAATTGCGATGTGCCATGCCACGAGTGTGCTCTATAGCGTTGTGGATCGAGTCCTCCTTTGCATCCGAGTCCTGACCGAACTGATCTGGATCTTAAGCTCGAGCTGCCTAAGCACATAACTAGTAGCTGCCCCAGAGTTGATTGACAAGGGAACATGCCAGGAGGACGCGCCGCAGAACGTCCCAAGGGACGCGCCAGGCGACGTGCCAGGGGACGTGCCATGGGGTCGCACCGCGGGACGTGCCAAGGGGACGCGCTACGGAATGTGCCAATGGACGTGCCACGGGACGTGCCAAGAGACGCACCAAGCGAGGTGTCAGGGGACGTGCCACGGGGACGCACCGCGGGACGTGCCAAGGGGACGCGCTACGGAACGTGCCAATGGACGTGCCACGGGACGTGCCAGGGGACGCGCCGCGCGACGTGCCAGGGGGACTCGCCACAGGACGCGCCACGGAACGTGCCAAAGAACGTGCCAAGTTGCAATGCTGAGTGAGTGTATCGATCTTGATGTACCGTGCCGCGGGCTGTGCTGTGCTGCGCCGTGCTGAACTGCGATGTGCCACGTGACGATTGTGCTCTATAGCGTTGTGGATCGAGTCATCCTTTGCATCCGAGTCCTGACCGAACTGATCTGGATCTTAAGCTCGAGCTGCATGAGCACATAGTAGCTGCCCCAGAGCTTATTCACGGGGGGCATGCTAGGAAGACGCGCCGCCGAAAGTTCCAAGGGACGCGCCAGACGACGTGCCAGGGGACGTGCCATGGGGACGCACCGCGGGACGTGCCAAGGGGACGCGCTACGGAACGTGCCAATGCATTATGGACGTGCCACGGGACGTGCCAGGGGACGCGCCGCGCGACGTGCCAGGGGGACTCGCCACAGGACGCGCCACGGAACGTGCCAAAGAACGTGCCAAGTTGCAATGCTGAGTGAGTGTACCGATCTTGATGTAATGTGCCGAGGGCTGTGCTGTGCTGCGCCGTGCTGAACTGCGATGTGCCATGCCGCGATTGTGCTCTACAGCGTTGTGGATCAAGTCCTCCGTTGCATCCGAGTCCTGACCGAACTGATCTGGATCTTAAGCTCGAGCTGCCTGAGCACATAGTCCACGAAGTAGCTGCCGCAGGAAGACGCGCCGCGGAACGTTCCAACGGACGCGCCAGGCGACGTGCCAGGGGACGTGCCACGGGGACGCACCGCGAGACGTGCCAAGGGGACGCGCTACAGAACGTGCTGGGGACAAGCGTCGTGTTGGTGGCCTGGACACGTAAAAACACGGTGCCAGCTCGGGACAACCATGAGAGATACCCCCTGGGTGGCCTGGACACGTAAAACACGTGGTTCCAGCTCGGGACAATCATGTTAGAGATCTCCCTGGGTGGCCTGAGCATGAAAAAACACGTGGTTCCAGCTCGGGACAGCCATGTTAGATACCCCTCTGCGTGACTTGGATACGCTGAATTCGCGCTCCCGTTCGAGACATCCTCACAACGTCTTCCCTGGAGAGGCCCCCAAAGCGCACCCCCCTGTTCAGAGCAAGAAGCCATCACTTTTCCTCATAATTCGGCGTTGGGCCCGACGCCATGTTAGATACCCCAACTCTGCAAAACCAGCGTTTCGCTCGAGACATACTCAACAAATTCTGAAAAGCAAGCGTTCCGCTCGAGACATCCCCCAACTCTGCAAAACCAGCGTTTCGCTCGAGACATCCTCAACAAATTATGAAAACAAGCGTTTCGCTCGAGACATCCTGCCAAAATCCCAAGACATCTAAATTCCTGCGCGCGGGACGCGGCACGCGCGAGACATCCTCAGAATTCCTGCGCGAGGGGCGCTTTTCCGTGTCGCGGGGGCGCTTTTCCGTGTCGCGGTCGGCTCTGCAAAACCAGCGTTTCGCTCGAGACATCCTCAACAAATTCTGAAACCAAGCGTTTCGCTCGAGACATCCCCAACTCTGCAAAACCAGCATTTCGCTCGAGACATCCTCAACACATTCTGAAAAACATGATCGACCCACGAACCCGGAAAGGAATATAGAAATGTAACGCATGGCAGCGTTTTCAAAGACACCTGATTGGGTGACGGGCAAATGCAATGCTGATGTATCGATCTTGATGTACCGTGCCGAGGGCTGTGCTGTGCTACACCGTGCTGAATTGCGATGTGCCATGCCGCGGTTGTGCTCTATAGCGTCGTGGATCGAGTCTTCCTTTGCATCCGAGTCCTGACCGAACTGATCTGGATCTTAAGCTCGAGCTGCCTGAACAAATATTAGCTGCCCCAGAGCTAATGGACAAGGGGGCATGCCAGGAGGACGCGCCGCGAAACGTCCCAAGGGACGCGCCAGGCGGCGTGCCAGGGGACGTGCCATGGGGTCGCACCGCCGGACGTGCCAAGGGGACGCGCTACGGAACGTGCCAATGGATGTGCCACGGAATGTGCCAGGGGACGCGCCACGCGACGTGCCAGGGGGACTCGCCAAAGGACGCCCCACGGAACGTGCCAAGGAACGTGCCAAGTTGCAATGCTGAGTGTATCGATCTTGATGTACCGTGCCGAAATCTGTGCTGTGCTGCGCCGTGCTGAATTGCGTGTGCCATGAATTGCGATGTGCCATGCCGCGATTGTGCTCTGATCTCGTGGATCGAGTCCTCTATCCGAGTAGACCGAACTGATCTGGATCTTAAGCTCGAGCTGCCTGAACACATAGTAGCTGCCCCAGAGCTAATTGACAAGGGGACATGCCAGGAGGACGCGACGCGGAACGTCTCAAGGGACCCGCCAAGCGACGTGCCAAGGGACGTGCCATGGGGACGCACCGCGGGACGTGCCAAGGGGACGCGCTACGGAACGTGCTGGGGACAAGCGTTTCGCTCGAGACATCCTGCCAACATCCTCAGAATTCCTGCGCGCGGGACGCGACACGCGCGAGACATCCTCAAAATTCTTGCGAGCGGGACGTGAAAACAAGCATTTCGCCTGAGACATCCTCTGAATTCTGGACCTCCCACGAGGACCTCCACGAGGCCCCCGCTCGAGACATCCTCCAATTTTGCAAAACCAGCGTTTCGCTCGAAACGTCTTCAACAAATTATGAAAGACAAGCATTTCGCTCGAGACATCCTGCCAAAATTCAAGGACATCCTGGCAAAACGAACGAATTAGTCGAGACATCCTCGAAATTCCTGCGCGCGGGACGCGGCACGCGCGAAACATCATCGGAATTCCTGCGCGCGGGGCGCTTTTCAGCGCCGCGGTCGGCTCTGCAAAACCAGCGTTTCGCTCGAGACATCCTCAACAAATTCTGAAAACAAGCGTTTCGCTCGAGACATCCCCAACTCTGCAAAACCAGCGTTTCGCTCGAGACATCCTTACATCCTTAACAAATTCTGAAAAAAAAACGTTTCGCTAGGGACATCCTCAAAAATAATTCCGCCGGCCCTACGCGACCTCGTAATTTATCGCAAACTAATTTCGCCGGCCCAAGTCGCAGGGGGGCCGGGGGGTTAACCTACGAAAAGAGAACCCTGGGCCCGCGCCCTTTCCGGGAACAAGCGTTTCGCTCGAGACATCCTCAAAAATAATTTCGCCGGCCCAAGTCGCAAGGGGGCCGGGGGGTTAACCTACTAAAAGAGAACCCTGGGCCCGCGCCCTTTCCGGGAAAAACTTACGCGCGAGCTTTTTTTTAACTTATTTTTTTTTTTTCCCAACCCTCCTGCGTTGGGTTCTCGTTTTGAATACGGCACTGCTCGCGCGCCTCGTTTCTTCCTTCCCGCCCCTCTCTTCCCCCTTGCCTTTTGCCTCGCTCGTCGCTGCGTGCCAGCTGGGGGGCTGCGATCTGTGAAACTTCCGCCACTTTCGAAGCCAGTTGGGGGGCCCAGCACACTGGGTACTCACCGCAGACTCAAATGGAACCCCGCCATCCCTGGGGGGCTGCGATCTGTGAAACTGTCGCCACTTTCGAGGCCTGCTGGGGGGGCCAGTACAGTGGGCACTCACCGCAAACTCAAATGGGACCTCGCCATCCCTGGGGGGCTGCGATCTGTGAAACTGTCGCCACTTTCGAGGGCTGCTGAGGGGCCCAGCACAGTGGGTACTCACCGCAAGCTCAAATGGGACCTCGCCATCCCTGGGGGGCTGCGATTTGTGAAACTGTCGCCACTTTCGAAGCCTGCTGGGGGGCCCAGCACAGTGGGTACTCACCGCAGACTCAAATGGGACCTCGCCATCCCTGGGGGACTGCGATCTGTGAAACTGTCGCCAATTTCGAGGGCTGCTGAAGGCGCCCAGCACAGTGGGTACTCACCGCAAACTCAAATGGGACCTCGCCATCCCTGGGGGGCTGCGATCTGTGAATCTGTCGCCACTTTCGAGGCCTGCTGGGGGGCCCAGCACAGTGGGTACCCACCGCAGACTCGAATGAGACCTCGCCATCCCTGGTGGGCTGCGATCTGTGAAACTGTCGCCACTTTCGAGGGCTGCTGAAGGGGCCCAGCACAGTGGGCACTCACCGCAGACTCAAATTGGGACCTCGCCATCCCTGGGGGGCTGCGATCTGTGAAACTGTCGCCACTTTCGAGGCCTGCTGTGGGGCCCAGCACAGTGGGTACTCACCGCAGACTCAAATTTGACCTCGCCATCCTTGGGGGGCTGCGATCTGTGAAACTGTCGCCACTTTCGAGGGCTGCTGAGGGGCCCATCACAGTGGGTACTCACCGCAGAATCAAATGGGACCTCGCCATCCCTGGGGGGGGGTGCGATCTTTGAAACTGTCGCCGCTTTCGAGGGCTGCTGAGGGGCCCAGCACAGTGGGTACCCACCGCAGACTCAAATGGGACCTCGCCATCCCTGGGGGGCTGCGGTCTGTAAAACTCTCGCCACTTTCGAGGCCTGCTGGGGGGCCCAGCACAGTGGGTACTCACCGCAGACTCAAATTTGACCTCGCCATCCCTGGGGGGCTGCGATCTGTGAAACTGTCGCCACTTTCGAGGGCTGCTGAAGGGGCCCAGCACAGTGGGTACCCACACGCAAATTAAATTTAGACCTCGCCATCCCTGGGGGGCTGCGATCTGCGAAACTGTCGCCACTTTCGAGGTCTGCTGGGGGGCCAAGCACAGTGACGCCACACGCAGATTCAAATTGGACCTCGCCATCCCTGGGGGGCTGCGATCTGTGAAACTGTCGCCACTTTCGAGGCCTGCTTGCGGGGCCCAGCACACTGACGCCTCCCAAGTAGCTTACGCATCAAGTTGATTGTCCATACAAGTTTCGGCGAACTCCTCGTTTCCATTGATACAAATGGGCTGGGTACGTCACGTGGTAATGTTCTGAAAAAACCCGGGCGAAAGACCCGCCCATAAGCAATTGTTCGTAACGCGTTGTGGGTGCCGCATTCGGTGGGGCTGGGCTCCCTATGGGGCCACGAAGCGCTGCCTTGGGTGGGGGGACCGCATGCGAGAGCAGCCACTGGGGCCTTCGGTGGAGCTCCCTATGGGGCCACGGAACGCTGCCCTGGGCGGGGAAACGCATGCGAAAGCAACCACTGGGGCCTTCGGTGGAGCTCCCTATGGTGCCGCGAAGCGCTGCCCTGGGTGGGGAAACGCATGCGAACTGCGCCACGGGGGCCTTCGGTGGAGCTCCCTATGGGGCCACGAAGCGCTGCCGAGGGTGGGGGAAACGCATGCGAGAGCAGCCGCTGGTGCCTTCGGTGGAGCTCCATAGGGTGCCACGAAGCGCTGCCCAAGGTGACGGAAAAGCCGGCGAGAGCAACCGCTGGGGCCTTCGGTGGAGCTCCCTATGGGGCCACGAAGCGCTGCCCTGGGTGGGGGGAACGCATGCGAGAGCAGCCGCTGGGGCCTTCGGCGGAGCTCCCTAGGGGGCCACGAAGCGCTGCCCTGGGCGGGGGAAACGCATGCAAGAGCAACCACTGGGGCCTTCGGTGGAGGTCCCTATGGGGCCACGAGACGCTGTCCAGGGTGGGGGGAACGCATGCGAGAGCAGCAACTGGGGCCTTCGGTGGAGGTCCCTATGGGGCCACGGAGCGCTGCCCAGGGTGGGGGAAACGCATGCGAGAGCAACCACTGGGGCCTTCGGTGGAGCCCCCTATGGTGCCGCGAAGCGCTGCCCTGGGTGGGGGAAACGCATGCGAGAGCAGCCGCTGGTGCCGTCGGTGGAGCTCCCTATGGGGCCGCGAAGCGCTGCCCAGGGTGGGGGAACGCATGCGAGAGCAACCGCTGGGGCTTGTGGTGGAGCTCCCTATGGGGCCACGGAGCGTTGCCGAGGGTGGGGGAAACGCATGCGAGAGCAGCCACTGGTGCCTTCGGCGGAGCTCCCTATGGGGCCACGAAGCGCTGCCTGGGGCGGGGGAAACGCATGCAAAAGCAACAACTGGGGCCTTCGGTGGAGCTCCCTATGGGGCCACGAAGCGCTGCCGAGGGTGGGGGAAACGCATGCGAGAGCAGCCGCTGGGGCCTTCGGTGGAGCTCCATATGGGGCCGCGAAGCGCTGCCTGGGTGGGGGGGAGCGCATGCGAGAGCAGCCACTGGGGCCTTCGGTGGGCTCCATATGGGGCCACGAAGCGCTGCCCTGGGGGGGGGGGCGCATGCAGAGCAGCCACTGGGGTCTTCGGTGGAGCTCCCTATGGGGCCACGAAACGCTGGGGGTGGGGGACGCATGCGAAGAGCAACCACTGGGGCCTTCGGTGGAGCTCCCTATGGGGCCACGAAGCGCTGCCCAGGGTGGGGGAAACGCATGCGAGAGCAGCCGCTGGGGCCTACGCTGCCAAGGGTGGGGGCAACGCATGCGAAAGCAAACGCTGGGGCCTTCAGTGGAGCTCCCTATGGGGCCACGGAGCGCTGTCCAGGGTGGGTGACGCGCGTGCGAGAGCAGCCGCGGGTGCCTTCGGTGGAGCTCCCTATGTGGCCACGAAAGGCGGCCCAGGGCGAGGGTAATCCATGCGAAAGCAACCGCTGGGGCCTTCGGTGGAGCTCCCTATGGGGCCACGAGGCGCTGCCCAGGGCGGGGGCAACGCCTGCGAAATCAGCAGCTGTTGCCTTCGGTGGGGCTCCCTATGGGGCCACGAAGCGCTGCCCAGGGTGGGGGGAACGCATGCGAGAGCAGCCACTTGGGCCTTCGGTTGGGCTCCCCATGGGGCCACGAAGCGTTGCCCAGGGTTGGGGGAACGCATGCGAGAGCAGCCGCTGGGGCCTTCGGTGGAGCTCCCTATGATGCCACGAAGCGCCGCCCAGGGTGGGGGAAACGCATGCGAGAGGAACCGCTGAGGCCTTCGGCGGAGCTCCCTATGGGGCCGCGAAGCGCTGCCCAGGGTGGGGGATGAGGCTACGAAGCGTGTGAGGCGTGCGCGGGGAGCAAAGGCAAGGAGGGGGGGGAGGGAGGAGGGGGGAGCAGAAGGAGGGGAGACGCGGGGCACCGTCTCTTCAAAACGAAGGCCCAACACCACAATATGGTCGGGGAAAGCAACCGTCGGTTGTTCAATATTTTCACAACGTGCTACCAAATGGGGTTCGCGCGCGCATGTCGAAATCTGTCGAACGCCCTTGCGCGTGTGCCGTCGCGAGAATCCTCTGCAACAAATGAGACGAAGTGCAGGCGCGCGCGTCGTCGCGCGCGTATGCCGAAATCCTTCAAAACCCATCGGCTTCGGAAGGATTTCAACGTTGTGTGTCAAGAAAACCTACAATTAGCCTGGCGAAGGACCCAGCCGTACGCAGCTGCGAGTACCGCACGGATATGAGACGAAGGAGGGGGCACGCAAACTAGGCCCCTCTTCTCATAGGCACCGCGCCACTGCATGGGCGAGGCGCAGGGCAGCGCGGGCAGGAGGTGGCGGGCGGAGGAGGAGAGCTCACTGGGGCGAGCCAACACATCAGTATCATCATCGCATCATGAGACCTGTTACTGGGCACGCAGGAAGAGGTGACGGAGACGCCGTGTAGATGTCGAAGGCAGGTCAGCAGCGGCAGAAACGAGACGGGGAAGCGCGCGGTCAAGAAGCGATGGGAAGCAGGAGGAGCGAGAGACGAGGGGAGACGTTTTTGCCTCCAGACCGACAGCGAGCCACGCAGAATGCAGCGCGCAGGCGGCGCCGCGCGAAAGTGCCTGGGAAGTCCTCGCCGACGCGGTCTGGTCATCCCGAGGGAATCCCATCGACGCGCGGGGGTTGTCCACTGCGACTCTGAGTCAACGGATAGCGCCCCCGTACTGCGTGGCGAGGCGTGCGAAAATGGCGCGATCTGGGTGAAATCCCCCGACAGGCGCCGGTCATCCTCTGGCGAGAAATCCCGACGACGAGCTGGGGTCATCCAAGCGTCAGCGACAACCAGCGCGCGCCGCTGGCTCGTGCGGGGCCGCTCCCCAGGTCAGGCCTCGCGGATGAACTCGCTGAAGCCCAGCTCTCTGGCGAGGGCCGTCGCCTCCCTCCTGCGCCGCTTCGTGCGCGCAGCAAACTGCTCCAGCTGCTTCCGCAAGCCCTCCGGCGGCCCTGCCAGGAAGAACTCGATGAGCGGCGCCCGCATGAGCAGGAGATCCTCGTGGCGCGTGGCGCGCGAGAGCAGCACGTAGAGCTCCAGCCAACCACGAAACGTGTAAGGGGTGTGTGCCAAATATGGGGTGGCGGCGGCATGCGGACGCAGCCATTTGGGCCTTAGATGGAGCTCCCTATGGGGCCACGAAACGTGTGAGGGGTGTGCCAAAATTGGGCGGCGGCGGCATGCGGACGCAGCCATTTGGGCCTTCGGTGGAGCTCCCCATGGGGCCACGAAACGTGTGAGGGGTGTGCCAAAATGGGGTGGCGGCGGCATGCGGACGCAGCCATTTGGGCCTTAGATGGAGCTCCCTATGGGGCCACGAAACGTGTGAGGGGTGTGCCAAAATTGGGCGGCGGCGGCATGCGGACGCAGCCATTTGGGCCTTCGGTGGAGCTCCCCATGGGGCCACGAAGCGTGTAAGGGGTGTGCCAAAAATGGGGCGGCGGCGGCATGCGGACGCAGCCATTTGGGCCTTAGATGGAGCTCCCTATGGGGCCACGAAGCGTGTGAGGGGTGTGCCAAAATTGGGTGGCGGCGGCATGCGGACGCAGCCATTTGGGCCTTCGGTGGAGCTCCCTATGGGGCCACGAAACGTGTGAGGGGTGTGCCGATGATGATGATGATGATGATGATGATGATGACCGACAACCACGATGTGGATGATGATGATGACGATACTCATGATGATGAGCATGATGAGGATGGTGATGATGATGGGAGGAGGGGGGAGGGGGCAGCGGGAGGAGGAACGCGGGGCACCGTCTCTTCAAAACGAGGACCCAACATCACAGGATGGTTGGGAAAACATAAGGTTTCGCAACGCGGACTTTCAACAAACGCGTGCGCGCGCGCTCTTGCGTCGTCGTCGTCGTCGTCGTCGCCGTCCTCCCTCCTCCTGCGTCGTCGTCGTCGTCGCCTACGTCGTCCTCTGTCTTTCCTCGTGTTCGTCGTCGTCTCCCTCTTTGGCGTCGTGGTCGTTTCCGTCGTCGTTGTCGCCGTGGTCGTCCTTCCTCCTCCTCCCTCGTCGTCGTCGTCGTCCGTCGTCGGCGTCTCGTCGCGGTCCCTCCTATTTCGTCGCCGTCGTCGTAGTCGTCGTCGTTGTCGTCGTCGTCGTCGTCTTCCCTCCTCCCTCGTCGTTGTCGTCGTCGGCGTCGCCGTCCTTCCTCCTTCTTCGTCGTTCGCGTCGTCGCCGTCCTCCCTCCTCCCTCGTCGTTGTCGTCGTTGTCGTCGTTGTCGCCGCCGTCGTCCTCCCTCCTCCCTCGTCGTCGTCTTCGTTGGCGACGTCGTGGTCGTCTTCGTCGGCGTCGTCGTCGTCTTCGGCGTCGTCGTTGTCGTCGTCGAAGTCGTTGGAGACGTCGAAGTCGTTGGAGACGTCGTCGGTGTCGTCGTAGTCGGTGTCGGCGGCGCCGTCGTCGTCGCTGTCGCTGTCGTCGTCGGTGTCGTGGACAAATGCCATGTGGTACCTGCCGTCACGGTCTTGTCTTAAGAGGTCTTGCGACCAAGTTGCGGGTGGAAGGGTGGGATGTTTGCACGAGCAGTGGAGAGGACAGCTTCAAGACGGTCAAAATGAGTTCGAATACATAGGTTGCACCACTGGCACAACGTAGATGCACAATATAGGCTGCACAGCATAAGTTGTAATCTATTATACAGCGTAGATGGCTAGAAACAAGCAATTTGCGGAACACGCTGGCTAACATACGTGCGTCCATACATAACTATATAGATGTGTATGCATACATACAAACATACATACATACATACATACATACATACATACATACATACATACATACATATATACACACATATAGTCCGTCACCGTGCCGCTATGGCCCGCAATTTCGAATTCTGGGTGTCATTGGGAACTCTTGGCACTTCCCGCGCGTTCCCCAAGGCAAGCGGTTCCCAACATGGTTCAAGAAGGCTCTGGGAAACCCAGAACTCGGTCCAAGAGGGCTCCGGGTCGCCCAAAGATCGCTTCAATGCGCCCAGGGAAGCCTCCAGACGGCCCAACAGTCCCGCCCCAAGTAAGCCCCAAGAGCAGCCTCAAGAGGGTCTCCATATGTCAAGATCATGGTTTCCCTTCTGATTTCTGAACACATGCTAATCGTTTCACTCTTCTGGGCTCCTGACGCTTCAAGACTGCCCAAGGAGGCCCCACGGATCTCCCCCTCAACATGGCCCACGAAGGCCCCAAGACGGCCGAAGAGGCCCCCAAGACGGCCTCAAGAGAACCCCAACATGGGGAACTCGTGCTGACATTTCGATCGCTCCGCCCGAGGATGACCCACGATACCGCCAGCAGGCCCCCTACCAGGCCCCCCAAAGCCTCAAATCAGGCCTAAAGAGGTCCCCCAAATGCACCCCGAAGACCTGCGAACAACACCAAAACCGCCTCCAAAAGGCTTCCGAAAAACCTTAGATTAGGGTGTGAGTAGTTTACGGGGTTTCCTTTTCCAACCCCCTTCTTCCCCTTCGGGGAGGGGTTTATCACTGTTCCCTATTAACATACACCTCCTCGCCCAGGCGACCGGCAGCCAACCAGGGAAACAATGATAACCCCACGAGGGCCCCCCCACCATCCCTGTCAAGAAACAATCCCAAGTACACTTTGGGGCAAAGTCCAGAGTCATGTTCGTGAGGCCCACGAGTATTTTGCTGGATGGTTTTTTGACAGGGACGGCGGGGGTGTCAGCATATTGCTCGTTGCGCGCAGGGCTACCTGCCAAGACAAAAAAATGCACAGTGCATCTCGCAGCTTAATCGAGATCGTGCGCGGCCACCCCGCGATCACTGTCAAGTGGTGGCGTGTGGCCTGCTGTGCGCAGGCCCACCAGAACCAATGATGGGCACTGGCTTTCGCCATGGATGGTGGGGGTCGACATGGTTCCCGATATGTGCTGTCACGTGCGCAGGCGCACTGACACACTCCGCACGTGCCCCGACCGCGGGGCACCTGGCGCGGCTGGAGTATGCGGCACACCTGGCGCACGCGGAGGCACGTGGCGCATTTGGAGCACCAGGCGTGCCTGGCACGCTCTGGCCCCAGGGGGGCCTGGCGCGTGTAGCGCGCCTGGCACGCGTTGCGCACCTCGCCCCACCGTCGCGCACATGGGCTCGGTTTTGTTCCCAATAGCTGCCCATCCAAAGGCGACCGCTGAACATGCAGAGGCTCGGGTGTTACTTCTGTCTTGGGCGGGTGGGGGTGAGCTGGACGGCTGGCTATCCAGGAGGTTGTCTTGACCCCTCCCTCACCCCCCCCCCCTGGACCTCGACGGGGAGGGTGGCGAGGTGTCAGAGGGTCTCGTTGGTCTCGTCGACGGGAAAAACCAAAAACCATAGTTTGTTTCCGCAATGTTGGGCTAACGTTGGCTTCTTGGGGGAGGGGCCCTACTTGGAACCCCGCCCTTCTTTGATCGAACTCCTCCAAGATTGCCCCAAAATGGCCCACAAGGCTCCCAGGACTGCCTCAAGAGGGCTGAAAAGGGGGCGCACAACAGGCCCCAAGAGGCACCCACGAGGTCCCCAAGAGATTCCAAAGAGACTCCCGACAGGCCCCAAAACGCTCAAAAAACGCCCCCAGGGACGGCCGCCATGCCCCCGGCACGCACCAGAAGAACTTCCAGAAACCCTCGAGAGACATCCGAAGCGATTCCGAGACGTTCCCAAGAGGCCTCTGGCCGTTCTGCTCGCCATCTTCTTCCGTTCCTCCCTTCCTCCTCCTCCTCCTCCTCCTCCTCCTCCTCCGCTTTTTCTTTCTCCTCCTCCCTCCTCCTCCCTCCTCCTCCCTCCTCCTCCCTCCTCCTCCCTCCTTCTCCCTCCTCCTCCTCCCTCCCCTCCTCCTCTCCCTCCCTTTCCTTCCTCTCCTCTTCCGACTACTCCCTCAATCCCCCCCTCTTGGGGTATGACGGCTTCCCCACTCCATTATTCCACTGCGTGCTTGTCCACATTCATGCCCAGGGCAACTCGCCTGGACATCGTTTCTGGATTGTCTGGTGGAGTTACTTTTTAGTCAGCGGCCGCGGGCGAGCGTGCTGGCGGCGAGTCCGGTCAAAACGGGCTACGCAGAGACTAACTAGGCAGAGGAAGCGCGGGAACAATAGAACAGAGCAGCGCGCGAGGCGACGGCTAAGCGCGGCCCAGTCCTCAGGTGGGTGGCTGAGGGGACTGAGACTGAGGGGAACTGCCAACGTGCGAAGCTGCAAGTCCGTCGGAAGCGCCAGACGTCGGAAAGTCAACGACGGCCAGGGACAACTCCGAGAGAGAAAACGCGATACCGTACCTCAGACGACTGCGTGGGCACCAGGGTGGCCGTGGCCAACGAAACGCCGGTCGAGGTAGGAAAGAGAAATGCAAAGGCGATGCCCCGGACGTCGGCGAAACGATCTGGCGGAATTACGCGAAGCGTCTAGAACTACAACCAGGCGCGGTGGCGGGATGGGCCAACGGTAATTCGATATGGGTATGGGACTCGTCTATTTCTTCCTTTTCATTATCCGGGTAATTTGTATGTGTTTGTTCGCCGTCCTCCCCCTCTCGCCCCGTCTTCATCCTCCCCCGTGGGGGCAGAGCGGACGCCCCGACGGCACGGGGTCCACACGCGCCTATCACCGCCTGCTGGCTATCTTCCCCTTGGTTTGCTGCCTACGGCCCGCGCTTGGGAACTCTCCACCCCGGTATATGTCGCCGCTGGCGTCTCCCACTCCTCCTCCTCCTCGTCGTCCTCCTCCCCCTCCTTCTCGTCACCACCGTCATCCTCATCACCATCAACAGTATCATCATCAGCAGCATCATCATCATCATCCTCATCATCATCATCATTGCCATTTTCACTGGTCTCATGCATCGTCGTCATATCTCCTCCACCACGCCCCTCCGTTTCCCTCCTTCCATGTCTCTCTCCCCCCATCCTCCTGCTGTCGGTTTTTTTTCCTCCCCTTCTCTCGCCCCCCTGCCCCCCCACGAAGCTGGGGAAACCCACCCAAGTCTTCGTCGCCCTGCCAAACTTCCAACGCGTTGAACACATCAGCGCGGATGTTCCTCGACAGCATGCGGAGGAGGGGAACAATTCATGAACACACCCCCGCCCCCCAAACTCAAAGTTGGCACGCGCGGGGGGAGACTGCGGTCGAGGTGGAACTCAGCAGACCCACCACCAACATTGGATATTGGGGGGAGGGGGAAACGTTCACAGATGAATGTGGCATGAGTGTTCGCTATTTTTTCCGAGGCCCGTGGCATCGGAAGTCTGGACATCCTCTGTGCCTCGCCCAACCCTCGCGCGCCCGCTGCGTCGGGCAAGCGGTCGGGCCAGCTCCATCCGCGCACCCCCGCACGGGGCGCCCAGGGCCTCGCGCCAAACGTGCATCGATCCCGAGATGGGCTATCTGCAGACGCCCACACTGAATGGGCGTACGCATTCACATCCATGCGGTAACGCTTCGGCGGCAGCTTGCGCGTTCCACAGCCGAAGACTTGGTCACACCAGGCTGCTCCGCATGCGCTCCCCGCTCCCACGTCAGCATGTACTCCAAACGGCAGGATGTATGCAAAGCGGATGGCGCCCCCCCTTTTCGAAAGCACACTCGGTATCCCATCTGTCAAATCATGCGCCCAACACACAGACACACAGACACACAGACACACACACACATGACACACACACACACACGCACGCACGCACGCACGCACACACACGCACACACATACGCGCGCACACACACCCCCCCACACACAAGCACAAACACAAACACAAACACAAACACAAACAAGAACACACACGCACGCTGAGGCACAAAACGCACACGCGTATCATATACCCATACGTACACACATATACATGCGAACACGCACTAACACACGGCCGTACATATAGGCATACGTGCGTCAACATCTGGCCAACTATTAGCGGGCCGCGCCAACATAAGTTGCAGTCGAACGCACACACATACGCATACGCGCGTTTTTGCGCCCGCGGGCCGCAGGATAGCTCAACGGGTTGGCCATTCGCCAGATACTGACAGCATTCGGGCGCTCCCTTCACCACTCTCACACTTGTCCTCCAGCGGCGAAGTGGCTACGCCGTCGCGATCTCTAAATCTGGACACGCTTAGGACCCAGCGGTTACCCACACAAACCAACACCACACAACCGCTGTGCATGTGTTCCCGAGCGGCGTTGGGGAAAACTCGGCACAATTGCGCATCATGCGTCTTAAATCCGTCGACCCGGTCGGCGTGTGGAGGGCGCTATTCTGATTGAATCGACGACGTCGTCGTCGTCGTCTTTGTCTATGTCTTTGTCTTTGTCTTCGTCGTTGTCTTTGTCGTTGTCTTTGTTTTTGTCGTCGTTTTTGTCGTCGTCGTCGCCGTCGCGTTTGAACCCCTGTTCCCTGGGCCCGTCGCCGCTTCCCCCTTTCATTGGGACTTCCTCAAGCGAGCCAGCCAACGCGAAACCAACGCGAACTTGAGCAACGTCGTAGTTGAGTCGAAGGGAAGCCGCTTCCCTTTGATCCCTTCCCCCCTGGGGGGGGGTCCAGGGGGGGTCCTGGGCAGGGGGGGAGTCATGGCTGGGAGGGTTGCGCGTAGCGGTGAAATAATCGAAGTGAAGTATTTACGTAATGTATTTGCGTACGTATTGCACTCGCGTAGTGCAATTGCGTTGTTTTGTTTTTTAAATAGATATATGTTTTGATGTAGTGTACTGACGTAGTGCAATTACGTCGTGTATGTACGCAATGTATTTGCGACGTGTATTTGCGTCGTGGATTCGCGTGTCGTAGTTTACGTAGTGCGTTTGCGTAGTCCTGGGGGCGCTGCTAAGCACCTCGATCGGGCGATGGGAACTGCCAGTGCTGGAGACGTCCGTGGTAGCGCTACTGCGCCAGGGACTGCGTCGTGCTCCCCTGCGCAATGCCGCGCCGCACTGGGACGTGGCAAGGAACGCGCCACGTAGTGTATTTGCGCCGTGTAGGTACGTTGTGTTTGTATGTGGTGTTTGCTTTTTTTTGGTGCGTAGTATTTGCGTAGTGGTTTTACGAAGTGTGCTCACGTAGTGTAATTGCGCTGTGTGCTTGCGCAATCTACTTACGTAGTGTATTAACCAAATGTATTTGCATAGTGTATTTACGTATAATGTATGTACGTAATATTTATGCGTAATGTGTTATCGTTATGTATATGCGCAACCATTTTTGCGTAAGTTATTTACGTAGTGTATTTACGGAAAACATATGCGCAATACTTGTTACGTAGTGTATTTACGTAGTGTACTTCCGTCGTGTATTTACGTAGTGAGGTTACGTACTGTATTTACGTACTGCATTTGCGTTGTGTGCGTGCGTAGTGTATTCGCGTATCGTAGTTTGTGTAGTACGCTTGCGTAGTCCTGGGGGCGCTGCGAAGCACCAGGCGATGGGCAATGGCAATGCTGGAGACGTCCGTGGTGACGCTACTGTGTCGGGTGCTGCGTCGTGCTCCCTGCGCTGTGCCGCGCCGCACTGGGACGTGCCAGGGAACCCGCCAGGCAGTGTAGTTGCGTAGTGTAATTATGTCGTGTATTTACGTTGTGTTTTTATGTGGGGCTTTTGCGCCGTGTACTTGCGTAGTGTTTTTACGTAGTGTATTTACGTAGTGTGCTTGCGCAGTGTATGTACGTAGTCTATCAACGTAGTGTATATGCGTAGTGTATTCGCGTATTGTGCGTCCGTATTTATGTAGTGTAGTTGTGTAGTGTACTGGCCAAGTGTACTTGCCGAGTGTACTTGCGTAGTGTATTTACGTAACATATTTACGCAGTGTGTGGACGAATTGGATTTGCGTAGTGTACTTGCGTAGTCTACTCGCGTATGGTACTTTACGTAATGCGTTTACGTCGTGCTTTCGCGCAGTGTGTTGGGCCAGCGTGTTGTGTTGTAGTGTGCTGGCGTGGAGCTCCTGCATGGTGTATTTGCGTAGTGTGTTCGCGTATGGTTTTAGCGTCGCCGGTTGGCGTGCATTGCTTGCGCGGGAAATTTGCGTAAAGCATTTCGCGGAATGCCTTGCGCCGCGTGGAGTGAACTTCCCGCGCGGTGTTGTCGCGCAATGTTTCGTCGGCCCGTAGGTTCGGGAAGGGACTCCAAACTGCGAGGCCTGGGGACGCCGCCGAACACCTCGATTGGGCGATGGGCAACGGCAGTGCTGGAGGTGCCCGCGGTGACGCTGCTGTGCCAGGGACTGCGTTGTGCTCCCCTGCGCTGTGCCGCGCCGCACTGGGACGTGGCAGGGAACGCGCCCCGTAATGTAGTTGCGTAGTGTAGCTGCGTCGGGTACTTCCGTAGTGCGTTGGCGAAACATGTTTTGCGTAGTGTATTTGCGTAGTGTCTTTGCGTAGTGCAGTTGCGTAGTGTGCTTGCGCAATATATTTACGTAGTCTATTCGCGTAGTGTTACGCGTACTGTATTCTTCAAAGTTTGCACGCAGGGCGTATTCACGTAGTGTATTTACGTAGTGTATGTACGCATTGTACTTACGTAAGCTGTATTTGCGTAATGTCTTTTCGGTGTGTGTTTGTGTAATGTATTTACGTCGTGTACTTACGTGGTCTGTTCACGTAGTGTATTTACGTAATGCATTTACGCAGTGTGTGGACGAATTGGATTTGCGTAGTGTGCTTGCGTAGTCTACTCGCGCATGGTACTTTACGTAGTGCGTTTACGTCGTGCTTTCGCGTAGTGTGTTGGGCCAGCGTGTTGTGTTGTAGTGTGCTGGCGTGGAGCTCCTGCATGGTGTATTTGCGTAGTGTGTTCGCGTATGATGTAAACGTCGCCGGTTGGCGTGCAATGCTTGCGCGGGAAACTTGGGTAGTGCACTTCGCGGAAAGCCTCGCGCCGCGTGGAGCGAACTTTCCGCGTGGTGTTATCGCGTAACATTTCGTCGGCCCGCAAACTCTGGAAGGGATTCCGAACTGCGAGCTGCGTAATGTATTTCCGTAGTGTAGTTGCGTCGTGTATTTGCATCATGTATTTGCGTAGGTGTATGTACGTAGTGTACTTACGTGATGTATTTACGTAGCGTGTTTGCGTCGTGTGCTTGCGTCGTGTATTTGCGCAATGTACTTGCGTATAGTAGTTTACGTAGTGCGCTTGCGTAGTCCTGGGGGCGCTGCCGAGCACCTCGATCGGGCCATGGGCAATGGCAGTGCTGGAGACGTTCGTAATACTGCTACTGAGCTGGGGGCTGCGTCGTGCTCCCCTGCGCTGTGCCGCGCCGCATTGGGACGTGACAGGGAACGCGCCACGAAGAGTATTTGCGTAGTGGATTTGCGTCGTGTATTTACGTTGTGTTTTTGCGAAGTGTTTTTGCGTAGTGTATTTGCGTAGTGATTTACGTAGTGTACTTACATAGTGTGTTTGCGCAGTCTATGTACTTACTGTATTTACGTAATGCATTTACGTAGTGTACTTGCGTAGTGCACTTGCGCAATGTATTTACGTAGTGTATTCACGCCGTGTATTTACGCAGTGTATTTGCGTGGTGTATTTATGTAGTGTACTTGCCTAGTGTACGTGCGCGTAGTGTATTTGCGTAGTGTATTTACGTGGTATATTTACGTAATGTATGTACGTAATGTATTCGCGTAATGTACTAACATAATGTATCCGCGTATGGTAATATATGTAGTGCGTTTGTGAAGCGTTTTCGCGTAGTGTGTTGGGCCAACGTGTTGTGCTGGTGTAGTGTGTTGGCGTAGAGCTCCTGCGTGGTGTATTTGTGTAAGGTTTTCACGTATGGTGTTAGCGTCGCCGCTTGCCGTGCAATGCTTGCGCGGGGAACTTGCGTAATGCATTTCGCGGAATGCCTCGCGCCGCGTGGACTGAGCTTTCCGCGTGATGTTGTCGCGTAGTTTTTCGTCGACCCGCAAAGTCTGTAAGAGATTCAGAACTGCAAGGCCTCTACGTAGTGTATTTCCGTAGTGTATTTGCGTCGTGTATTTGTGCAGTCTACTCGCAATATCGTAGTTTACGTAGTGCGTTTGCGTAGTCCTGGGGACGCTGCCGGGCACCTCGATAGGGCCATGGGCAGTGGCAGTGCTGGAGACGTCCGTGGTGACGCTACTGTGCCGGGGGCTGCGTCGTGCTCCCCTGCGCTGTGCCGCGCCGCACTTTGACGTGAAAGGGAACGCGCTTTGTAGTGTATTTGCGTAGTGTAGTTGCGTCGTGTATTTACGTCGTGCTTTCGCGTAATGTTTCTGCGTAGTGTCTGCTTCACGTTGGAGCGTCGTGCTGGTGTAGCATTATCTACGTCGTGTACCTACGTAGTGCATTTACGTAGTGTATCTACGTGGTGTATCTACGTGGTCTAGGCAGATGTGTATCTACCTAGCGTATTTACGTAGTGTAATTACGTCGTGTGTTTACGTAGTGCCTATTTCACGTTTAAGCGTGTTTTATTTCACGGTTAAACCTTGCATTCCACGCTTAAGCACAACCACTCCTGGAAAAGGTCCGAGGGGGGGGTCCTGGGGGCGGTCTCAGGGGGTCCTGGGGGGTGTTCTGGGTCAGAATACCATCCTGCCCTGGGGGGTCCTGGACACCGAACAAAAACCCAAGACAGTCCAAGAGGCCCCCAAGACGGTCCAAAAGGGCCCCGAACCCCCGAACAATGGGTCCAAGACAAGCCTCCTGACAGCCCAAGCGGCTTTCAAAGAAGCTCGAAGAGACATCCAAGAGCACACTAATCAAGAGGGCCCCAACAGGCAAACTTAACTGATTTTCTTTGGGGTTTCACGCGCCAGTGTCAATGAAGACGACTCCGTCTTCTGGCGTCGCTCACGTGGCTTCCAAGCACGAAGCAACCAAGGAGGCCACCGGATGGCGCAGACCCGCGCAGGCGCAGAACCCCCGTGACTCCGGGGGGCTGCGGGGCAAACGGGTACCGATATACCGCTACGGTCGGGAACCATTGGATCACGTGCCGCGGCGGCGGCCCCAGCGACACGCTGGGCCCTGCAAGAGGATAGCGTGTCGCTCGGAAAAGGCTCGGGACGATGAAGGGTAAGAGGATAGCGCGTCGCGCCGAAGCGTGATGGGCCAGAACGGGCGGTGCGACAAGCTATTAAAAAATGTCCGACCGTGTGCTCCACAGGCCTTCTTCCTGGGGTGCATTCTGACGAAGATCTCGAGGCGAACCCAGTCGTGGCGACGGAAGAACCCAGACCCAGACCCCCGACGTCATGATCTGTCATGACGTCGACCTCTCGGAAGTCCGACCCCATTCCCCGAGACGAGTTTCTCATCCGGAGTCCTTCCTTGACGGTCCTGGGGCCCAAGAAAGGGGCCCCCAGAGGCCGAACATAGCGAAAACCCTCCCGCCGCAGTGTCTTCACGTCGCGCGAGGGGGTCCTGGGCTTGCACGGACCTCCGTCGCCGGAGCCCCGCGGCTGTGGCCGCCTTCCTCCGGCGGGGGCCGCGCCCCTGGCCAGCCCGCGGCATGCCCCCCCCCCCGCCCCCTCCGCGGATGCGGGGAGCGGGACCTCCCTGGCCCGGCCCCGCCCGCGGCGCCGCGGGGCCCCTCCGCGGTTGGGAAGGGGGGCGTCCTATTCGGTGCCCCGCCCGCGGCCCGGGCCGCAGTTGGCCATCGGCGGCGCGCACCAGGGGGGAAGGGGAAGGGGGGAAGGCTTTTGAGAAACACCCCCCGCTTCTTGGGAGGCGCCGGCCCTGCATCTGCCGAGAAGGCCCGCGCCTTCTGAGAAACAAGGGTGCGTCTAAGAGGCCTTCCCCCTTCCCGCTACCCCCCTCTGCGCGTGGCCGATGGCCAGTCGGCCAGTCGGCCAGTCGGGGAGTCGGCCAGTCGGCCAGGGACTGTGGGGGAGTCCGATAGTTAATCCTGGCGCCCCACAAATTTTCCAAATGACCCGGGGGGCCGCCCAGTGCTCCGTGATGACCTGAGATGGCCTCGATACGACGAAGCCAAGGCTCGGCGTCGAGCGAGGGGGGAAAGCGACGAAAAGGACAAAACCTTCTCAGAAAGCGGCGGGACTTCTCCGAGGCCCTCGCGGCTTCTGATAGGTTCTCTGCATCTTCTCAGAAGGCTTCGGACATTTCTCATAAGGCTGGGACTTCCGAGCCTTCTGAGAAGGCCCACCCGTTCTCACTTCCCCCAAAGGCAAAATCGGGTGGGGATGAAGCGAGAATGTTTGAGATCTGGGGGTTCTGGAAGATGTCTCGGGCGCCGCGGCCTTCTCAGAGCGCTCTGGAACGCTCCGGGAGCGTTCTGGAAGGCTCGAGACGGTCCTAGCCCCGCCCGACTCGAGACGGTCCAACGGGGCCCAAGACGGCCAAAGAGGCCCTCGAGATGGCCTTCCAGAGGGCACCAGGAAGCTAACAACACTGATTTTCCATTGACTGCAAATTCTCGAGCTTCTCGACGGTCCAAGACGGCCCCAAAGGTCGGACATATCGCCCCAAGACGACCCGTGAGGCCCCAACGAGGGCCCCAAGACGGCCAAGAGTGGTACAAGACGGGAGGCAGATAACAATCCCTTAAGCGTCGCCGATGCGTCGAGTAGTAGGCCCATGTGGAAGCCATAACCAACCCTACAACGCACGAGCCAGCAAGCCCTTTAGAAGCCGGTCGATAAGCCTATGATGAGCGGCCTCCGGGTAGGCTGTGCATAGGCCAGTGCCAGGCCTATCCTAGCCAGCCCCATACGCAACACGCAACCCGTGGCCTTTGGACACGCAGGCCAACACGTATATTGAAAACGTACGTTTGGTGCGACACGTTCGCCAAAACGTGGGCCAACACGTTGAGCCAACACTAACACGCAGCGTGTTACAACGGACGTTTTGAGCACGGTTCGTGTTGCGTATCAAAGCGGGCGTATCGAGGCAGCTAGAAGGCCCATCGATGAGTCCGGATCGGTGATTGTTTTTGTTGGGGGGAAAGGGGGTGGCAGGGCCCGCCGTGTAGTAGCAGAGCTCAGGCCCCCCCGTCTCGCTGCTCCTTCGCCTCCTCCTCCTCCATGCTCAATGCTCCTCCTCGTCCTCGTCGTCGTCCTCGTCGTCGTCCTCCTCCTCCTCCTCCTGCTTTCTTCCTCCTCCTCCTCCTCCTCCTCCTTCTCCTCCTCTCTCTCCATCCTCCTCAAGCTCCCTCCTCTATGCTCCCTCCCTCCCTCCTCCTGCTCCCTCCCTCCTCCGCTTCCTCTTGCTCCTTATAGGTGCCTCGAGATTCGTGGAGGCCTCGGACTGCGGGGCGGGGGGGGGGGAGAGGGGGGAAGGGCTGCCTGCGTGGCTGGGCAACGGCGGTGGCAGCTCGAGATTCCGCTTCTGAGCCTCGAGCCACGAGCGCGCGCCGGTCTTCTCACGCGGAGGTTTAATTCGATGTTTTGTTGTTGGTTAGCCGCCGAGAACCACTGCCCGCCTCGCAGTGTGTCCGTGACCAGCAACTCGGGTCTGGAAGTTGGTGTTGCCCTTGGGCCTTGGGATAGAGAGTCTATCCTGACGTGCAAAAGTCAAACCCACACCTCCGACGTCATATTTGTTTTTCACAGACGGTGGTTCTTCCTCAATTTAGGCCTCTGGGGGCCTTTCTCGGGCCCCGCGAAGGTCAAACAACTATCCCGAAGGAGGACCGACTCTGGGAAAAGGGGTCGGGACTCCCGGCGGCGCCGTACTGAGACACACATACGATGCCGAGGGTCTGGGAGTGTGGCAATGCAGCGACGCCCTTACCATGCGCAACGGCTGCCCTTGCGCCTCTGGCGTTCTCCAGCGCCGAAGAGTGATCTGCCGGCCACGAGATGCAATCTGGGGTGACATTCGCGCTGGGAGAAAAAGCTCGTCGTCGCATCCGCCCGAGCCGAGCAGGCGACTGCAGCAACCGAGCGCCCACGAGAAAAGTCTTGTGTTTTTTGCGACCTGCCTGGGTGCCTTTACGCCAACAAAGGGGTATGCAACGACGATTTCACTAGCGACCGCGCGAGCGGCAACCATGCGGCTCCGGCGGTCCCTGTCCCCAATGTTTTGGACGCCCGAAACGGGTACGAAGAACATGGGCACGATACCCAACAACGAATGTTGTCCAAAACCGACGGCGGCCGCTGTTGGGCAGGCGGCCTTCTTTCCCAAGTGAACTACGACCGTGGCGACGACGACAACGACCCCTGTTCAGAATGAACCAGGAGTGCTGTTGGACTTTGTACCTACTGTTTCCGTACCTGTTTCGATCGCCCCGACATGTGAAATTCCGAGCCATTCCGCTGCGCATCCTCCCAGCATCTTTGCCAATAGTGCTAGCGCGTCATGCCGACTTACAAATTTTAAACCGAGCGCCCCGAGATGTTCCCACGTGGCTCTCGGAGCTGCTGAAAAGCAACATTCCGAAATATGAGCGACGAGAAGAAGCGGGTCTTACGCGAGATGGCATAGCGACCTTACGCCGCGGCTTACGCGCTCCGCGAGCGTGGCCCACCGCGTGAAGAAGGGGGCGCGCACGCGCGATCTCACGCGGGAAACCTACGCGCGAATGTCCGCGCAGCCGCCCCCGTTTGCTCCCGTCGCCCATTTGCGCCGGGAGGACCTGTACAGTCATCGTGCTGCCACATGGAACGCTGCCTCGGAGCTCTCGGGTGGGGGAGGAGGATCCTCCTCCTCCTCCTCCTCCTCCTCCTCCTCCTCCTCCTCCTCCTCCTCCTCCGCCCTCCTCCGCCCTCCCAGGAGCAGGGCACGCGCAGGGCGTCCCAAGCAGGGCCCCTCCCACGGAAAACCTCAGGAGCACCTGAGGCAAGCAGGTAAAGAATACGGAGCCCCTCACCAACAAAAAGGGTTCCTTCTTCAGCGCCCCGACTGTATTGGGGACGTGGGTGGGCCCGACGGGGCCATCGGGAAGCTGACGAGACCCGATCTGAAACTGGACGCGCTCGCCCGCGGCAAGCATCCCACGAAAACGGGACCGTCAAAACCCAAGACGTTCTCGTCAAAAAGCGCAGGCGAACCCGACGCCCGATAAACCCAAGGTGGGCCTTCCAAACCCCGGACGAGCGGGGGGGTCTGGCTCCGGACCTCTGCTTAACGCCACTGTTTGCAACAGCGCGTCCTGTGAGGGGGACCCCACCTGCCTGAAACAGGCGCCAAGAACAGCCAAGATCTACTCCATGGGGGGGGGGAGGGGGGGGGCGAGGGCGCGCGCAGATCGGCAAAACAATGAATAAGAAAACGACAGTAGCATGGCACCGCGAGGCCAAGCAGGCCAGCGGACAAGACTCGGAACAAACGTTCGACGCCAGGCGGCGGTCGGAAGGGGCGGACGTCAGGGTCTTGGGTCCCTCCAGGGCCCCAGTTCTGGCTGATCAGCACGTTCCTTCGAAACGCCGACCTCGTGAAAGTAGACCGATGTTTCGGCCACCACCCGCATGCTGAAACCAAGGTGCGACATGGACGTGTGATATCAGCTGCACATTCTTCCAGCCAGCCGTCCGCCCATGCGCGCGTAATTCGCTGGCCCAACGGGCCAGGGACGTGCTAAGGTCTCCGGCAACTGATTCACGTCTCTATGTACGTACGTGTGTATGTATGGATGTGTGTATGTATGTATGCATGCATGCATGCATGCATGTATGTATGTATGTATGTACGTATGTAACCATGTACGCCTGTCTGTGGGTTTTATGCATGCATGTGTGTATACATGTATGTTTACATTCATGTGTATATGTATGTATACATGTACGCAGGTATGTGTATATGTATGTGTATGCACGCATATTTATGTAGACACGTATGTATGTATGTATGTATGTGTGTATGTATGTATGTGTATGTATGTATGTAGGTATGTATGTATGTATACGTGCGCATATGTATGCATGCATTTATGCATGTAGATATGTATGTATGTATGTAGGTGTGTATGTATGTGTGTATGCATTTATATATGTATGTATGTATGTATGTATGTATGTATGTATGTATGTATGTATGTATGTATGTATGTATCTATGTATAGGCATGCGTTCGTACATGTATACGTATGCATTTATGCATGTATGTCTGTGTGTACGAGCGTGTATGGTTGCTCGTAAGTATGTTTGTCTAATGTTATGCATGTGTGTATGCATGTTTGTGTGTGTAGGTATGTATGCAAGTTTGACTTCCACATACGCACGAACGAACATACACATATATATATATATATATATATATATATATATGCATATATGTATATATATATATATATATATATATAGGTTCTAGTTCGCGCGCGCGGGGCGGCCCCTGGGGGTCCGCTCAAGGATGCTGGAACTCCTGAGGACGATTTTTAGGGCCCGTAATATCGCTCCAGGATCGCTTAATATCGCTCCAGGATCGCCCAAAGAGACCCTAAGCGAGCTAAAAGAGGGCCTATGAGTCCGCATCAGTGGGTGGCAGGCCTCACGATGGCCCGAACATAATGCCAAGATGCCTCAACCTTGCCCCACGTTAGTCCCAGACGAGCCCAAGAGGGCCTTCAGAGGCCCCTCGACAGGGCCCCAACAAGCACACATTCATACATGCCGATGAAAAAGCGAAGATGTTTAGCACTTGCGTCCAAGGCGGCACGAGGGGCACCCAAGATCGCTCCAAGACGACCCAAGAAGATTCCAAGAGGGCCCCGAGATGCTCCCAAGATGCCCCTAAGAAGCCCCCAGAAAGCCCAAGAGGCCCTCAAGAGTCCCAGGAGGCCCCTGGAGCCCTCCAAGATGTCCCGGGGATGCCTCCAAGATGCCCCCCACGACGCCTCTAAGAGCTCCCAAAAGACTCCAGGAAGTGTCCTCGAGGCCCGAGAGGCCCCCCTCATTGGGGGCCCAAGACGCCCCCCCAAAAAGGCCTCCGAAGCTTCCAGGAGAGCCGCCCAAGAGGCCCCTTAAGAGGCCGAGACGTCCGCAAGAGGCACCAGGCAGCCGCGCGAATGCCTCCCAGGGGCCCCCGAAAGGCTGAGCTTTCCAGGCAGAGATTTGATCATCTCAGTCACATCAGTGCAGGAGGGAAAGAAAGTTGAGGTCTTCGACTCTGTTACAGGATCGACGAACAGTGAAGACGTGGAAGACGATCCGCACTCGATTGACGAGGAAGGAGAAGTCGTGGAAGTCAGCATGCCAGGCGTTCGCCCCTGGGGCGGCAAAAAGCGCGGTGCCGCTGGGAGGCATTAACAACACACAGACAAACGACAGCGGCGAGACAAGATGGGCCAGCGGAGTGAGCGAAGCGATCCGCCGCCCCACCTGGTACGGTGTGTGAGATCCCCGCCGCATGGTCTGCACGGATTCTTTCCCCTCAGCCCCTTGCCCACGCACCCCTCAGTACCAGTGCCCCTCCCTCAAAGCCCTGGTAACCCCTCCTGGGGTCCTGCCCTCGGCCTGCTTATTCCGCCAGCCCGGGGGCCCAGGCTGCGGTCGGGGCGCCTCCTTGCCACCACTTCCGTCCCAAAACGACGCCCCTGTCACGTGCTCGGCTTCCGAGCACCACCAGCCCTCTCAGACCCCTCTCCAGGGGCCTACTGGGCCTGTTTGGGGGGCCCCTCGGGGCTCTTCCTGGGCTGATCTTGACCCCCCTTCGGGCCGCCAACGGCGTCCCGGATACCTCTCCATCTCTCTTCGGATCTCACACACCAGAACCCCCCAACACGCAACAAACACATGGCAAAACACATGGGGATTCTAACGACTCTGTCCTCATCGGGCTGTTCCTGGCGCCTCTCTTGGAGATCCCATGTATATCCGCGGGCTTCTGCGGCTATCTTGGAACATGCGGATGCTCTGCGCGGCCGCCCTGACTGCCTTTTGGGGCCCTCTGCGCCAGTCTGGGCTCCATGTTGGTGCTGTCGTGAACAGTCTGGGGCGCGCCCAGGGGGTCCCTGGAAGCCCTTGGGAGGCCCCAGAACTAAGTGGCAATGCCTTTTCTGCCTCCTCGGTGGCTGCTCTTGTGGCCCGTTTGTGCAGCTTTTCGGAGCCCTCTTCGGCAATTGTATGGCGTCTTCGCAAGCCCTCTGGGCCCATCTTCCGCCTCCCTTTTGCCCTCTGGGATTGTGTCGCGTTCTGGGAAACCCTCTGGGGCCATCTTGCACCCCCTCTCGCCCTCGGGGATCATTTCAATTGGCCTCCTGTTCCTCCACCCGCCCTCCCGAAGTCTCCACTTCCGCCCCTCAGAAATCCACGATCCAACAACAAGGTGGGGCGGCGGTGTCTGCCCCCTCAAGGGAATCCACTTAAACAAACACATGCACGTAACCACGTGCGACCATCTGTGGGAAAACTGCAGCAAGAGACGATGCGAGGTGTGGGTGCGTGGTTACTGCAATCGAAATAGCGTGGCTGAGGTACAGTGTCTAAAGCTGGCTCCAAAACACATGCTGAGACAAGGGCTGATTCGAAAGCGAGGTCCAGGGTGACCCAGGCGTGGCTGATCTCAGCTAGGCCACGCTGAGGTACGGCAGGCCACGGAGATAAACCAAGATGGCCTGCTAGAGACTAGCACATGGGCTCATGCGAACGGCAATCGCAAACCTACAGCTCATGCCAATGCGACAACCACAAGCTAACCCAAACACCCACGCGGTAACCCGAACACCAAAGTCACAACCCCAGACCAACCAGGCCAGATCCCGCATCCTGACATCCCGACCGCAATTTGAGGAGGCAAGGCTCGACAACCGAATCCTGCTGGGTAGGGCATGAGGGAAAGGAAACTGAGGATCTGAGGGATCACAGAGCTTGTGGCCCCTTGCTGTCCCACCAGTGCCAGTGTCGCAAAGCCGCTGGTCGACACGGGGGCCAGAGCGCAGGCGACGTCGAGGTCGCTAGGACGCACTGGTGCCCATATCAGCCCCCAACATGTGGGAGTGTGACTCGGGTCGGGCGAAAGGGGGGGATAGCAAAGGGGAGGTTTGAGAATCAGCTCACTTAGCTGATTTTCCCTGCACCTCCAGGCGCCGGAGGCGGCTATGTATCGAGGAATGTGCCCCTCGGTGAGGCCGAATCCAGCTGCATGCAACAAATTCCGTACCCCCCCCTTTCCCAATCCCCCCCTTTCGTCCAGCCCGTGTGATGCGACGGCGCCCGCAAAAGCAACTCCCGCCGAGACGTCCGATGTCGGTGAGATTCGTTCAATGCTTACCGTGCTGCTCAAACATTTGGTCTCTGGAGGCCCTGTTTCGGTCTCCAGGGCCGTCGGAGACAGAGCAGGACGCAAGCAAAAAAAGCCTCGGGCGGGGGTCGAGAGGTCAGGGCCTGGGTGTGGGGAGGTGAGATTTCGATCGGGGTCGTGGCCCTCTCAGTCAGGCCTGGTTCCCGAGAGGTTTTCGTAGGACTCCACATGTCGAAAGCCTTACAGCCTGATTACTCTCGCTCTCTCTCTCCCTCTCTCTCTTTCTCTTTCTCTTTCCTCTCTCTCCTCTCACCCCCCTCACCATACGAACCTAGCACACGGCGATCGCTGTCTACGATTAAGTCGGGCATGTCCTCCTACATGCGTATTTGGGAAAAACATAAAACATAGTCAACAAGGAGCAAACATGGTCAAAAGAGCAAGAAACATTGTCACCAGACTATTTCTTCTACCATTCTTGAATATTCCTCCTGTAGAGGGACCTGCCCGGCTTAGGTCTCCGAGACACATGAGCCGCTCTGGACCGCATCGGGGAGGTCCCCCAACATACAGCTGGCAGACTGCATACCTTTTCATCCGAGATGCAGAATACTCGCGGCTGCCACGCCTGCACTCAGCGGCCGCCGACGAAGGACCACCTCTGGACGCGTTTTGGGGGGCGTCGTGGGCATCTATTGCCTCTCCCATCCAGGGCACAATGTACTCCTTCCCCCCTTCCAACCTGAGGCGGAGGAGGAGGAGGAGGAGGAGCAGGAGGAGAAGGATGAGGAGGAGGAGGGGGAGGGACAGGGATGAAAGGCGCGAAGAAAGGGCAGACTGGGTGGGGATGGTTCGGCAAACGCGTTCCACGACTCGCAGAGTAACTACTCGCTCGTTGAATGGTGAAATGCGATCCATGACATCGAGGAAAGCATGCGTTTGTCGGACGGTTGCGAGTAGGCACTTTTCGAGTAACTAGTTAGTGGAACGCGCTCGGTGAATGGTGAGTAAGACGAAGCGGCGGCTGCTCGCAACACGTACGCAACCGCAAGTCTGCCCGAGGCACCCTTTTGAGGGTCCCGTGGCACGGTGAGATTCGAAGGAGTCCGAGCAAGAGGCCTCGAACTCCAAACTGACAGTCGAAAACACCCGCAGAAGTACCAGCGGATGAGGAGGCGGAGGAGCAGGAGGAGGAGGAGGAGGAAGAGGAGGAGGAGGAGGAGCGAGAAATATGGGAACGACGAGCGCATGTCATGCAATCCAGAGTGTTTACGTAATTACACAGAGAAGATCTGGAAACCTGCAATTAGAGAGCAGGCTTTACAAAGGAGGTCCGGGGTGGGCTGTATGACTGGATCGCTGGATCACTGGATCGCCGGATGACCAGATTACCAGAACCTCAACTAACCCAAATCACTGGATGATTAAATCACCGGATCACCAGATCACCAAATCACCGGATCACCAAATCACCACAATTCCGGATCTGCAGATCCGCAGATCACCCCGGATCACCCGATCACTGGATCACCGCATCACCAGATCACCAGATCGGAAGTTCACCAAATCACCGGATCACCTGATCGCAGGTTCTCAAAATCACCAAGTCACTGCATATTGCCAGATGACTGGGTCACCGGATGGCCAGGTCACCGCGTCATCTCTAGATCACCGGATTTCTGTGTCGCCGCCTCGAGAACACGTCTCCGGATCGCGGATCAGCGGGCCATCGGATCACGGGATCACCCGATCACCAGATCCCTGGTTCACCAGGTCACCAGAGCACGGAATGCTCGGAAGTGGACCCTTGAACTTCATCCCCGAGCTCTGAACCCTGGACCCTGCAAGCCAGGAACCCCGACCCCAAAGAATCGAGCGCACTCAAAACTGGCGCTTGAACCCCGAGACGTTAATTTGACCCCCCGCGACGATGAAACGGAAAGATCGCAGGGCCCAAGGACCCTACGGACCTAAAACCCCAAAGACACGCTGTCCCGAAGACCCCGAGACTCCAGGGCCCGAAGGTCCCAAGACGCTACATCACAGGGGCGCGAAGACCCAAGGATCAGCAGACCCTAAGACCCAAGGGCTCTAGGACCTGGGGGCCCGAATGCTCCGCGACCCTGAAACCTACGACCCTCGGACCAGACGGGCTTGGGCCTCGGGGTGCCTAAGACCTCGAGACATGAAGGCCCTAAGGCATGAAGGCGCAGTTGCCACGGGACCCGAAAGCCTCAGAACATGAGGGCCCGAAGACCCTAAATCCCGAGGACCCTGGCGCCCCGCGGCCTAAGAAACGGCCCCCAGACCCTGAGACGCACAGGGCCCAAGACCCACAGAACCTCTGAGGCCTTGAAGAGCCAGGGCCCGTGAAGATCCGTAGGCACTGTGACGCCAAGGCCCGAGGGCCCTACAAAAACCGAGCACCCGCGGATTTTCAGACCCCGCAGAGGACGATGCACGGCAGAGGGGCACGTCGAGCACAGCATGGGAAGGGGCCTCGTCCAGCAGCGGGCGACGCACAGCAGAGGGGGCACGCCTGGCACCGAAAACTCTTGGTTCATCGACTTGGGGCGGGGCCTCGTCCAGCAGCGGGTGATGCACAGCAGAGGGGCACGTCTAGTACCAAGGACTGATTCCATCAACTGGTGGAGGCGCCTCGTCCAGCTGAGGCTGATGCACAGCAGAGGGGCACGTCTGGCACCAACAGATCTTGTGGAATCAACTTGGGGAGGGGCCTCGTCCAGCAGAGAGTAGTGCCCAATTGAGGGGTACGTCTAGCACAAGGGAGTCGCTTTCCATCAACCTGGGGAGGGGCCTCGCCTAGCAGAAGGTGATGCACAGCAGAGGGGCACGTCTAGCACCGACAACTCTTGGCTAATCAACTTGGGAAGGGGCCTCCTCGAGCAGAGGGTGATGATGCACAGCAGAGGGGTACGTCTACCACCAAAGAATTTTACCAACTTGTGGAAGCGCGCCTCGTCCAACAAAGGGTGAGCAAGGGGAGGCGGTTCACTGGATCACCGGCCTTGTGAAGCCTCCTCCGCGCCATGACGCCTGACACGGTACCCATCGATTGCAGAGCACGCTTGCACCCCCGGCGCCAAACGCCTGGCGCTGGCGCCAACCGCTCAGCACACGCGTCGACCCGATCGTGGACAAGCGTCGAACCCAAGCGGCTGACCAAGTGCCCGGCTAGAGCGCCGACCTGCTCAGCTCTGGGCGGTGGAATATGTCGACGAACGTCATCGACCCCACGGTGACAGCGTTGATGGCCTGGGGGGGTGGAGTGAGGACAAAGGGAAGGACGAACAGGGGGAGAAAGATGGGGATGGGATGAGGACAATGCGTAAGACCAGGAGAAGGCGGCGGAAGAGGAGGACAGCTGGTCATCTGGGCTGGTCCAGGTGGAGGCTGTCCGTGTCTCAGTAGCCACGCTGGCTTGCCTCCCCGTGCAAGGCGGACGCAAGGGCCTGGCATTCGCCCTGCCTCGCCAACTGCTCCCAAAGGTGACTGGAACGACTGCAGCTGAGCTTCGCAGAGCCTGAGGCAGCCGCATGCTTAGCTCTGCGGCCGATGAGCGCGGCCTCGTCACAGGGAGACCCCGCTGGGATACGGCCCCATGAGTCGGCGGAGGAGGCCCTAGCTACCCCCCACGGGGGCGCGCTGGAACCGCTGGAAGCTGCATTGCCGACCGACGCGTGGTCAACATTAGCTGAGCATGCAACTCTTGGAAGCAGCTGTCGACGACCATCGAGGAGAAGGCGTTTCAGAAGAACCCGTATCAAGTAACAGCATTCGGGCCATACGAACGCTCAATGTAGAACTCCTTATCTCGAAGCATGGTGCACAAACAATGTCAAGCAAACCCGATCAAACCGGATTACTGGCTCACATGCAACAGAGGCTTCTGTGTGCACGCATATCGCTGAAACCGTAAGAGAGATGTCCGTCTGTAGTCACTCCGTCAAGGGAGACCGTGTGGGCCCCGCGCGCGCGAATGCCGAGATCATTCAGCAATCATCGCGCGCACCCGTGAACTCTGTCCAACAATGCCAAGCGGGCCACACGCAAGCGTCCCCGCGCGCGCGCGCACGTCGAAACACTTCTCAAACCATGTGTGTTTACATGCATCTCCAAGTGCAAGAACTTAAGCACGTACGACAGCCAACTTGTTTGCCTATACTAATCATGCCAAACTTGACACGCAAGCAAGTCCTCAAACATCCTCATCAACACCATGACCATCATCATCGCTAGCGTCAACATTGCTACCCTCATCGTCATCCTACTCCTCCTCCTCATCATCATCGTCATCATCACCACCATCATCATCATCACCATCGCCGTCGTTGTCGCCGCCACGATCACAACCATGATCAACATCGTCATCGGCATCGTCGTTGTCGTCGCCCTGGTCATCACTGCCACCACCACCAATATCATCGTAATCAAAGTCATCGTCGCCGATGTCGTCGTCACCATCCTCAACCACCCGAGGCAGGGGCCTGCTTGAACAAGGTCCGCGACTTGCGCTCGCAGATGTTTGCGAACAAACTTCCGATAGGTAGCTGCACTTACGGTCGTATGAGTTTTTTCAACACGTTGCGCGTGGGTGAATGGGATGTTTGCTCGAATCTGGGAGGTGGCCGCGCGCGCATGCCCACAATGAATTGCACGCATCTGTCAATCCGCCGACCCTTCGGCTTGTGGAAGACGCTGTCTTCTCCTCGTCGCTGTGGGTCGTCGACAGTCACAAAGAAAATGGGGCAATAAATAAAGGAACTTCGTAGTTGAATCGAATAGGGTCCTGGGGGGAGGGCCCATCCTTCAGGGTCGGCGGCAGGGGCCAGAAGGCCGTCACAAATATGCACACATATGTATATATATATATATATATATATATATATTATATATATATATTATATACAGGGGCCTGGCCCGGGGGGTTCCCAGTTCGAGCCGGCGCCGAAGACGCTATTTGAAGACGCTACTCCCCCAAGGAGCTGCGGTGACGCCTCTATTCCGCTGACGCCTGCTGAAGCTCGTGACGCCTCTATTCGGCCTGAAGCCTCTATTCCCCTGACGCCCATTGAAGCTCGTGAAGCCTCTATTCGGCCTGAAGCCTCTCTTCGGCCTGAAGCCTCTATTCGGCTCGTGCCGCCTCTATTCGGCCTACGAATTGCGACGCACTGGTGGGGGTAGCGACCCTAAACGCGCCTATTCGGCCTGAACCCATTCTTCCCCTGACGCCCGGTGAAGCTCGTGAAGCCTCTATTTGGCCTGAAGCCTCTATTCCCCTGGCGCCAGGTGAAGCTCGTGAAGCCTCTATTCGGACTGAAACCTCTATTCCCCTGACTTCCGGTGAAGCTCGTGAAGCCTCTATTCGGCCTGAACCCTTTATTCCCCTGACGCCCATTGAAGCTCGTGAAGCCTCTATTCCCCTGACGCCCGGTGATGCTCGTGAAACTTATATTCGGCCTGAAGCCTCTATTCCCCTGGCGCCCGTTGAAGCTCGTGAACCCTCTATTCGGCCTGAGGCCTCTATTCCCCTCACGCCCGGTGAAGCTCGTGAAGCCCCTATTCGTTCTGAAGCCTCTATTTCCCTGATGCCCATTGAAGCTCGTGAAGCCTCTATTCGGCCTGAAGCCTCTATTCCACTGGCGCCCGGTGAAGCTCGTGGAGCCTCTGTTCGGCCTGAATCCTCTCTTCCTCTGGCGCCCGGTGACGCTCGTGACGCCTCTATTCGGCCTGAAGCCTCTATTCCCTTGACGCCCGTTGAAGCTCGTGAAGCCTCTATTCGGCCTGAAGCGAAGCCTCTATTCCCCTGGCGCCCGGTGAAGCTCGTGAAATCTCTACTCGGCCTGAAGCCTCTATTCCCCCGACGCCTGGTGAAGCTCGTGAAGCCTCTATTCGGCCTGAAGCCTCTATTCCCCTGACGCCCGGTGAAGCTCGTGACGCTTCGCAAGGTTCGTGCCCCAGGGGAGGGCAAGTCTATAAGCAATTACGTAAAACGCGAAAAATTCGCGCCCCTGGAAAAGGGATCGTGCCCCAGGAGAGGGCCAATCACGCTAAGGATTCGCCCCCCATGATACGACCACTCTATCAGCACGCACGTGAAGAACGAAAGATTCGCGCCCTAGGAGAGGGTCAATCTGCAGGCACATACGTAAAACACTAAAAGTATTGGTGTTCCAAGAGAAGGCCGATCTATTGGCACATACGTTAAACACAAAAGGATTCGTGCCCCAGGCGAAGCACACACGTAAGACACGAAAGATTCGTGCTCCAGGAGAGAGTGAATATATATATATATATATATATATATATATATATATATATGCACATGCGTAAAGTACGAAGGGTTCGTGCCCCAGGAGAGGGCAAATCCATAGGCGCATACGTAAAACACGCAGGGCTCGTGCCCCAGGGGAAGGCAAATGTATAAGCAAATGCGCAACACACGAAATATTCGCGCCCCTGGAAAAGGCCAATCTAAAGGCACACGCGCGAAACACAAAAGACTCGTGCCCCAGGAGAGGGCCAACCTATACGCACATGTGTAAAACGTAAAACAAATTCGCGCCCCAGAAAAAGGCACATCTCTAGGCATCACGCAACACGCTAAGGATTCGCGTTTCATGATGCGGCCAATTTTAAGCACGCGCGTAAAAAAAACACTAAACATTCGCGCCCCAAGAGTAGGCCAATCTATAGGCACATGCGTGAAACACAATGGACTCGCGCCCCAAGAGAAGACCATATTGGCACATACGTTTAACACAAAGGATTCGCGCTCCAAAAGAGGGCCAAGACAGCTCCAGGAGGCACCGGGAGGGGCCAAGACAGCCCCAGAAAGCACCAGGAGGCCCCAGGAAGCCCTGGTGAGCTCCAGGAGGCCCCAGGAGGCTCCAGGGGCTCACCGGGCTTTCTTTTTTAATGGTTCTGTTTCAATGAACTTGGGGAGAGCTCTTGCCTATCAGAGGGTGCCACACAGCAAAGGGGCATGTCTAGCACCAAGGATTCTTTTTTAATCAACTTGGCGAGGGGTCTTGCCTAGCATAGGGTGCCACACAGCAAAAGGCATGTCTAGCACCAGGAATTCTGTTCTGATTAACTTGGGGAGGGGTCTTGCCTAGCAGAAGGTGCCGCGCAACAAAGGTGCTCACCTTGGAGAGGGTGCCGCACAGCAAAGAGGCACATCTAGCACCAAGGATTCTTTTTTCATCAACTTGGGGAGGGGTCTTGCCTAGCAGAAGGTGCCGCACAACAGATGGGGCACGCCTAGCACCAACTATTCTTGTTCCATCAACTTGGGGAGAGGTCTTGTCGAGCAGAAGGTGCCGCACAACAGATGGGGCACGCCTAGCACAAATGATTCTTTTTTTGTTTGGAATCAACTTGGGGAGGGCCATTGCTTAACAAAGGGTGCCACAAAGCAGATGGGGCATGTTTAGCACCAGGGATTCTGCTTTAACTAACTTGGGGAATGGGTCTTGCCTAGCAGAAGGTGCCGTTCAGCAGATGGGGCACGTCAAGCACCAAGGTTTTTTATCCAACTTGGGGAGGGCCATTGCCCAACAAAGGGTGCCACACAGCAGATGGGACACGTCTAGGATTCTTATTAAGTCAACTTGGGGAGGGGTCTTGCCTAGCAAAGGGTGCCGCACAGCAGATGGGGCACGTCTAGCACCAAGGATTCTTTTTAAAGCAACTTGGGGAGGGCCATTGCCTGCCAGAAGATGCCACAGAGCAGACGGGGCACGTCGAGCACCAAGGATACATTTTATATATATATATATATATATATCAAATTGGGGGTGGGTCTTGGCTAGCAGAGGGTGCCACACAGCAAAGGGGCACAGCTATCACCAAGGATTCTTGTTTTAATCAACTTGGGGAGGGGTCTTGCCTAGCAGAGGGCGCCGCGCAGCACACGGGGCACGTCTAACATCAAGGGTTTGTTTTATCAACTTGGGGAAGGCTCCTGCCTAGCAGAGGGTGCCGCACAGCAGACGAGGCACGTCAAGCATCAAGGATTCTCATTCAATCAACATGGGGAGGGGTCCTAGGGGTCTTGCCCAGAGGAGGGTGTTGCACAGCAGATGGGGCATGTCTAGCGATTCATTTTTTTATCAACTTGGGGAGGGGTCTTGCCTAGCAGAGGATGTCACACAACAGATGGGGCACGCGTTGTGTTAGGCACGGAAAGCGTGGAGTAAAATGGCACTTTCAAAATAATTGGAAGGGGAGCACGTTGAATACTGAGCATGGTGAAGAGAAGGAGCATTTTCACACGGAAGGGCGTCTTCACCGGGAATAGCGTCTTCACCGGGAATATAGCGTCTTCACCGGGAATAGCGTCTTCACCCGGAGTAGCGTTAATAGCGTCTTCACCCGGAATAGCGTCTTCACCCGGAATAGCGTCTTCACCTGGAATAGCGTTTTCACATGGAATAGCGTCTTCACAAGGAATAGCGTCTTCACCCGGAATAGCGTCTAGGGAATAGCGTCTTCACCGGGAACAGCGTCTTCACCGGGAATATATAGCGTCTTCACCCGGATTAGCGTCTTCACCGGGAATAGCGTCTTCACAGAGAATAGCGTCTTCACAAGGAATAGCGTCTTCACCTGGAATAGCGTCTTCACCCAGAATAGCGTCTTCACAAGGAATCGCGTCTTCACCAGGAATAGCGTCTTCACAAGGAACAGCGTGTTCACATGGAATAGCGTCTTCGCCCGGAATATCGTCTTCACAATGAATAGCGCCTTCACCCGGAATAGCGTCTTTTCAGCGGATAGCGTCTTCACCGGGGACAGCGTTTCCAGAGGGAATAGCGTATTCATAAGGGAAGTGCATGCTGTCTGTGTCCGCAGAACGCTTCTTCACCGGGAATAGCGTCTGCACGCGGAATAGCGTCTTCACAAGAAATATAGCGTCTTCACCGTCTTCACTGGGAATAGCGTCTTCACCCAGAATAGTCTTTACCCGGAATATCGTCTTCACCGTCTTCACCGGGAATGGCGTCGTTACAGGAAATAGCGTCTTCACAGGGACGCGTCGTGACAGGGAATAACGTCTTCAAATAGCGTCTTCGGCACCGGCGCGCATACGGAACCCCAGTTGCCGGGGTAATGTATATATGTATGTATATATATATATGAGCCGAGACGTATGTTTAGACAGATGTGCATATACATATACATATGTGTACAGATTTATGTATACATACGTTCTGAATAAATCTGCACACATGTACACATATCGCGTCTACGAGAAACATCGCGACTTCGAAAGCACACGTCCGTGGCGGTGGCGGCGCGAACTTTTCCGCTGTGAGGCTGAGGGCGCCGTCAGGAAATCCATTTCGTGTTTCGAGCGTCCCCGACTTCCTCATCGCCAGCGAAAAATCGGCGTCGTGCTTCTCATGCGTCCTATCCCTTGGTCGCCCGCAGAGAGGCCTTGTGGGCACGCTGTGGTGACGGTGATGGCAATGATGATGGCGGCGCCATGAAAAGATCAGGCCCTGCGCGTGGAAACATCGAGGAGCATCGTCACACGAACTCATTATCACCCGCGAGAAATCGGTTTCGCTTTCTTCGGTCCTTTTTGTTATCTTTGTCGCCTGCGAGGAGATACCGCAAGTACGGGTGGATGACTGTGATGATCATGTGGATGATGATGATGGTGATGGCGGTGTCGTCTTGTCCCCCTACGCTGACTGGATCGGGGGTTACTCATAAAGCATAGCGCAAACTGACAATTGCTCGATGACTGCTACGGCCTCGACCCGCGAGAAATGATGGGCAACAATGCGTCAGAACATGTCAATCCGGCTGGACCTGGAAATTACGAGGTCGGCCTGAACGGGCCTTTCCAATTATAAACCCATGGGCGAAACGCTCCGGATGATGATTTGCAGGTCCGATCTGGAAATATTCAGGTCGACTTGGAACTGCTCATGAACACCAGTTGCACATGAACATGTTCAAATCGACTTAATAGATCTTCCCTGTCAACAAACATTGCGAGAGACGAAATTTTTAGTATGAGAATATCCAAGTCGACCTTACATTGCTGAGGTGCCTCTCGTGTGTGAACTAGGAAGCTTCGGTGGCGCTTTCCGATTTCTACCCCGCTCGGCGACTGTAGTGATATGGGGAGACCTACGGACCTGAGAATGTATCCCCAAGGCGGTTGCGCCCCATCACGCCCTTGGCTTGGCCCATGACAATGTGCGGGGCCCTTTGTGCCTATTGGAGGCTAGTGCGTCGTCCCGCATGCACGGCGATGCTCTGTGCTGCCGTTGTGAAGCGAGGCATCATTTTTTTAGCTATTTGCTAGCAGAACCACCAGACTCCCCCTCACATATTGCCCCACATCTGATCCGCCACCGTGCCTCTTGCACGAGGTGGAGTGCCCCGAGTCTCATGCAGACCTTTGAGGTAAAGGGTCTATGAGGTCCTTGAGGGCCCAGACCCCCAATTTCCTGGGCGCTCCGGGGCGCTACTGGGCGCTCCCAGTGTGTCGCGCGGGCCACGGGGACGGGCTCCGTGCTTAGGAGGGCCCCAACACAGTGTTCCCCGAAGGCTTTCCAAACCGATTCGGGGAACACATGGTCCGATAGCTTGGCAGGTCTGGCCTCAACGTTCGGCCACATAGGCGCTTCCAAAAAGGCAGGGGGCGGCGGTGATTCGCCGTAGGCGTCTTCGATCCGCCGCCCCCTGTCGATTCATCGCACGGGTGCCTGGCGTGCTGGACGTCTTACAGTTTGGTTTTGGTTCTTTTTCCAAAAGGACTCCCCCTGGCGCTTCGGCCGTCCCGCCGGGGTCCTGGGAGGGAGCTCCAGGCGCGCAAACGACCTCAACGTCCACAAACAATTCTCCAAGACGGCTCAAGATGGCCTCCAAGACGGTCAAGATGGCCCTCAAGCTCGCCCAAGATGGTCCAAGATGGCCTCCAAGTCCGCCCAAGATGGCCTCCAAGACGGCCCAAGAGGGTCCAAGATACCTCCAAGTTCACCCAAGAGGCCTCTAAGACGGCCCAAGAGGTCTCGAAGGTGTCCTTCAGGAGGGCCTGAAGAGGCCAACATCATTGATGTTCCTTAGGTTTTTGAAGGATTTTGGCATTTGCCTCTTCTCGGCATTCCGACGGCTCAAGACGGCCCAAGAGGCCGCCAAGATCGCCCACGAGGCCTCCAAGAGGGCCCTATGACGGCCCAAGAGGCCTCCAAGACGGCCCCAAGATTGAGCAGGGAACGACCGTCCCGGCATTCCTATAGTCATACCACGAAATGTTCTTAGAACCCCAAAATGTTCTAAGAACAAAAACACCGTTCTTATAACATAAACCCGATGTGTTCAAACAAGACAGACTCCGCCAGACATGTTCTAAGAACATTCCGTGAAAACCAAAAAAAGGTTCTTAGAACATTGTTTGCTAGGGATATAGGCACGCCGGGACGCTTCGCCACTGCTTGACAAGAGGCCCCCAAGACGGCCCAGGAGGCCTTGAAGACACCCAAGATGGCCTCAAAGACTGCCCTGGAGCATTCCAAGAGGGCCACAAGTCGGCCTATAGAGGGCTCCCAAACGGCTTCCGACGGCATCGGACGGGCCAAGAGCCCACCAAGACGGCCGAAGATGGCCCTAAGACGGCCCAAGACGGCCCAAGAGGCCTTCAAGAGGGCCTCAATGAAGGCCCGAAAAGGCCAAACACATGTATATTCTTAAGGTTTTTGAAGAAGTTTGACATCTGCTTCTTTTCGGCCTTCCGACGGCCAGAGACGGCCAAAGAGCACCCAAAGATCGCCCACGAGGCCTCCAAGATGGGCCCAGGACGGCCCAAGAGGTCCCCAGGACGGCCCCAAGAGGCCTCCAAGACGGCCCAGGAGGCCTTTAAGACGCCCAAGATGGCTTCCAAGACTGCCCTGGAGCATTCCAAGAAAGCCCCAAGTCGGCCCAGAGAGGCCCCCCAAACGGCTTCCGACGGCGTCGGACGGGCCAGGAGCCCACCAAGACGGCCGAAGATGGCCCCAAGATGGCCCAAGTCGGCCCAAGAGGCCTCCAAGAGGGCCTCCAGGAGGCCCGAAAAGGCCAAAGTCATGGATTCCCCATTAGTTTTTAAAGGATTGTGGCATTTGCTTTTCGTTCGGCCTTCCGACGGCCAGAGACGACCCAAGTGCCCCCAAAGATCGCCCAATAGGCCCAAGACACGGCCCCAAGAGGCCCCCAAGACGGCCCAAGAAAAGACGGCCTCCAAGACGGCTCAAGAGCCTTCCAAGACGTCCTCCAAGAAGGCCCGAGAGGGTCAAAATGGCCTCCCGACGGCCAAGATGACCTTCAAGATGCCCACGTGTTCCCCGAAGGCTTTCCAAGCCGATTCGGGGAACACATGGTCCGATAGCTTGGCAGGTCTTGCCTCAACGTTCGGCCACATAGGCGCTTCCAAAAAGGCAGGGGGCGGCGGTGATTCGCCGTAGGCGTCTTCGATCCGCCGCCCCCTGTTGGCTTGCCACAAGGATGCCCAGCGTGCTGAACCCTTTCGGTTGTGGTTCTTTTAGACCTCCCCCTGGGGCTTCGGAGCGCGCCAGCCCACAGGAAACTGCACATGTCAATGCCGTTCACGCCAGAGATGGCCCCACATGGACTCCAAGATGCCTCTAAGACGGCCAAGATGGCCTCCAAGTCCGCCTAAGATGGTCCAAGATGGCCTCCAAGACGGCCCAAGAGGGTCCAAGATGCCTCCAAGTCCGCCCAAAAAGCCACCAAGACAGTCCAAGACTGCCCAAGAGGCGCCAAAGACGCCTCCAACACGGCCCAAGAGGCCTTCGAGAGGTCCTCCAGGAGGACCCGAGGAGGCCCAAATCATTGATGTTCCTATGTTTTTTTTTTTCTCAAGATTCTGGCATTTGCACCTTTTCGGCCTTCGACGGCCCAAGAGGCACCCAAGATCGCCCACGAGGCCTCCAAGATGGCCTCAGGACTGCCCAAGAGGTCCCCAAGACGGCCCCAAGAGGGCCCCCAAGACGGCCCAGGAGGCCTCTGAGACGCTCAGGGAAGCCTCCAAGACTGCCTTGGAGCACCCCAAGAGGGCCCCACGTCTGCCCAGAGCGGCCCCCTCAAGATGTCTTCCGACGGCGTCAGACGGGCCAGGAGCTCACCAAGACGGCCCAAGAGGCCTTCAAGAGGGCCTCCAGGAAGGCCCGAAGAGGCCAACATCATTCATTTTCCTGAGGGTTTAAGCTTTTGCATTTTCTCCTTTTCGGCCGACCGACGGCCCGAGATGGCCCAAGAGGCACCCAAGATCGCCCCAAGATCGCCCAAAAGGTCTCCAAGATGGCCTCAGAACTGCCCAAGAGGCCCCCAAGACGGCCCAAAGGCAGTCCAAGAGGCCTCTAACGCGCCCAAGAAAGCTTCCAAGACGGCCCTGGAGCAACCAAAATGGCCCCACGTCGGCCCAAGAGGTCCCCCAAACGGCTTCCGACGGCGTCGGACGGGCCAGGAGCCCACCAAGACGGCCGAAGATGGCCCCAAGATGGCCCAAGTCGGCCCAAGAGGCCTCCAAGAGGGCGCAGGACGGCCTCCAGGAAGGCCCGAAGAGGCCCAAATCATGGATTCCCCTCTGGTGTTTGAAGGATTTTGGCATTTGCTTCTTTTCGGCCGACCGACGGCCCGAGATGGCCCAAGAGCCCCCAAAGATCGCCCCAAGGTCGCCCAAGAGGCCTCCAGGATGGCCCCAGAACGGCCGAAAACGCTCCCAAGACGAGCCCAAAAGGGTCCCAAGATGGCCCGAGAGGCCTCAAATACGCCCAAGATGGCTTCCAAGACTGCCCTGGAGCTGGAGCACCCCAAGAGGGCCCCAAGTCGGCCCAGAGAGGCCCCCAAAACGGCTTCCGACGGCGTCAGACGGGCCAGGAGCCCACCAAGACGGCCAAAGAGGATCCCGAGAAGCCCCCGAAGGTCCTCAAGAGGCCTCCAAGAGGGCCCCCAAGATGCCTCCAAGAGGCTCCCAGGAAGCTCCCAGGAGGCCCCAAAGGGTGTCCCCAGAGGCTCCCAAGATGCCCCATGCTCCTCCTTCTCCTCCTCCTTCTCCTCCTCCTTCCCCTCCTCCACCTCCTCCTCGAACCTCCTCCTCTTATATTTTGCTTGACATATCCTGCCATCCTCCCCTTGGTGTTCCCCGAAGGGTTTCCACAACGGCTGGGGGAACACGTGGTCCGATAGCTTGGCAGAGCTCCTGCCACAACGCTCGGCCACACGGGCGATTTTAGAAGGCAGAGGGCGGCGGTGATTCGCCATAGGCGTCTTCGATCCGCCGCCCCCTTTGGTCTTGCCACAGGGGTGCTTGGCGTGCTAGATCCTGCTGGTTTGGTTTTGGTCCTTTTCGAAAGGAACTCCCCCTTATGGCTCCGGCCCAGCGCGCCGGCCACCCAGAATGGCCCGCCCGCTGCGCCACTAACGCCTCCAAAAAACGGCCGGTTCGCAAGGGACGTCCTCAACAAATCGCGATTTGTTTTGCCTCGAAGGTACGCCGAGGACCTGGGATTCGGAGCAGGATGGTGAGCACGAGGCGAACGACAAACGGCACCTGGGTGCGGCTCACGGGTCAGGTCTGGCTCTGGCCCGCGGCGGTGCCCCTCACAGACGAAGCGCGCTCTTCCGCAGTAGCTCAGTGCCAGTGGCGAGGCACACCGCCGCGTTCACGGACATGTTGACGGCCACGAAGCCCCGGGCGCCCCAGTGTTCGGCTCGCATGATGCGGTAGTCCCAGAGGATCGACACGAATCCCAACACGAAAAACACCCTGTTGCCGGCCGCCGCGGCGCCTGCGGTGCCCGCGTGGCGTAACTGTAGCCCGCAGGCGCCCAGGGCTACCGCGAAGATGCCCCAAGCGCGGAACAGGTCGACCACGCACAGCTCCCCTGGCGATCGGGCGGCGACCTTGGGCTGAAGGCGGTAAACCATGCGGCCTGGCAGGAGGAGCGCGTAGACCCCGTACACGACGGAGCCCGTGGACACCATCGTAAGCGCGTCGCAGGCGCCGATGAGAGGCAGCAAGCCCATGGCCGCCGTGCCGACCAACAACAGCGCCAGGGCGGCATCGCCCGCGGAACTATGAGAGGGCGACATGGACTCGGGAACGCAGCCGCTTGAGACAACATGGCTACGGTCAACAACTCGCAATCCTGGGATCCTAGCCGAAGACGCCTTATGATAAGAATGAGCGTTCCGCACGAGAACATCCTAGAACGTGCGCAACGAATCCTCCAAGACGGCTCAAGATGGCCTTTAAGAGGGCAATATGGCCTCCAAGATCGCCCAGGAAGATCCAAGATGGCTTCCAAGACGGCCCGAAGAGGCCCAAATCATTGATTCCCAACCATCATGTGGTAATGGGTCCTCGTTGTGAAGAGACGGTCCCCGCGTTCCTCCTCCTTCTCCTCTTCCCCCTCCTCCTCCACCGTCCGAACGCGTCCCGTACACCCAGTACAGCGTTTCGTGGCCCTCCTCCCCCTCCTCCCTGCGTGCTACTGTCCGCATGCGTCCCGCACGCCCAGTACAGCGTTTCGTGGCCCTCCTCCCCCTCCTCCCTGCGTTCCACCCACCCAGTACAGCGTTTCGTGGCCCCATAGGGAGCCCCACCGAAGGTCCCAATGCTACCGTCAGCATGCGTCCCGCACACCCAGTACAGCGTTTCGTGGCCCCATAGGGAGCCCCACCGAAGGTCCCAGTGCTACCGTCCGCATGCGTCCCGCACACCCAGTACCGCGCTTCTTGGCCCCATAGAGAGCTCCACCGAAGGTCCCAGTGCTACCGTCCGCATGCGCCCCGCACACCCAGTACAGCGTTTCGTGGCCCTCCTCCCTCTCCTCCTTGCGTTTCACCCACCCAGTACAGCGTTTCGTGGCCCCATAGGGAGCCCCACCGAAGGTCCCAGTGCTACCGTCCGCATGCGTCCCGCACGCCCAATACAGCGTTTCGTGGCCCCATAGGGAGCCCCACCGAAGGTCCCAGCGCTACCGTCCGCATGCGCCCCGCACGCCCAGTACAGGGTTTCGTGGCCCCATAAGGAGCCCCACCGAAGGTCCCAGTGCTACCGTCCGCATGCGTCCCGCACGCCCAATACAGCGTTTCGTGGCCCCATAGGGAGCCCCACCGAAGGTCCCAGCGCTACCGTCCGCATGCGTCCCGCACGCCCAGTACAGGGTTTCGTGGCCCCATAGGGAGCCCCACCGAAGGCCCCAGTGCCCCCGCCCGCATGCGTCCCCGAAGCCCAATTTGGCATTTTCACACACCCAGTGCAGCGTTTGGTGGCCCCATAAAGGGGCTCCAACCAAGGCCCCAGTGCCACCGTCCGTACGCGTCCGGGAAATGTAATTTGGCATTTTCACCTGCGCAGTGCAGCGTGTCGTGACCCCATAAGGGGGCTCCACCGAAGCCCCCAGTGGGACCGTCCGCATGCGTCTCGGGAACCTAATTTGGCATTTTCAATCACTCAGTAGAGCGCTTCGTGGCCCCATAGGGAGCTCCACCGAAGCCCTCAGTGGGACCGTCCGCATGCGTCCCGGAAGCCCAATTCGGCACACCACCCACACAGACCAGCGTTCCCCCCCGCCCAGTGCAGCGCTTCGTGGCCCTCTAGGGAGCTTCACCGAAGCAGATATTCACAATTACGGTACCCACAACTGCATATGGTTGGGACCTTCGCCAGGATAATTTGTTTATTGATTTTTGAAAGATTTTGGCATTTGCTTCTTTTCGGCCTTCCGACGGCCCAAGCCGGCCCAAGCGGCCCCCACGACCCCACACGGCTCAGAGGGGGGCCCAAGAAAGCCCAAGAGGCCACCATGACGGCCAAGATGGCCTCAAAGACGGCCCTGAAGCACCCCAAGAGGGCCCCAAGACGGTCCTGAGAGGCTCTCTCCTCCTCCTCCTCCTCCTCCTCCTCCTCCTCCTCCTCCTCCTCTTCCTCCTCCTACTCCTCGTCCTCCTCCTCCTCCTCCTCCTCCTCCGCCTCCTCCTTCTCTTCCTCCTCCTCCTCCTCCTTCTCCTCTTCCCTTTTCCTTCTTTTCCTCATTCTCCTCGTCCTCACGTATTCCCCGAAGGGTTTCAACGACGGCTGGGGGAGCACATGGTCCGACAGCTTGGCCAAGCTCTAGCCCACCAGTCGGCCACACAGGCGTTTCCAAAAAGGCAGGGGGCGGCGGTGATTCGCCGTAGGCGTCTTCGATCCGCCGCCCCCTGTTGGCTTGCCACAGGGGTGCCTGGTGGGCCGGACCTCAGGAAGATTGTGGTTCTTTTAGGACTCCCCCTGGGGCTTCGACCGATGCCACCGCCGGCCACCCGGAAGGCCGCTGAGCTGCACAACAAACGTCTCCAAGACGGCCTAGATGGCTTCCAAGACAGCCAAGATGGCCCACGATGGCCTCCAAGTTCGCCCAAGGTGGTCCAAGATAGCCTCCACGACGGCCCAAGAGGGTCCCAGATGCCTCCAAGTCCGCCCAAGAAGCAACCCAGACGGCCAAAGATGACCCCAGAGGCCCCCGAGAGGCCTCCAAGATGGCTCAAGAGGCCTCCAAGAGGTCCTCCAGGAGAGCTGGAAGAAGCCCAAATCATGCATTGTCATTAGGTGTTTGAAGGATTTGTGCATTTGCTTCTTTTCGGCCTTCCGACGACCCAAGACGGCCCAAGAGCCCCCTAGGACCGCCTTAAGATGGTCCGAAAAGTCTCCAAGATGACCCCCTGACGTCCCAAAAGGCCTCTAAGACGGCCTTAAGAGGGCTAAAGAGGTCTCCTAGACGCCCAAGATGGGCTCCAAGACGGCCCTGAAGCGCCCCAAGAGGGCCCCAAGTTGGTTCAGAGAGGCATCCAAAACGGCGTCCGACATCGTCAGAAGGGCCAGGAACGCCCTAAGATGGCCCAAGAGTCCCCCACGAAGCTCCCAATCGCCGCCAAGAGGCCCAAGGAGGCTTCCAAAAGTCTCCACAAGGCCTCCAAGAGGCTCCCAGGAAGCTCCCAGGAGACCCCAAGTGTCCTCCTTCTCCTCCTCCTCCTCCTCCTCCTCCTCCTCCTCCTCCTCCTCCTCCTCAGCCTTCTCCTCCTCCTCCGCCTCCTCCTCCTCAATCTCCTCCTCCTCCTCCTCCTCCTCCTCCTCCTCCTCCTCCTCCTCCTCCTCCTCCTCATGCTCTTCCTCATCCTCCTCTCTATGTTTCATCCGTCTCCTCCGCTTCTTCTTTCTCCCCCGCGTGTTCCCCGAAGGGTTTCCGCAACGGCTGAGGGAACACATGGTCCGATAGCTTGGTAGAGCTCTGGCCACGACGTTCGGCAAGATGGGCGATTAAAGGCAGGGGGTGGCGGTGATTCGCCGTAGGCGTCTTCGATCGGTCGCCCGGGGTGCCTATAGTGCTGAACTGTTGGCAATCTTGGGTTATTGGTAAAATCCATCCAGAGCTTTGGCCGATCCCGCCGGCCACCCTGGAAGCTCCTCAAATTTAGTCTCCCGTCGGTATTTCCGCTTACGATGGCCTCAAGATGGCCTCCAAGCCGGCTAAGATGACCTCCCAGACGGCCGAGATGGCCCCAAGAGAGCCCAAGATAGCTCCAAGATGCCTTCTGACGGCCCAAGACGGCCCAAGAGGCCCCCAAGATCACCCAAGAGGCCTCCAAGATGGCTCCACGACGGCCCACGAGGCCCCCAAGACGGCCACTAGACACCCCAAGAGGCGTCCAACACGCCTAAGATGGCCTCCAAGAGGGCTCTTCAGCGCTCCAAGAGTGCCCCAGATGGCAGCAACATGTCTCCAGGACGGCCCGAGATGCAGCCCAGACGGCCTAAGTTGGCCTCCAGGTGGCCCAAGAGGCCCCCAAGAGGCCCCTCAGACGGCCCAAGAGGCTTCCAAGAGGTCCTTCAGGAAGGTCTGAAGAGGCCAACATCATTGATTTTCCATTGGTTATTGCATGATATTGGTATTTGCTCCTGTTTTGCCTTCCGACGGCCCAAGACGGCCCAAAGGTCTCCAAGAACGCCCTAAGATCATCTGAGAGGCCTCCAAGATGACACCATGACGGCCCAAGAGGCCCCCAAAGTCGGCCTCATGAGGGCCCACAGGCGGTCCAAGACGCCCCCAAGGCGCTCAAGATGGATTCTGATAAGGCCAAGATGGGCCTAAGCGAGCCTAAGATAGTCACAAGATACCTCCAAGATGGCCCAAGATGCAGCCCAGACGGCCCAAGATGGCCTCAAAATCACCCAAGACTGCCCAAGAGGCCCCCAAGAGGCCTCCAAGAGGTCCTCTAGGAGGGCCCGAGGAGGTCAACCTCCATGGTTTTCCCTGGGTTTTTGGCATGCGGCCCACGACAGCCCCAAAGGCTACCAAGATGGCCCCAAGAGCGCTCAAGCGGCCTCCGAGATGCACACCTGATGGCCCAAGAGGTCCACAAGACGACCCCAAGACCGCCCAGGAGACCTTCAAGACGCCCAAGATGGTCTCCAAGACGGCCCTATAGCGCCACACGAGGGCCGCCCCAAGTCGGCCAAGAGAGGCCCCCACGACAGCTGCCGACGGCGTGAGACTGGCCAGGAACGCCCTCAGACTGCCAAAGAACCTCTCAAGGAGCCTCCAAGGCCCCGAAGATGCCTAGGGAAGCTCCCAAGAGGCCTCCGAGGCCCCCAACTAGCCCCCTGGAGGCCACAAGAGTGCCCAAAGAGGTCTCTCCCGCCTCCTCCTCCTCCTCCTCCTCCTCCTCCTTCTCCTCCTCCTCCTCCTCCTCCTCCTCTCCTCCTTTTTTCTCCTCCCTCTTCTCCTCTTCTTCTTTGTCCCCCTCGTGTTCCCTGAAGTGTTTTCACAACGGCTGGTGGAACACATAGTCCGATAGCTTGGTCGAGCTCTGGCCGCAACGTTCGGCCACATAGGCTCTTTCAAAGACAGGGGCCGGCGGTGATTCGCCGTGGGCGTCTTCGATAAATTTCGCCAGCTGTGCCCGCAGAACGCAAAGTTATTGTTTCCCGTTGCGTTTTTGGCAATTCTGGGCTTTCTCGCATTTTCGGGCTGCCGGCAGCTGAAGTCGGTCCAAAAATCCTACAAGACGGCCCAAGAGTCTCCCCATAGAGACTCAGCACGGCCCAAGAGGACCCCATGATGGCCCAAGAGGCCTCCAAGACGGCCCCAAGACGGCATAGGAAGGCCTCCGGAGAGATCCAAGACGATCCTAGAAGGCCCTTCGACGGTCCAAGATGGTGCCATAGTGGCCTCCGACAGCTTCAAGACACCCCCCATACAGCCAGGGGGGCCCAAAGGCGGCCCAGAGAGCCCCACAACGATATACGGGGGGCCTCAAGACGGCCCAATGAGGTCCCAGTGTGGCACCTTGGGACGCCCAAGACCGCCCCACAAGAGCCCAAGACAGCTCCAAGACGGCCTAAATGAGCTCCATGAGAGCTCTTCAGAAAGTGAAGACGCAAGGTGTCACATGTGACGGCCTTCCTCCCTTTCCTCCTCCTCGTCATCATCGTCCTCACCATCCTCACCACAGCACTCACAGGCTTGAAGACACGAAGTGTCACACGTGACGGTCTCCCGTGCCTCCTCGAACAGTCCCACCCAGAATGCTGGGCTGGCACGGTGGCGGGACTTGCCGCAGGCAGCTGAACAGATTGCATCTTCCAGATTGCGCTGGGTAGACTGCACAACACAGATTGCCCAGCGTAGATGGCAGCGCCAAGGAGTCTTTTTCCTCCTCGAAGTTGGCTAGATTTCTTCTCACACAGCTGTGAGAGGGTCACTGCAGAGCCTCGCACGACTACTTTCCGCAGTGCGTGCGGCGCTGAACATGTAAACATTGTGATGCTTGCCTCGCGCGCCCGCCCACCGCCTCGTCACGCCAGAGACTCGGGGAGACGTAAGACTCGGGTTCGGGGAACTCGGGTTGACCCGACGGGGCCGTCAAGAAAATGACGAGACCCAGCCTGCACTTCAATGCGAACTCCTGCTGCAAACATCTCACATCAACTGGACCGTCAAAACTCAAAGACGGGCCCGTCCAAAAGCGTCGGCAAACCCGAGGTTGGGAGAACTCGACACTTACGCTTCCCCGAGAGACGTCGGACGAGAACAGCAGCGGAGCAAGTGCCAGCAGAAGCAGATTGGGACCAATGGTGGGCGACTCCGAAGGGTGCGATTTGCAAAGGGTGCGGCTTGCAACCCGCTCCTCTTGGGGGGGGGGGGGGCGGGCGAGGACCTCGACAGAGATGTCCGCCGCGCCCCGACGAGGGCTCATCAAGCATTTGGCGCAACGTGGTGGCCCTCGAAGCTTCAACGGTGCCGATTGCAAACCACACCCGGCGTAAACACACCCTTGGTGGTCGCCGAGAGGGGCTCGACGCTTGCAGGCAAAGGTGCAGCTGTAATCAGCACGGGCCGAGGAGCTACGCCCAGGCCAAGTCAACCTCACATGCTTGAAGCTGGGAGAGCGGTGCCATGAAGCTGCCAACTGAGCGACGATCAAACACTGGTTTTACGCGAGATGACATGGCGACCTTACGCGGCGGCTTACGCGGGCCGCCAGCGCGGCACGCTGCGTCGGAGGCGTGGGAGCTTGTGCGCGACCTTACGCGGGCAGCTTGAGCGGGAATGTCGGCGCAAACAACCCTGTTCTCCTCCGTCGTCCAACTGTGGTGATGAGGACCAGCACCATGCCAAACGGCGCCGGTGTTCAGCACTTCCGATGGTCCTCAGAACGTGTGTTAGCGCCAACGTGTGCTTGTCCACCGAAGCCGTTCGATACGAGGCAGGCAGTGTAAGCGAGGGCTGACACAGGCTGCGCAGTATCGGCGGAGCTGAACGAAGCAACACACACACACACCCATTGGGCTAACGCACGTCCCGAGAATCATCGATATTTCGAGCCCAGCGATAATCACCCAACCACCATGACAGCCAGCCTGTCTACCTTCTCGTCGTTGATACGCGACTCTCCACTTACATCGAAAGGGTCACGGTTTCGGACTAGGTGTCCACCACTGCAGGCACCTTGAACACCATCATCGCAACTGCAACTGTCAGACTGAGGGCGGGAACGACTCCGTGATCACGTTGACAAACTCGCTCCGTCACCGCGTTCATCCCGACACCAACGGTCCACAAACTCCAGCCCAGAACCAGACGCTCCGCTCCCTGAGACCCCCGCATAGTGCGCCGGCTGACAGCATGTCGAGACCGCACGGCACCGTCGCAGAGCGCGGCTGAGCCCCTGCAAGGAACCCGTTGCCCTCCACGACGGCGTCCCTCCGCGGGGGCGATGCGCTGTGCCCCATCTGGGACCTCCCCGCCCGGAGGCTCGGGCGACCCCTGGAGCTGTGGTCCTCGGGGGCGTATAGCCTTGGCCGAGGCATTCCACACATGCCTGCGACGAATGACTTCCGGCCCCGCTCGCTGCGACAGACGTGCTGCGTGCCAGGCGCTCGCGCTCAGCGCAGCTCCACTGCCAGCTCGCCCACGACCCGCTTGAGCACGGCCCCGTGCCTCGCGTTGACCTCCTCGCTGGTGAGGGCCCGAGACGAATCGCGCCAGACCACCCGGAAGGCCTTCGACTTCCTGCCGGTCTTCCCGTCCGTGAACTCGTCGATCAAGTCCACCGCTTCGACCTGGTCCCCGCCCTCGCCACGGATCACCTCCAGGAGGTCGCTGTCGACGAAGGCGTCCGGGATCCACATGCTGATGTCCCTCCTGAAGGGCGGGCACCTCGAGCGGGGCTCCAGTGCGGCAGCGGGGCCGGGCTGGTCGGCGGCATCCCCGGTGGCGTCGCGGGCGGCCGCCTTGACGTCGCCCCTCTTGACCCGCCTCACGAAGTTGTGCTCCCCGCTGAGCCGGCGGTAATGCTCCTGAAGGGCCACGGCCGCGCCCGCGTCCAGGTCGGTGGTGGCCCTCGTCGACGTCCCCCCGGAGGCGGGTGCAACGGCCGACAGGCGAGCCTCCCTCGCCCAGAAGGCGCAGAGCGCCACGGTGACGCTCACGTTCAGGCTTTCTGTCATGCCAGGTGTTGGGATCGAGAAGCAGCGGTGGCCGCAGGCTGCCAGCATCTCCCCGGATATCCCCCTTCCTTCGCTGCCGAAGACGAGCGCAACACCGCCCTTCGGGCGGAAATCGACGTCGCAGAGCGCTACGTGGCTTCGTCTAGGAAGTGCCTTTCCAGGATCCTCAGGCTCCCCGAGATCTTGGTCTGGCATCGGCATGGCTGCGAGCATGGGAATACCTAAAGCCTCCATCTTCGTCTGCAACTCATTCACACTCGAGTGCCGTGTCACGTGGAGCCACTTCTCGGCTCCATTCACGATGCTGGTTTGTTTAGCTCGGGGATCTCGCCGGCGAATACGGGGCTTGGTCGTCGCAGACGGTGGCCCAGCGTCTGGAAGTGGGTCATCTGATGGATCCGCTGTTGGTACCACCTCCTCCCGCCGGCGCGCAGTGGGTGGGTGG
>CAUYUJ010018044.1:142500-175000 GCA_963575745.1 Prorocentrum cordatum
CATCGGGTTGATAAGACAACTTTTGTAGGCCACATCCTGGCAGGCTGGTTCCTTCTTTGATGCGCTCGCTGCACGTTCTTCTCGGCTGCATGCAAGAGTGACCCTGGGCAAGAGCGAGACCTTTGGTGCGCGGCTTTAGGGGGGCCATTCGGGGGAAACGGGGGGGGGGAACCCCGAGCCCGCAAGCCGCTGCCATCGTGCCGCACTCAGCGGTCTGGGGACACCAGTGGGCCCGCACCAACGGTCACTCCGGCGAAGGGCCACTCTCACAGTTAACCCGCATAGTACGAATGGGCAACCTTTCCACGGGTACCCTTGCATCCTTGCCCCCTCGGCCCATCCTTAGCGGCTTTCGCTGGCCAATCTCGTTTGAAACAAACACGTTCACATGGGCCTCCAGCCCTTGCATCCTTACCGCGCATCCTTATGATGCGGGTTGACTGTGTGTGCAGTCGATTCTCGCTGCTCCTGCGTGTCCTGCTCGATGGCCGGCGTCGCTGCGCCTGCGGCGCCCGTGCCTGCGCCATGCCCTCCGTCTGGCGGCCGGGCCTTCGCCTCCTGCTCCTGCGAGCTGCCAGCTGGCGAGGAGCCCTCCTGCAGGGGAAAAGCTCACCATTCGTCGCATTCTCGGCGCCAGGGGACCCACCTGCCCAACGAGAGCCACTGAGCGGGCGCACTTGTTCAAGAACTGCAGCAGGAGCTGGACGACAAGAAACCTTCCAGAAGAAACCCAACCCTGGAACATCCGGACGTCCATTGATTTTTGGTGTGCGAACGTCACGCATTCCATAGCAAAACCATAGAAACCCAAGACATCCAATGCACCACTGTATCGTAAGATTGCCTGGAGCAGGGCCACGTCCTGCCTGGAGCCGGTCTCGGTGGGGGGCCCAGACCCCAGACCGGCCCAAAATCGGTCCCGCCACCTCTCCGGGGTCCATCCGGGCAGAGTGGGCTGTCGGGCCGCTATCGGCGAACCATGGGTGCGATTGGTGGCCGATGCGTTCCATCCTGAGCCTGCCCCCCTCCAACGCTGCCCCATGGCTTTCGGGTCGCAGCTCGGTTCTCTGGCCGCCGTTCGGGACCGTCCGGGCACCCGTGGAACGCCTTCGGCGAGGCGCAGCTGGTGGAGAGCCCCACGGGGCTGGAAAGCTGCAGCGCGAACCTACGAACATGCTCGAAAGCCTCGAGAACCTCGAGCCCGACCCTCAGCCTATCCCCCCCCCCCCTTGCGTTGCCCCCGAGAGAACCCTGCGACTCGACGAAAACGACGCGAGGAAGGAGGGGGGGAGACCAGGGCTCGCGCTGCTGCGGAGCGCCCCCGTTGCGCCGTCGGCTCCGCCAGGTTCGCGGGCGGCAGGGCCCAGGAGGCGGGAGGAGGGAGAGGAGGAGGAGGGAGGAGGGAGAAGAGGGGAGGAGAGGAGGTGAAGGAGGAGGAGGAGGAGAAGGAGGAGGAGGAGGAGGAGGAAGAGGAGGAGGAGGAGGGAGAATGGAGACGGAGGAGCCAGCAGCAAGAGGAGGAGGAGGAGGAGGAGGAGGAGGAGGAGGAGGAGGAGGAGGAGGAGGAGGAGGAGGAGGAGGTGGATCAGTGTAAACCCAAATGCCATCAACAATGTTGGAATAAACCCTTCCTCCAACCTCCCACTTCTTATGCCACCAAAGCGGTTCATTTCCACAAACGGAACTGACTGCCTTGTTAGAAGAAAATCGCTTAAAACCCTGAAGCATGCCAAAACATTGCTATCGGGATTCCAACGCCACGAATCAACTTGACTGTTGCAACGTGACGAGCCTGAATCGTGCCAAAACACCATTCCTCGGACTTCAACGCCGAAAATCAAACCTCATAAGCCTGAATCCTTCCAACACGCAGATGTCTGGTACGTTGATCGCGGGAATCCGTGAAGCTCTCACTTTTTCTGTAACATTGAAACAACAAACGAATGTGCGCTCAAGCGAGAACCACAATTCGAAAAGGCACCACCCTCAATTCGTGAAGCTCTTGCGCATTGTTGAACACGCATGTGCGCTGCGCTAAAGCGAAAAGCACATGTTGACAAGAGGTTGCCCTCCATCTCTGAACCTGTTACTAAGTTTGAAGCTTCCGGGCCATACGGGATGAGGAAATCTCAGGCGAAACACCTGGCCCGCCCTTAAAACTTGCCTCGGGGTGCGAAAGTGAGAAGTTATTCATAAGCAGAAGGAATGGAGGAGGAGAGGACGAGGAGGAGAGGGAGGAGGAGGAGGAGGAGAGGAGGAGGAGGAGGAGGAGGGAGGAGGAGGAGGAGGAGGAGGAGGAGGAGAGGGAGGAGGAGGGAGGACGAGTGAAGAGGAGGGAGTACGAAGAGGAGGAGGAGGAGGAGGAGGAGGAGGAGGAGGAGGAGGAGGAGAAACGAGAAGGGATAAGGGAGACGGAGGAGGCAAGAGCAAGATGAGGAGAAGGGAGGACGAGGGATGTAGAAGAGGAGGAGGAGGAGGAGGAGGAGGAGGAGGTTTGGGACCGAGACCTTTCTGGCACTCTGGAGAGAGCCAGAGCGTTCTTCATACAGAACCACTCGGACTCACCTTATACGTTGCTTAACAGTTTCATTTCTCTTTCTGTTGTGATCTAAGCCGTGCATTTTGCCAGAAAGCAGACTCAACACGGGAAAAGAGAAGAGTTGGCATCGACGCCTACGCGCACAAAGGGGAGCTTGCAGACTACTACTACGTGCATTGCGAGCCAGAGATATCTTAGCATCACATCATTCTGCACAAAATATGACGGGCAAAGGAGGGACACGTAGCTCAGGACCAGGAGTGCAATGGGATTGTATGCAGTGTGGACGGTACGTAAAAGGGCATCACTGGCGTTGCTTGTGTGGACAGACATATGGACAGAACCAACAACAGCATAATTGGGCGCATCATGGTTCAGTATTGCCTGGTGGAGCACATTATGGTGGTATGGGTTCAGGTCGGGTGCAGGCACGTGAGGTCAAGTCCAGAGCACCATCAAGGCCGAGGGGACCTGGGACCAATGATCATGACAATAAAAAAGCTGTGAAGAAGTATCTAGCATCCATCATGCCAGCTTGCAAGTCAGAAGCAGAGAGTTCACCGTTCTTTGAGCCTGCTCCTATGGAGATTGAGGGACTCAAGAAGTTCAAGGCATCAGTGAGGCAGAAGCTGCAGGGTCTTGCCACTCTGGGCATAGCTGGCCGAAACGTCGGGAAAGATTGCCTTGACACGGTCAACGAGATTTCTGTTCTGAAATATATGCTAAGCATGATGGAGCCAGTCACCAGGCAGCTCCATGAGTTGCGCCAGAGAAAGAATTTTACCACGGACAGAATGAAAGTGCTGGAGGGAAGGCTCAGATCTACACAACTGGACATGCAGCAGTGCCAAGTAGAGTTGCAGCACATCAAAACCAGCATCGAGGAGCTTGAGGAGCTTGAGGATTCGGACACCGAGATGGCGGATACGTATACGGACGATCGTGGCGGTGGAGGCGGAGGCGGGGCATGTGCAGCGGCTTCGGTCGCTGCTGAGCGTCCCGCCCCCCAGAAGATCCACACGCCGCGTGGCGAGGTTCGCGCGCATCCAGCAGGCGCAGCACCAGAACCGACAGTCCCAGGACCGCCCAAGGCTGAGCCACCGCCGCTCGGATCACAGCTCGAAGACATGATGCAGATTCTGTCCAACCTCATGGCAAAGCAGAAGCACACGGAGTCGGTGCTCAACAGTCTTGGGACTTTCGTGATGCAGCAGGCTACGGCGGCCAGTGTCGCCAATGCGACAGTGGCAGGAGGATCGACGGGAGTTTTTCCTGCTGGGGGACCTGCGGCGGCGACGGCAGGGCCAGCCCCCGAGGGAGTACAATTCAAGACGCCGCCGCGCAAATCCAGGGCGGCGAAAAGTCCAGGGCCGCTGAGAGCAACGCCGACACCAGTGGGAGGATGTCCAACACCAGTCGCAACTACGCCAGTGGAGCCCTCGATCAAGGCGACACTGCCCAACTTCGGACAAGATGGAGATGGCGAGATACCTTACATGTCACAGATCTCACCGACTCAGCCGTTTCATCACACGGAGATGGAGGATCCCCATATGCCAGCGCCGGAGACATCGGTAACGGATGGCAGTACGACGGCAAGCTCGACACCTATGGGAGCTTCATATACGACAGAACAAATCGCCGAGCAGACTCGCAAGAGGAACGAGAGGGAGGCCGCAGCGGGGGCGGTCGAGCGCCCAGTTCCAGCAACACCAGAGGGCTCGCCGAGTGGTCTCACCGACGCGATGGGCGTTGTCAACCTCGTGAGCCAGGCCACGCAGGAGACGCCCTTAGACACCGAGACGGCCAGTCCGCCGCGCAAAGAGGCAAGGACCTCCGCGTGAGGTTGGGCGCAGCGCAAGTTAGATTTTTCCGAACAGATGAGGGACCACCAGTAATTTCTTCCCCCCCCCCCATGCCACTCCAAGGCGTTCCATACTCAGACATGTTGCTTGCAGTATTGAAACCCCAGTGGACTCATCCAGTTCGGAGAGCAGGGCATCATCCTGCCACAGTTTAGTTTCCCTTGACGTTGCTAGCAATGATCATGTCACTTGTCAGGCTGTTGAGAATATGTCGGGTAACCACGTGGGATCCAGTCTTGATTTCTCAGGAGTTTCTTGGGCATGGGGAACCCCTAAGGAGTATGATTTTTTCCTCGAGCTTGCTTGCACGTGTGTATGTGGAAAAAAGCTAGAGGTTATCGTTTCGCTGCTTTTGAGTTAGTATCTTGCTAGGTCGTGCAAGTCTCCAGCTGAGACTGCGCGCACGATCAACTCGTGCGAGCCAGAGCCTTTGAAGCATTCTGGTCTGAATTTTCAAGAGGCTGGGGGTGGGCGCTATCATTGTCTGAATTTCGCAGAGGGGTGTGCTAAGAGTAGATACACCCCTCCCTCGGAAGACAATGACTGGGTGCCTGCCCTTGGCTCTCTATGGCGAGAAGCTTTAGATGGGGCGGGATGGGCTGGAATAGTGTGGGGAGGGGGAAGTCCGACTACACAGGTCTTGAGACCCGACGCTCCTGTCTTTGTTCCGCGTGAGGCCGAAGTCAGAGGGGCTTGGCCCAATCCTTTGGCACCAGCATGGAGAGAGGAGGCATATCCCGCTTGCGATCTTGAGCCGCCCTGTCCCTTGTGGTGTATCGCACAAGAAACATCACTGTTTGGGTTGCTCCATGACTTCTCGCTCGATGCTTGGATTTCGATTCACCATGCCCCGACGGTGTGTGTAACCACATCGTCAGAATTAAGCAATGTTTTGGTATATCAAGGTTCGCTTCTAGGCTTGCAGGCAGCTGTTTCGTTTCCTAGTATCCAAGTCAATGCCGTTCAGTTTCTCTGGGGCTCTCGGCTGAGTTTCGAAACCTATCTGTGTTGTCCTGGGTTCACCTATTTTCATCCTGGGCCGATACTGGCCAAATTACTCCCACGCCGTTCTATCCCCCCCGACACTTCAACCTGTCGGGGAAGAGGCGAGGCATCAGGTACAGTTCCCCTACTCCAGAGCCCTCCTACTTGCTCGGGCACTGCTCCTCTAGTTTGCCCAATGAGTCGTTTGGAATCCTCATATTCGATCATTCAACGACATGGCAGGCTGATCTGGACAACCGAAACCGAAGGAATACAATTACCAGAGTTGGTTCAACTTGCCCTGGATATGTGTCCGACGAGACAAGCGGACTGGACAGCATTTCATTTTTTCACTGACGGGTCCGTCAAGGACTTAGACATGCAGTCTGCCACGTGGGCTGTTGTCCGAATATCTGAGGACTCGAACGGGCTCTCTTACACTGGGCATGCGCACGGGTATCTTGCAGACACCTGCAGGACACCAATTACTGCCAACAGACCCTCGTCAACGGACGCGGAGTATGTAGGTGTCATGTGGGCTATTATTGCCATTATTTATGAAGTTGCCACGTTTGGTACCACGACAGCGACTATCAACGCAGATTCATTGAATGTGGTCACGGCATTGAGAGGTGAACGAGCACTGGATACGTCTTGCAGGCTAGCGGTCATGATAAGAGTGCTATGGGATCTAGCTGGGTCAATTGCTAAGGTTTCGATTTCTCACATCAAGGGTCATGATGGACACCCTTGGAACACTTTTGCCGACAAACTGGCCCTGGGGACCTCTCGCGGTGACTTGGTTCCACCTAGCTTTCCTTACGAACTGCTTGCGGGCACATTGCACTCTCGTGAAAGAAAATGGGAATGGTTGAGTCAGCTGTCTGATAGTGAGCGAGCAGCTTATCCTCCGATTTCCTCCGAAGGGTTCTGTTCATTCCCTTGTTGTGACAAGGTCAATGTTGGCCATGTACCGGACCCCTTGGGATCCTCCAAAGTTATCAAGGCCCAGGTAAGTTGCTCACTCACCGTTGTTCAGTATAATGTTAAAAGTCTGACGCGACGTGAGTATTACGGCGCAGCGGGGCGTAAAAGGCGAGCCCGTCGAGTCATGGCGCGATCCCAACTAGTGGAAGAGGGTGTCCACATCGCGGGGATGCAGGAAACAGGGAACCCTATTGGCGATCGCTCATGCGAAGGTTTTGCTATTTTTTCCTCGGGAGCTGGGCCAGGTGATGACTCAGGCTTAGGGGTGGAGCTTTGGCTCAGTCTGGACATCCCGTATGCTCAAAAATCGGGTAAATATTTTTTTTTCCAAAACGTCATGTTCGAATTTTGCATTCCACCCCGCGGATGCTTGTTGCCTGCATTAGGGCGCCTGAGCTTTGTCTCACAGTTCTGGTCGGGCACGCCCCCCACAGTAAGCTAGACGTCGCTGTCAGAAATAGCTTCTGGGCTGATGTGGCGCAACAGACAGCAGACTGGTGCCCTGATCTTTTTCTTGTTGATGCCAATGGGCGTGTTGGTTCCCAGGTTTCCGAATTTGTTTCCGATCAAGGTTTTTCGCAAAAATAAGATAGCAACGGGGCCAGTCTTCATGACATCTGTGCGATTTCGGGGACCCATTTGTTGAATGCGCAGATCGCAGCGGCAGATGATTACACGTGCACCTGTCCTGGGGGGGAGCACCATCGTATTGACTACATAGGGTGCTCTCAATTTTTACGAGACTATGCTCAGAGCACCGAGGTGCTACATGATTTTGACACAGGACTGAACGGAAAGGACCATTACCCCCTCAAGGCCAAGTTTGAATGGCAGCAAGCTGTCAAGTATCCCCTTCTTCAGGCTAAACCTATTGACATGAGGCGGCTTAAAAATCCTGATGATGTCGCCCATTTCAAGACACTACTGAATACCATTCCCCAACGAGAATGGGAGCTCAATGTTTCCAGTCACTCTCTGGAGGTGCTTCAGGATATCAATGATGCTGCCAATGCTGCCTTTGCGAAGAAGGCGCTTCGAGCCAGGAGGAAGTATGTTGACAATGATTCTCTCGTGCTCATACGATTCCGACGTGGGGGGCACAAAGCGCTTCGCACATGGCAAGGGCATGGCTCAGAGACTTGTGAGCGTAGGTTTTCTTCTTTTGCTTTCAGGGTGGTCGCTGGGGACCTAAAACTGCTCCTTGGGACATGTGACTCCAGCTGGTGGGTTTCTCAGTTGCGAAATCTTGAGCAAGCCTCAATCCAGCGCCTTCGTGCCAGCATGGGTTTTGAGCAGTGCTCGCAGGCTCTTCTGGTTTTTCTCACATCCACTGAAACGGTTTTGCATCATCTTTTAGAAGCAGATCGCACACGTTTTTTGGACAAGAGTGGAGATAACATCAACACTGCCATTGATGGTGCTCAGCCTCTCTCTCAGTGGACGGCAGTCAAGAAGTTGCTTTTGTGCGGGGGGAGGCCATCGAGGCCAAAACAAGGGCCCCCACCTCTCCCCATGATCAGGACACCGCTAGGTCAGGTCTTAAGGGAGGAAGACGACATCGCCGATCACATCCAGCAGCACTTCTCGGGCGTTGAGATGGGCAAGTCAGCGCAACCACAGGCTCTGGTTGACGACTATAATCAAATGTTGCCCCTTCTCGACACAACCTTCCCTCGTGATATTACAGTTGTTCCTACCATCTATGATGTAGAAGCGGGCCTCGCGAGGCTAAAAACTGGTCGAGTCCCGGGGACCGATGGTTTCCGAGCTGAATATGGCAAGGCAGCCTCGAAGGAATTGGCGAGACTCGTGACCCCCCTGCTAGTCAAGACAGCCATCGCAGCTAGGGAACCGATTGCATTTAAATCCGCACGATTAGGCACATTTCCCAAAAGGTTCTGGGGATTTCACTTTGGCCGCTTCACGTCGGAGCATTTTGGTTTCCCCAGTTATAACCACTATGTATCATAAATATCTAAGGAGTCTTGCCATGGACTACTTTTATGCCTCAGTGCTATCAGTGCAGATGGGAGGAATACCTGGTCGGGGGTGCGACATTGCTGTCCTCACCTCGCGTTTGCTTTTTCAACTTGCGGAAATCCACGGGCTTTCGGCCGGAGCTTTACGTCTGGACCAGAAAACGCGTTTTACACCACCTTGAGGCAGCTTGTCTTGGCGCTCCCACAGTACAGTGAGGATGTCGAGTATGTGCTCGCTCATATGGATTTGCCCCCCCTGCTGTCAGAAGGGCTCAAGTCCCAACTGGCTACTAAACCGATGTTTGAGGATCGGATTCCATCCGAACATCTACTGGCCGTCATTAAAGAGAATCAGCGGGGGGCTTTCTGGAGAGTTGCTTCGGCATCTAACTATACCCTGCCTCGCAGAGGCACCAGGCCAGGCGCCGTTTTCCCCGCTGATATTTTCAATGTTGTTTTCCAGGGTGTTCATGCTGACATCAGTCGGGAGCTCCATGATGTTTATGATTTCCTGGCTTTGTTTGGTTTACCCACCACTGAGCTATTTCTGGCAAGAGAAGCACAACTTGACACCAGAGAGTGGGGGACCTCCTTCGTGGATGATCTCACCCAGCCCTTTGTCACCTCTGAAGCGGGACAGCTTCTAACGACTGCGCAGAGGGTGCTTGATGCTGTGTATCAAGCCTGCTGCATTCGTGGTTGAATCCCTAACGCTGCCAAAACGGTTTTCACGTTTGCTTTTCGGGGAAAGGGTTCGATGGCATCGAGACTGGAGAAGAACGGAGATCCTCATCTCCATGTCAGGTCTGACGCATGGGACTTTCAAGCCAAGATTGTCACCGACCACCGTGTACTAGGGTCCTTCCTCTCCCCCACCAACAGCATGGCTACGGAAGTAGTTGCAAGATGCCACGGGGCCAAGTCAGCTTTAGCCCCCATCAAGAAGGTCATCGGACCTCGGGGCATGCTCAGCATTCGTAAAAAAGGTGCTGTATGCAGAATGTTTGGCTAGCTCCGTGCTGCTTTACAATGCGGCAACTTGGCTCGAACTCTCACAAAACTTGTGGAAACAGTGCGCGTCACACATGAACAGGTTTATCGTGCGGCTTTGCATCTTCCGCGCGCCAACAACTCAGAAGAAAAGTCACTTACTTTGAGGTGTTGGGCCAAGTTTCCCGCCTTCCTCTTAACGTTGTGCTTTCGGTGGCACGCCTTAGGTTATTAGCTCGGCTCATGGCTGGTTGTCATGATATTCTGTGTGTTTGTTTGCAATATCTTTGTGAGCCGATTAGAGGATGGATGGCTCTTATTGAGGCTGACCTAGGCTGGCTCACCTCTTTCCTTGATCCCAGCAAACGTCCGCAGGACAATGCTGTGCCCAGCTGGATCAGGATTATCAAAGACAGCCCTAAGGCCTTTCGTTCCACCTTGAAGACTGTTGCCTCCAGAGCAGTACGATTCTGGAACGACCAGTTCCACCTTGAGGCGTGGAACAGGAGGTGCAGGCAGCACCTTAGGGGGTCCCCCCTCGAGAAGCAGGTAGGGCCTGCGCCCGCAGTGAAGTGCCCCCATTGTCCTGCAGTTTTTGTTTCTGAACGTGATTACCACGTCCATTTGGGCAAGTTTCATGCCCCCCCACAGTGCGCCCAAAAACTTTGTGGTAGGGACTTGCTGCCAGGTTTGCTGCAAAGATTTTTACACCCCTGGGAGGCTCCACAAACATGTTTCCAGAGTTGTGCGTTGTCGTCAGGCCTGGTTTTTTCTCGGGACGTTGTCTTGGGGATGAGACGGCCATTGCTGCGAATATGCTCGAGATTCGTGAGCAATCCGCTGCGAATCGCAAATCTGGCAAGCAATATCATCAAGCGGTCAAGCCCCCCAAACGTTTCTTTGGACCCCCCATTGCTCTACCAGGACAGGGGCAGCAGCTACCACAGTTCGACGCGCCTGAAGAGGTATCACCACCACCACCGCCGCCAGTATTCTGCCCCTTGCGGGCACCGTGCAGGCCACAGATGTACATCTTACATCTCTTTTCAGGTTATCGACGACAGGATGACTTCCCACACCAGGTGGAAGTGGCGTTAGAGCGGCTCCAGGCTAATATTATAGTCTTATCTATAGATGTCATCAACCACCCTGTTTGGGGTGACTTAACCAACGATAATTCTGTGCTAATGTGGATTCGTTTGGCTAAATCAGGACGCGTGGCTGGGGTCATGGCAGGTCCCCCCTGCGAAACGTGGTCGATTGCTCGTTTCAGGGAACCTGTCCAAGGAGCCCGTGGGCCCCGTGCGAGACCCCCCAGACCTCTGAGGCTTGCATCACAGCTGTGGGGATTACCGTTTGTCTCTGAACGTGAGTCTGATCAGCTCTCTCTTGGAAACAGACTGTTGAGAACCACGCTTGAGTTTGCTGTGGTTTGTTGGAGGCTGCTCATTCCTGAAGTTGTGGAGCACCCTGCAGAGCCTTGGAGTCCCCCAGAGGCCCCGAGTTCTTGGCACTTGGAGCTCACCAAAGACCTTCTTCAACAACCAGGGGTGGAGAAGCACACGATACATCAATGTGCTTTTGGGGCCCCCTCGCGCAAACCTACGTGTCTCATGGGTGTGCATTTTGGTGCCCTTCGGGAAGCCCTTCGGGCTAGACCTCAAGGAGTCATATGTAACCATCATATGGGGCACATTGCTCTCGAAGGTGTGGATCAGCAGGGGGTCTGGAGCACCGCACATGCAAAAGTCTACCCCAAAGGACTATGCGAGCTTCTGGGGAGGACCTTTGCTCAGGAGGCATGGGTGAAGTTTCCCTGGTTATTCGATACCCCCCCACCGCCACTACCCACTCCCGCATCGACTGTGACGACACGAAGGTTACGATACAAACAACCACCACGACCCAAAGTGCGGGTACATGCCGATAGACCGCGACAAGAAGGATGTAATACTAAGTTTGTACCTACAGATACGCAACATGTATGGACTTATGAAGATGAGTTATGGTTAAGACAGCAATATAATCTTGACGAGACATGCGATGAGTGGTTACCACCATCATTGCGAAGATACTACGTGCCACTGGACCCGTATATGGACACGAGAACGATTGGTATGGATTGCATGCGACAAAATAGGCCGGACAGAGAGGATGCAGGGCAGAGCTAACTCACTTTCTTCTACGTTGCCCTCCCCCTGCTCACCTGATGTCTCGCCTAACAGCAACTTTGTAAGCCTCTTGGGGGCCTCACCAGTACAGTGTAGGGACCAGAGGTAAGTGAAGGGCTGGACTATGAAGGTGATGCCGTGCCCACCCATGTGCCGCCAGTGTACACTCACTCTAAAAAGTAGTAGTAGTCCAGTGCTGTATACTATGGTATATAGCTCGACAATGTCAGTATCTGACCCTCTGGGGGTGAAGGCTTCTTTTCCAAATCCATTACCTATTTCCTTTTTCCCTCTTATAGTGTACGCCCACTTTAAAAGGCAGTAACCCATACTGCACTGCATGATCTGGGAGGGAGAGGGTAGAGAGGGTAGTGATGGGTGGGGTTCCATGACCTATGGCTGCCAATCTCACCTGACTTGTTTGCCCTGTACGGCCTGGTGCAGCTGTGTGGCTGCACAGAGCCGAGGTGTTACACTGTTGCTGCTGGCTGCTGGCTCTGCTGCCGCCGCCGCTCTTACCCCCCATCCCCCTTTATTTGCCGTCCACCCTCTGTGATTGGGCTTCCACTCTCTGCCCTAAAGCCGCGAACGAACGAACGAGGAGGAGGAGGAGGAGGAGGAGGAGGAGGAGGAGGAGGAGGAGGACGAATGAGTAGGGAGGGCGAATCCTGGCTCGGCAGTGGGGCCGCGCCCGGCTCCGACGCCGCGGAACCGGCGTGCGCTGCGGGAGCGGAAGAGCTGCCGCCCATGGCCTCCGCGGGCGTGGCTCGAGCCTGCGGCAGGCGCGCGCGGCTCGCGGCGAGCGTGTGCACTGGAGCCGAACAGCGGGCGAGCGCGCAGCAGGCGTCCAGCATCCCGCGCCCCGAGCGGTGATGCGTCGCAAAACGGGAGGATGAGCAAGGCGGGAGGAGAGAGGGAGGAGGGAGGGGGAGGGGATGAGGGGAGGAGGGGGAGGGAGGGAGAGAGGGAGAGAGGGAGGGAGGGACGGAGGGGGGAGGGAGGAGGGAGAGAGGAAAGGGGGAGGGAGGGACGGAGGGGGGGAGGGAGGGAGGCGGGGAGGATGAGCAAGGCGGGAGGAGGGAGGGGGGGGGGAGGGAGGATGGAGGCGGAGCGGGGGACTTCGTAGCCACTTCGGCTCGAGCTGCTGCCTCTCGCACTGGGGAAGGGCGGGGGGTGGGCGGGGCAGGGCGGACGGGCGCGGCCACGGGCGCGGAGCCCGCGACCGCCGGGCACGTGGTCAGCCAACAGAACACCGGCTGCGAGATCCATCCGGGGCGGGCCTCACACGCGTGGAGACTCAGACGAGCGGAAGCACGCCAGCTGAGCCCGACTGCGCGGCGCGACTCCGTGCCTGGGTGAGTGACATCGCGCTCACGGTCAACGCGCTGCCAGTGCAGTCGGAGCTCGACCACAAGAAAACTTCCACAAGAAACCCAGCCCCGAGACCCCAGGACGGCCCTCGATTTTCGGTGCGGGGGCGTCGCGCCTTCCATCGCAGAGCCAGCGAAGCCCACGAGACCCAGGGCACCCTGGAGGCGAGCAGGGCGTTTCTCGGCATGGGTTTCCACTTTGTACACACGGCGACACAGCAAGCGGACGCAGAGGAACTCCACCGAGTCAGACAGCCACGGCCGGGGTGACACAGCACCACAGGCCGCCGGATGGTAATGAGTGCGCCCCACTGTGTTTCGCCTGCGGCTGCGCGAAGAAGGCGTTGGAGAGGTCCCTGAAGTTCTTGCCAGCCTTCTCGGCGTCCTCCTTGTCGTGCACCCGCTCCACGCCCGTCTCGTCGAGAACCTGCTGGGGCGGTTTCCATGGGCGCGGCCGCAACGCCCAAGTCGTCATCGAGAGCCCTGTGCACCTGTCCGAACGACACGCTTCGAGGCGGCACCAAAGGGCATTGGCTGTGATGACGGGGCAAGGGACCAAGATGCCACGAGCCCTCGCTCACAAGGGCTAGCCGCCTACAGTGGAGGCCAGTCCACGAGAAACCTTCCACAAGAAACCCAACCCTGAGACCCCAGGGCGTCCACTGGTTCTTGGTGTGGGAGCGTCGCGCTTTCAAGTCGGATGTGTCTTGGCATGGGTCTCCACTGTAAGCCCTCCCCGAAGACACAACGAGAACAACTTTTCAGAAGGCGCGAGGGGCTCCTGAGAAGTCCCGCCGCCTTCTGACAAGTCCTGAGACCCCAGGACGTCCATTGGTTTTTGGCGTGGGAACGTCGCGCTCTCCATCGCAACACCATCACAAAACCCAGCGTGTCTGCAGGACGTGCCAGCTCGACATCGATCTCGGGAGCGCCCGCCGAGGCCTCGGGGGGCTCGACGCCGTGAGCCGCAAGCTCCAGGGCCGCACCACCAGCCGGAAGGGCGCTGCATCCTTGCTAGCCTCCGCAGTCTGACTGCCAACACCGCAAGGTGAGAGGACGAACAACCAACATAAACACGTACACTTCTGGAGTTCCGCCCGGATTGCCTGGATCTGCGCTAGGCCCGGTACAATAGGTGTTTGACCACAAGGAACCTTCCACAAGAAACCCAAATCGTGAGGCCCCAGGACTTCCAGTGAAGTTTGGTGTGGGAACGTCACGCTTCCCATCGCAAACCCATGGAAACCCAAGAGGGCACCCTGGAGGCAAGCAGGGTGTTTCTTGGCATGGGCCCCCACCGTACGCCGACTACTTCGCCCTCACAGGCAACTACAGCCCAGCCGTGGCGTGCCCCACCAATGCCAACCTTGAGGAAAGGGGGAAGGCTGCAGTACTAGGAGCGCTCGCTCGTGACAGCGCACCCGTAGCACAGCACCAGCACTCGCACGAGAACTGTCGGCGGTGGCCTGCTTCCAGCGAGCAAGGGCGAGCGCACCGCCCACAAGATCAGGCACGAGGCAGGTGCCAGTGGCCAGGCGCACCGCTGCGCCCATTACGAGCACTTGGACTACCGGGGGGGGCGACTACCACCCAGTGGGGGTCGGGCACGACAAACACAACGAGGATGCCAAGTACGACCATGCACATGTCCAAGGGTCCCCACCAAGCCCAGGGGCCAATGAGGTTCGCTGCCGGACCGTGTACATCGACAACTGCGACCAGGCCCTGGGCTTTCCAGCGTTCAGGCCAGCTTCTCTATGTTCGACTCCATTACAGCCATACTCGGCTCCATGTCTGTTTCGCTATTATCGCCTACTCGGCCACCGAGCCAGCCAAGAGAGCATTGGGCCGCTTGCACAGCAAAGACGTCTGGAATAGATCTTACAGCAATAGCACCCTATACGACGCCTGCGACCCCCGACAACGCCCATGAGGAGCATGCTCAGACGCTATCATCACCGACGAGCGCGTCAATATCGTCGACGCAGCCAGCTCACGTTAACTACGGCAAGGCGAGCCATCCGACGAGCGGGCAGAGTCCGACGGTCAAATTGACTGCAATTCCTACAACCAGTCCGACGGCCACCTGGAGAAGACCGCACCCGCCCGCGCATTCGGGAACTCGAAGAACTGTTTCAGGAATCCGTTTCCCACATCGCAGTGTTTGGACGACCCGGGAAAGACGCCAGGAGCGGGAACAAGAAACTGGAATCCAGGAGTTCAAGGACACCTACAAACCCAGCCGCATGACAGAGCGAGAACTATACGCGGAGCTCATGGTCTTGACAACAGAGCGTGTCTGCAGGACGTGCCAGCTCGACATCGATCTCGGGAGCGCCCACCGAGGCCTCGGGGGGCTCGACGCCGTGAGCCGCAAGCTCCAGGGCCGCACCACCAGCCAGAAGGGCGCTGCATCCTCGCTAGCCTCCGCAGTCTGACTGCCAACACCGCAAGGTGAGAGGACGAACAACCAACATAAACACGTACACTTCTGGAGTTCCGCCCGGATTGCCTGGATCTGCGCTAGGCCCGGTACAATAGGTGTTTGACCACAAGGAACCTTCCACAAGAAACCCAAATCGTGAGGCCCCAGGGCTTCCAGTGAAGTTTGGTGTGGGAACGTCACGCTTCCCATCGCAAACCCAAGGAAACCCAAGAGGGCACCCTGGAGGCAAGCAGGGTGTTTCTTGGCATGGGCCCCCACCGTACGCCGACTACTTCGCCCTCACAGGCAACTACAGCCCAGCCGTGGCGTGCCCCACCAATGCCAACCTTGAGGAAAGGGGGAAGGCTGCAGTACTAGGAGCGCTCGCTCGTGACAGCGCACCCGTAGCACAGCACCAGCACTCGCACGAGAACTGTCGGCGGTGGCCTGCTTCCAGCGAGCAAGGGCGAGCGCACCGCCCACAAGATCAGGCACGAGGCAGGTGCCAGTGGCCAGGCGCACCGCTGCGCCCATTACGAGCACTTGGACTACCGGGGAGGGCGACTACCACCCAGTGGGGGTCGGGCACGACAAACACAACGAGGATGCCAAGTACGACCATGCACATGTCCAAGGGTCCCCAATTCCGGCCAGTGAAACAGCGATCGGGACTCAGGATCACGTACTCCTCACGCTCTCTCCCCTGCTGGGGCGCCCCTCAGGACCCATGCCGTGCAATATCTTTGTATCTTTGCAGTAACTGCTTGTGCTTCGAGGCTTATCAGGCGCGGGATCACGCGAGCTTCGCCGGCTTACTTGCTCGACAGGAGGCGTGAGGATCAGGAAGGAGGAACATGAGGACCGCGGGGACCTCCCTGGCACCATCTCTGCCTCTGATTTCCCGCATCCTCCTTCTATTTAACCTCCCTCGCCCCCTCCCCCCCGCTGGACACCCTACCCCTCCCTCGCTTCTCTGAATACGCCCCTCCCCCGTTCTCTCCTCCCCCTCCCCTCATCGCTTCCTTTATCTCGCTGCACCACCCGCCCACGCGCGCCCCGTGCAGGAGTCGCACTGCAGCGCCGGCCCGAAGCCCGACGGGGCGCAGACGGAGGGAGCGCAGAAAGCGAGGTGCCCGCCATGCGCGGGCCGAAGTTCTTGTAGAACAAGGTAAAACCCATCTCCTGGCTCCGCCGACGGGGCCGGACAGGTGAAGCACGGCGCAGGGTATGTGCTTACACATATCATAATTAATATGTTTACATATGTATATGCATATGTTATTCGTATGTGTCTATGTATACGTGTCTATATATACGTATGTGGATTGAATTGTTTATCTATGTGTGTATCTACATCAGGGTGAGGGGACCGAGCGGTCATTCACTGTCCATGGGCGCGTAGCTCCCTGGACGCGTAGCTGAAGTGAGGTTCCGCGGTGCGGATTGTTGTTGTTGCTGCTGCTGCTGTTGTTGTTGTTGTTGTTGAACTCTCACTGCTGAAGAACAAATATGGTTGATCCCCCGTCCTGTGACCATTCTTCTGTTTTTTCAATTGAAGTGCTACCCTGGGGCTCGCACCCTGTTTTTTTTTATCCGGGAAATCACTAAGCTCAAACCGCACCCCTGGCCCCCGAGCTACAACAACAACAGCGGCTCCCGCCTGATATTTCCTCACAATGTATTCCCAAATCGCGCTCTCGCGCGGGAATGCCTCACAATTTATTCAGGAATCAAGCTCTCGCGTGGGACTTTCTCGTAATTTTTTGAAACGCCGCGCCCTGGACATTCAGGGGTCACGCTCTCGCTGTGGATTTCCACACGATTGTTTTGGAATCGAGCTGTCGCTCGAGACTTCCTCGCGATTCATGCAGGACGAACGCTTGAACAGCCCGCCTGCCCGACCTGGCCGCCTGGGCCCTCCTTCCCGACCCGCCTGGTAGGGTCTACCCGCCCGATCTGCCCGCCGCGTGTTTCCTGCTCCTAACCTATGCTCCATCCTCCTCCCTCCCCGTTGTCTTTCCTTCCATCCGTCCTTTCGTCCCATGCCACAGGGGCCGTGCGAAATACACGTTGCAAGTAAGAAAGATATGCCCCCAAAGGGGTACGTTCGAGGACGAAGAGGGCGGGTACCGAGGGTTCGGGATATACGTGTTGAATGAATGGCACGCGAGCAGATAAGAGCGACAACTCTTACAATGAGTATGTTTGTTGTTGTTAATGTTGTTGTTCATGCTGTTGCTGTCGTTTGTTGTCGTTTGTTGTGGCCGTCCCGCCGCGACCTGGCCCGCGACCCGCCCGCGACCAACCCCGCGACCCACCCGCGACCCACCCGCGACACACCATGCGACCCGCCCGCGATCCACTCGCGACCCACACGCGACCCACCCGCGACCCACCCGCGACCCGGCCCGCGACCCACCCACGACCCACGCGCGACCCACCCGCGACCCACCCCGCGACCCACCCACATTGCTTTGACAAACAAATCGGCGCCTGCGGCGGGCTCACTGCAAAGTTTGTAAATAGGCGCCTGCAGCGGGCTTCTGCAGAGACTCGCAATATGTCGACGTCGTGGTATTACGTATACATACACACATATAAGCATGCACTTGTATGTAGACGTGTGTATATGTATGTATGTCTGTATGTATGTATGTATGTATGTATGTGTGTATGTATGTATGCACGCCTATATGTACGTATTTATGTATGTGTGTGTATGCATGTATGTATGTATGTATGTATGTAGGTAGGTAGGTAGGTAGGTCGGTAGGTAGGTAGGTAGGTATGTAGGTAGGTAGGTATGTATGTATGTATGTATGTATGTATGCATGTACGCATTTTTGTATGCATGCATGTATACACGTATGAAACATGGTTGTATGCCTGTGTACATGTGTATGCACATGAAGATGTATATACATATATGCATGTGTGTCTGTGTGTCTGTGTATATAGATGTGCTCCCATTCGCTTCCGGAGTGCCCCTTCCGTTGCTCGACCTGCGTCTGACCTCTCTTGCGCTCACGGACCACAAGAGACGTACGTATGCATGTGTGCATCCGCCACCTCGCCCTGAGGCGCGAGCTGGAATGCCCGCACGCCCCTTCGAGCTCTCTGTATCGGGGACTGTGACATTTGCGTATGGGGCCGAAGGTCCAAACTTGTAAATCTTCCGAACGCTCTTGGGCGCTCCTGGAGCTGGTCGCATGGATGCTCCAAAGGCCAGGGGAGGAGGAGGAAGAGGAGGAGGAGGAGGAGGAGGAGGAGGAAGAGGAGGAGGAGGAGGAGGAGGAGGAGGAGGAGGAGGAGGAAAGACTGGCCACGAGGGGCCCAGGAAGCGCCCAAGGGGGTCCTCGAGGCCTCCAGGACGGCCCAAGAGAGCGCTCCAAGATGCCCAACATGACCCCGAGACGGTCCAAGAGGCCCCCAAAAAGGCTTCAGGAGCGCTCCAAGAGGACCCCACGAGGCCCCCAAGGGGCCCAAAGCCATTGATGTTCAGGGGGCTCGAAAACATGATCGCTTCTAGCCTTTTCTGGATTTGACGCTCCAGGACGGCCTAAGAGGCCCCCAAGATCGCCCTCAGAGCGCCCAAGATCGCCCTCAGACGGCCCACGATGGCCCCAAGTCGACCCAAGATGCCCCCAAGACGCCACAATAGGGCGCTAAAATGGGCCCAAAAGGCCCCAGAGGGGGAACACGAACCGACATGTCTAGCTTTTCGCTCCAAGATGGTTCCCGAGACCGCCAGCAGGCCCCCAAAAGGCCCGCTCCAGGAGTCCTCCACGAGGCCCAAGTCAGGCCCCAAGAAGCCCCGAGTGACCCCCGAGAGGCCCCCACGACACCCCAAAACCGAATCCAAAAGGATCTCGAGAAGCCTCCCAAGAGATTTCCGCAAGAATCCCAGAGGCCTTCGACCTGCAACTCAGGCACGGTTGTGGGATGGGCCGGAGGCCACTACGTCCGCCGCCCCCTGTGGTCCCGCACAAATGGGTGCCCGGCGTGCTGAACGCCCTACGACTCCCCCTGGGGGTTCGACCGGTGCCGCCGGCCACCCAGAAGGCTGCGCCCGACCTGGTTGTAAAGGTTTTTCCTGCTCCCGATGGTTCCAAAACGGCCCACCAGACGGCCAAAGTGGCTTCCAAATTTGCCCAAGATGGTCCAAGATGGCCTCCAAGACGGCCCAAGAAAGTCCAGGCTGCCTCCAAGTTCGCCCAAAAAGCTTCCAAGATGGCCCAAGATGGCCCAAGAGGCCCCCAACAGGCCTCCAAGACGGCCCAAGAGGCCTACAAGAGGTCCTCCAGGAGGGCCCGAAGAGGCCAACATCATTGATTGTCCGTAGTTTTTTTCTAGGATTTTTGCCCTTTACTTCTTTTCTACCTTCCGACAGCCCGAGACGGCCCAAGAGGGCCCAAAAGGCCCCTGAGATCGCCCCGAGATGGCCCCTAACGCCTCCATGATGACCCCTGGCGCCTCCAACAGCCCCCAAGACGGTCCCAACAGGGCCTCGAGACGGCCCAAGAGGCCTTCATCAGGGCGACCGCAACCTTGAATCGCCCTTGTGGTGGAGCTGATATGCCGATACGCTGGCTTGGATAAACCTTGGCGGCGCGCAGAAGGGGGTAGGGGGAGGGGGACGGCTTCTTAGAAGGAGGCTGCTTCTTAGAAGGCGCCAACCGTACATCTACAGATAAGGCCCGCGCCTTCTAAGAAGCAGGGGTGCTTCTAAGAAGCCTTCCCCCCTCTGCGCGCCGCCCCCCAAAAACGATATGCGACAAACCGATCTAATCAACCGGCGCTTGAAATCCGAAAACACGTTATGGGGCCACAGAACCGTTATGCCGACACGCCGATGCGGCCAAAACTCTCTGCACGCCCCGTGGTTTTATATTTCGGTGTGCCGGCGTATATCGGCTCGGAGCGCCAGGTCGCTGGATCGGTGCATCGGCATCTCGGTACAAGCGGCCGAACCTATGGATCGGTTCATCGGGGCATCGGGCCGCGCGAGCCGACTCCCTGGAACGGTCCATCGGCAGATGGGCTCGGGCGCGGCGATTCGCTGGATCGGCATATCGGCATATCGGCTCGGGCGCGCCCATCGCCGCCTCTGCGGAGGGGCTGCCCTGGGCGGAGCCGCGGGTTCCCGTGGAAACAGGCCCAGGGGACTCCGCGGAGCAGGCGCTACCTCCTTGGAGCGAGCGCCGAGGCCTCCGCGGAGGCAAAAACCAGCGGGTCTCCGTGGAACGGGGCCCAGGGGAGTCCGTGGAACGCGCCCCTGGGCTGCGTGGGACAGGCGCCAGCTCTTTGGGACGAGCGCCATCGCTTCCGCGGAGGCGGCCCCCGGCCTCGATGAAACAGGTCTCGGGCCCCGCAAGAGGAGCAAAAGGTGCCTGTGGAACTGGTGTCTGGCTTTCTTCGCAACGGGCCCAAAGGGCCTGCGGGACAAGCTCAAATGCCTGTGGAATGTGTGTACGAATGTGTGCATGCATGTATGTATGCATGCATGCATGCATGCATGTATATGATGGATGTATGAATGAATGAATGTATATATGCATGCATGCATGCATGCGTGTATGCATGTATGTATGTATGTGTGTATGCATGTATGTATGTACATATGTATGTACGTACGCACGTACGTACATATGTATGTGTGTATGTGTGTATGTGTGTATATATGCATGTATCTATGTATGTATGCATGTGTGTATGCATGTACGTGTGTATACATGCATGCATGCATGCATGTCTGCATGCATGTATGCATGTATATATGGATGCATGCATGTGTATATGCATGTCTGTCTGAATGCCTGTGTGCATGTAGGTTTGTAGGTATGCATGCATACATGTATGCCTGTACATGTGTTTGTATGTACGTCTGTGAATGTATGTATGCATGTATGCATGTATGCATGCATGTATGTATGTATGCATGTATGTGCGTATATGTGTATGTATGTATGTGTGTATGTATGTATGTGTGTATGTATGTATGTATGTATGTATGTATGCATGTATGTATGTATGTATGTATGTATATATGTATGTGTGTATGTATGTATGTATGCATGTATGTATGTATGTATGTATGTATGTATATGTGTGTGTGCGGGTGTGTGTATGTATGTACGTATGTAGATGTGTTTGTTTGTATGTGTGCATGTATGTATGTATGTTTGTATGTATGTATGTATGTATGCATGTATACAGGTATGTATGTAAGTCTATATGCATGAATGCATGTATGTATGTCAGTGTGTAAGTATGCATGCATGCAGGCAGGCAGGTATGTGTATGCATGCATGTGTATGGTTATGCATGTATATGTATATATGTACGCGTGCATGCATGTATGTGTGTGCATGTATGCATGTATGCATGTTTGCATGCATGCATGCATGCATATGTATACTGATTATACATATGGTTACGTTTAGTTATATACACACATATATATATATATATATATATATATATATATATAAATATAAATATTCACGCATGCCCGTGTAGGTATTCATGCATGTATGTATGCATGCATGTACGCATGCATACATATAGGTATCTATTTATGTATGCATATATGTGTGTCCTTGCTGCAGAGCTGGTGCATCTGCATCTGGGGCACCTGGATTCGCCCTTCGCGCCACGAGTGCGCGCCAAGCGCGGTTGACTTCGCGCCCCTGCGGGTGACCCACGTGCCTCACAATGGGGCGGGGACCTTCCTCTCGGACAGCCCACCCCGCCATCGCAGGCGGCCCAGAAGCAGTCAGTGTCGAACGGCCCACTTCCACCCAGTTGGTTTACGATCGCACTCGCTTCAGCTCAGGATCGCGTCCGACGGCGCCTGGCTCCAACGCAGCTGGGGACATCCCCCGCGAGAGTACTTGGAAACTCGATGGGAAGAGTATGAAGCCCAACGGGCGGGCCAGACGGGCGGACCCAAGCAGGCGGGCCGGACTGGCGGAGTCCAAACGGGCGGATCGGGCGGGTGGACCCCAACGGGCGGGTCGGGTGGGCGGTCTTGCCAAATTCTTACCTGCGGACGGCCTGGTTGCCGCGGATCCGACTTCTCTCGGCCCCGTTATACAATTTCAGCAATATGCATTTAAAACAAATTACAATTCGGATTCGTTTCAAACAAACAAACAAAGCGGGACTCATATCCACAACATCTGAAATCGGATCCGTGCGCACGGAAATCGGACCCACCGCAACACAATGCCAAACCAACACTGGATCCACACCTCACTCTTATTGGATTCGCCAAGGTTTGTCTCATGCGCGCCGGCGTCGCAGTTGAAGCCATCATCTCTGGGCCCAGGAGGAAAGCACTTTCGTCCTGGGGATGTCTTGGGCGGGTCGGTCGGGCGGCCCCTGACAAGCGAGTCGGGCGGGCGAGGGCGAGCTTGCCCGCAGACGAACCTGCGGACCTTGACATGTGAGCAAGAGGAAGGCCGACCACGACGGCAAATGACGACGAAGGACGACCGCGACCACGAACGACGGCGGCGAACCACTTACGGCAAAAAGGCTCACGACGGCGGACACACGAAGGCGACCACGCCGACGAACGACGACCGCGAAGCCTGCCGCGGGCGAAACCGACCGCGGGCAAAACCGACCGCGGGCGAAACCGACCGGGCGGAATCGACTTCGGCGAAACCAACCTTGGCGGAACCGACCTCGGGCGAAGCCGACCAGCCCTGGCTTTCAAGGGTCGGGCCGCTGGACGAGGGATGTGGAGCGTGCCGCTCTTGGGTTCTGCGGGGGGCATGGGGAGAACCACGATGACCAAGGGGCAGCATGCATGGAGGCGAGGAGACAAAGGAGGGAGGCGAGGGATCTTCTGACCTGGGTCGATCCAGGCCCGGGTCAGTCAGGCCTTGCAAGCTCCCGCGAGATCCTGCAGGACCCCGCAGGATCCTGCGCCCAAGCCCGGGTCAGCGCACCCCTTGGCTCTGCAAGATCCTGCAAGAAGTCTGGCGCTCTGGCGGAGCCCCGCTTGCCGTGATCCCCGTCCCTTGCGCCGCGAGCCCAGCGCCCCCGACTCCATTTTTTCCCAACCATCCTATGGTGTTGGGTCCTCGTTTTGAAGAAACGGTCCCCGCGTTCTCCCCTCCTCCTGCTCTGCCCCCCCCTCCTCCTCCTCCTCCCCCCTCCCCCTCTTCCGAGCGCTTCACCCACCCAGTACAGCGTTTCGTCGCTCCATAGGGATCTCCACCGAAGGCCCCAGTGCTGCCGCCCGCATGCGTCCCGCACACCCAATTCGGCACACCCCTCACACGTTTCGTGGGCACACACCTCACACGCTTCCTGGCCCCATAAAGGAGGCTCCACCGAAGGCCCCAGTGCCGCCGTCCGCATGCGTCCCGCACACCCATGTCGGCAAACCCCTCACACATTTCGTGGCACCATAGGGAGCTCCACCGAAGGCCCCAGTGCTGCCGCCCGCATGCGTCCCGCACACCCAATTCGGCACACCCCTCGCACGTTTCGTGGCCCCGTAGGGAACTCCACCGAAGGCCCCAGTGCTGCCGCCCGCATGCGTCCTGCACACCCATTTCGGCGCACCCCTCACACGCTTCCTGGCCCCATAGGGAGCTCCACCGAAGGCTCCAGTGTTGCCGCCCGCATGCGTCCCGCACACCCAAGTCGGCACGCCCCTCACACGCTTCGTGGCCCCACAGGGAGCTCCACCGAAGGCCCTAGTGCTGCCGCCCGCATGCGTCCCGCACACCCAATTCGGCACACCCCCCACATGTTTCGTGGCCCCATAGGGAGCTCCACCGAAGGTCCCAGTGCTGCCGCCCGCATGCGTCCCGCACACCAATTTCGGCACACCCCTCACACGTTTCGTGGCTTGTTAGGGAACTCCACCGAAGGCCCCAATGCTGCCGCCCGCATGCGTCCCGAACACCAATTTCAGCACATCCCTCACACGTTTCGTGGCTCCATAGGGAGCCCCACCGAAGGCCCCAGTGCTGCCGCCCGCATGCGTCCCGCACGCCCACTTCGGCACGCCCGTCAAACGTTTCGTGGCCCCATGGGGAACTCTACCGACGGCTCCACTGCTGCCAGCCGCATGCGTCCTGCACACCCAATTCGGCACACCCGTCACACGTTTCGTGGCACCCTAGGGAGCTCCACCGAAGGCCCCAGCGCTGCCGCCCGCATGCGTCCCGCACGCCCAAGTCGGCACGCCCCTCACACGCTTCGTGGCCCCACAGGGAGCTCCACCGAAGGCCCTAATGCCGCCGCCCGCATGCGTCACGCACGCCCAATTCGGCACACCCCTCACACGCTTCGTGGCCCCATAGGGAGCTCCACCGAAGGCCCCAGTGCCTCCCGGTGCACGTGGGCATGCGGATCCGGCTCCTGGAGGCGCTGGACTTCAAAAGCGGCCTCGTCAAGGATGCCGAGGGGCGGATCGCGCACATCGTCGTGGACCCTCGATATCGGGGCGACGTCGACGAGGCCGAGAGAGACGGGGAGAAGAGGATCTATCTAAAGCACTTGCTGCTGGGGTTCTGGGTGCGCATGGAGAAGTACGCGAGCGCGCCCTTCGTGGATGACCTCGAGCGCCACGACGAGAGCCTCACAGGGGACCTCACGGGCCCGCTTGTGTTCATCGAGCCCCGCACGTCGGAGCCGTTCACCTTCCGCACCTCCAAGGTCACCCAGACGGGCTTCCCGTTCTCGCACGGCAGGGTCATCACCACGGTGGCGTGCCAGGGGCGCACCATGCGAGAAGGCGACGGGGCGGGGGAACGGCGCTCCGGGGACGGCCAGACCTCCGGGGCGCGAGCAGTCCGCAGCCATCCTTCGGTCCTGTGGACTCTCGCCCTGGGCCGTCGGCTACCCGGCGCACTGCCCCCTCGGCCGACGTCGCCCAGGCGTGATCCTGGACTGCGGCCGCCACGAGGTCGGGAACGGCAAGGAGGAGGACGACGACTGGTGGCTGGAGCTCTGCGTGCTGCTCTTGCGCGCCACGCGCCACGAGGACCTCCTGCTCATGCGGGCGCCGCGCATCGAGTTCTTCCTGGCCGGGCCGCCGGAGGGCTTGCGTAAGCAGCTGGAGCAGTTTGCGGCGCGCACGAAGCGGTGCAGGAGGGAGGCGACGGCCCTCGCCAGGGAGCTCGGCTTCACCGAATTTATCCGCGAGGCCTGACCCGAGGAGCGGCCCGCCCCAGCCGCGCCTTCTCTTGGCTGTCCGACTGTTTGGCCTCGCGCCGCGGACGACTCGCGCGTGTCGCTGGGACCCTTTCGGGGCGATCAGCGCGCGTCGCGCAAACTCCGCGCTGCGCTCTGCCCAGCGCCTCGCCCGCCCTTCGCCGCTTTTCCAGCGGCCAGAGCCATGCGCGCTATCAGTTAGCCAGCAAACACTGCATGCCCCGCACAGCGGACGAACCGCGCGCGTCACTGTGACCCCTTCGGGGCGACCTGCGCACGTCGCGAGGGCTCCGCGTTGCGCTGCGCCCGCAGCCTTGGACTTTGGAGTGCGCGGGCAAAGAGGAAAGAAAAGAAGGGGAGGAAGCGGGCGCGATCCTCGTGTGGAGCGTGCCGACATGGGCGTCGCGGCGCGCGGGCGCTGCCGTCGGGGTTCCTGGGGAAGTTCCCTGCGGAGGCTACGTTCAGTGTCGCGAGTTCTCAGAGTCAGGCAGACCCCAACGATTCACATTCGCGTGCATTTACACTAGGCGTATCCATGCTCGCAGTCATGCAAATAGAATCAATCGCGCGCAGACTCATTCATAATAAGACTCTCTCGCGTTCAGACTCACCCGCGCTCAAGCTTTCATACTCAGGCCGATCGTCTTCCGTTCGTGTCGTGTACCCGGCCGCACATGTCGGCACCCCCCTCACACGGTTCGTGGCCCCATAGGGCTCGCCACCGAAGAAGATGTTCACAATAGCGGTGCTCACAGCTGCATATGGTAGGGTCCTTCGCCAGTGTAACGTTGGCCCCCGACCATCCTGTGGTGTTGGGTCCTCGTTTTGAAGAAACAGCGCCCCGCGTACCCCCTCCTCCTCCTCCTCCTCCCTCCCCCTCCCTCCTCCCCCTCCTCCCTGCGTTTCACCCACCCAGTACAGCGCTTCGTGGCCCCATTGGGAGCCCCACCGAAGGTCCCAGAGCTGCCGGCCGCATGCGTCCCGCACACCCAGTACAGCGTTTCGTGGCCCTCCTCCCCCTGCTCCCTGCGTTTCACCCACCCAGTACAGCGCCCCGCCGAAGTCCCAGTGCTGCCGCCCGCATGCGTCCCGCTCACCCAGTACAGCGCTTCGTGGCCACATAGGGAACCCCACCGAAGGTCCAGTGCTGCCGCCCATATGCGTCCCCTCCACCCACTACAGCGTTTCGTGGCCCTCCTTCCCCTGCTCCCTGCGTTTCGCCCACCCAGTACATCGTTTCGTGGCCCCATAGGGAGCCCCACCGAAGGTCCCAGTGCTGCCGCCCGCATGCGTCCCGCACATTCGGTACAGCGTTTCGTGGCCCCACAAAAAGCCCACCGAAACAACCACTGGGACCATACGCGCGCGTCCCGAAACACCTAATTTGGCATTTTCGCCCACCCAGTACAGCGTCTCGTGGCCCCATAGGGAACATCACCGAAGGCCCCAGTGCCGCCGTCCGCAGGCGTCCCGAAAACACCGTATATATTTTACCCACCCAGTACAACGTTTCGTGGCCCCATAGGGGGCCCCACCGACGGCCCCAGTGGGACTGTCCGCAAGCGTTCCGAAACACCCAATGTGGGATTTCCACTCACAGTACAACGTTTCGTGGCCCTATAGGGAGCTCCACCGAAGGCCCCAGTGCCACCGTCCGCATGCGTCCCGAAAACCCCATGTGGCATTTTCACCCGCCCAGTGCAGCGCTTCGCGGCTCCATAGGGAGCTCCACCGAAGCGCCCAGTGGGACTGTCCGTGTGCGTCCTGGAAACTTAATTTGGCATTTCCTCCCACCCAGTAAAGCGTTTCGTGGCCCCATAGGGAGCTCCACCGAAGGCCCCAGTGCCACCGTCCGCATGCGTCCCCGAAACCCAATGTGGCATTGTCACACACCCATTACAGCGTTTCGTGGCCCCATAGGAAGCTCCACCGAAGCGCCCAGTGGGAGCGTCAGCGTGCGTCCAGGAAGCCCAATTTGGCACACCACCCACTCAGCACAGCGTTCCCCCCATCCAGTGCAGCGCTTCGTTGCCCCATAGGGAGCTTCATGGTTGGGTCCTTCGCGAGGATTATTTTTTCCTCTCCATACGGTGAAGGCACTGGGTAGGGAGCCGCTGGGTAAGGAATCCAGGGTCTGGAAGCTCGCGGAACTCCACTCGTGGAGTGGCCATGGGTGCCACCGCCGCCCTCATTGGACAAAGCACCCTCCAAGGTCTGAGGCATCTTGGGCACGCTCCTTCACGAGCGCCCCCACCGTAACGCCGACTCTCAGGAGGTCTCGACCCCCAGGACTGTTTTTTTTATCCTGAGTCGCGTCTTGACGACCCCGAGGCCCGGCAAGGGCCACCAGAGATCCAAAGTAGCGAAACATCTCGCGTCGTGATTTTTTCCTGCCTCGAGGGGGTCTGGGAGACGGAGCCTCGCGCCCGTGACCGGCGGGGACACAGCATCGCGACGGCGGCTGCCGAGGAGGTGGCCGCTGAGCAGGGCGGCCTCGGGCAGAGGTGCCCGCCGGGAGGGGAGCCAACGAGAGGGCATCCCTCTCCGAGGAGGGCGCCGCTAGGCGGGTCGGCGGCCGCGGGGGGATCGCTGGCGAGAAGACTGCCGCCAAGAGTAAGACGAAGCCAGGACGAGGGTACCCATCGGTCGGAAGAGGTAAGTAGAAACATGAAGTAGGAAGGCGTTGAACAAAAATTGGGTGTCCGCCCGCCCCGTAAAGAGGACGGTAAAGGTGAAGCCACTCGATCATTGACGTAGGAAGGCGCTTAGAGAAGATTGGAATCTGGGACTCCTATAATACCTACTTTCAACGACCGATGGGTAAACTCGGGTGAGGACAACTCGAGAATCTCGGAGAACCGACGGCTTTGGAGGGTGCATCGGGCGCCGCTGCCTTCTCAGAGCGTTCCAGAAACGCTCTGAGAGCGTTCTGGAACGCTCTGAAACGGGTTTACCCTCGTTCCAGCCCCGCTCGAAGGCAGGTGGCCGCCAAGAGAGGCGCCCAGACCTCTGGCGCCGTGGTCTCTATGACGCCTGGCCCCTTCAGTGAAAATATGGAGGTGCACCGGAGCACTGGAGCCGATCTGCGACAGCTGCCCTGTCACTATGAGCCACGCTCAAAGTGTAGCCCAGCATGAGCGGTGATTCAATATATGAGGTCTCCAGAACGCCTGGCCCTTTCCCCAGGGCCCGCTTTTTCGCCAAGGGCCCCGCCTCACAGTGTCGTTGGGCTCGACCAGTGGCCCGCTGGTGGACGCATGGTTGCTCACTTATGGTCAGCTTATTTGCGACAAAGGTCGTGCCTAACCCAATCCTTGGACCCGGGTGACACGCTAACGGCCACCTGATTTTGCACGGATGGTAGCTGGAATCGCGACATTCCCAAAGTGGTGTAAGAAGCGAAACGATCGAATATCGTCAGCTGGCCATTCGTGGGTCAAAAAACAATAGCAGGTCATTAGTGGGCATTCGCGAGCCATTCGTGGATAAAACGCGCTAGTGGCCCATTAATTTGCCAAATTCAATGGTGGGCCATTGACGGCGCCAGTCGTGGGGCCATTAGCGGGACATTTTCGGGCCATTCGGGGGCATGAGTAATTCATAAGCGGGGCGCAGAAAAAAACGGGACATTCCAATAGCACATTGAGGGCAACGCAAGAAATCTTCACATTCGGGGCCATATTCCCCCGGGGAAACATAGCGGGCCTAACATTTGCTGTCCCGAGGGGACACCCTCCCTGCATTTTTGATCCCAAACTGCTTCTGCCCCGAACGCTTTTCATCCCGGCTTTCTCCTTGGCCGAAAATGGGTTCCAGCCAACGAAAGCCTAGACGAACTCTGTGACGAGTCAGATATGCACTGGAAGTCGGAACCTGCATCAAATGATGGCTTTTTGGCAGGCAAGCGGCCTCGAGAGCATCGTGCGCACCGCACGGCGCCATTGCTACTCCGCCAGGCGGAAGGATGAAAAATCGCCACAAACGGCGCACTTTCGCCTCATGCTTGGGGCATGCTGTGGGGCGTGCTGGCCCAGCGAATGCCACTCCTTCTCCTCGCGTGGATCCACCTCTCCTCCTCCTCCTCCTCCTCCTCCTCCTCCTGCTTCTCCTCCTCCTCCTCCTCCTCCTCCTCCTCCTCGTCTTCATCATCATTATCATCTTCAGGACCACCATCACCATCGTCGTCATCATCAGCATCATCAGCACCACCATGCTCATCCTCATCATAATCGTCGTCCTCCTCCTCCTCCTCCTCCTCCTCCTCATCATCATCATCGTCATCATCATAATCACCATCACCATTATCATCACCACCATAATCATCACCACCATCACCATCATCAACATCATCATCATCATCATCATCATCATCATCATCATCATCGTCATCACCAGCATCACCAGCACCATCATCTTCATCACCATCACCATCACCATCACCATCACCATCATCATCATCATCATCATCATCATCATCATCATCATCAGCATCAACGTCATCATCATCATACTCATCATCATCACCACCATACTCATCACCATCATCACCATCATCACCATCATCGTCATCGTCATCATCATTAGCAGCAGCACCATCATCATCACCATCATCATCATCATCATCATCATCATCATCATCATCATCATCATCATCATCATCAACGTCATCATCATCATAATCATCATAATCAGCATCAGCATCAGCATCACCACCATCATCAGCATTTACATCAGCATTAGCAGCATCACCATCATCATCAGTATCATCAGCATCATCTTCATCATCATCATCATCAGCAGCAGCAGCAGCACCAGCATCAGCATCAACATCGTCCTGATACCCTCGTTGAAAAGACTTCCCGTCTCATCCCTGAGGATTTTGTTTGCCCGTGTCCCATGCCAAATCAGAACCGCATACGGCGTGGAGCCGAGACCCCGTCTACACGGCACCGCCAACGACCTCCGCCGCCTCACTCCTGCCTTCTCCTCCTCCGCCTCCTCCCCCTTCCCCCCTCCCTCCCCCCCCGGCCTCCCTCCTCCCCCCTCCCTCCTCCCACCCTCTCTCCTCCCCCCTCCCCCCTCCCTCCCCCCTCCCTTCTCTTCCTCCTCCCTCCCCCTCCAGCCTCCTTCTTCTCTGCCCTCCTCCCCCCTCCCTCCCTCGAGAGAACACCCTCTGTGCAACACCCAGCGGCGAACAGAGCCCCCCTCCTTCAGAACGAACGGCTCACGGCCGAAATTCGCCCCGTCATCCGCCGCCGTGCCGCGAGGCACTGTGCGGACCTGTCCCCTGGTCTCCGAGGCCCCCCCTAAGCTGAACATATCGCGAGTGGTGCGTCAGGGAGCCAGACGCCCAGCTCACCGAAGTCCCAGGCGCTCTCGCGCCTTCTGGGCTCGCCGCCGGAGTTCTCCAAAGGCCTCAGGCGCGCGGCTCGGAACCCACCCCCCAACCTCCGGCACCGTGCCCTGGGATGGCCCCATAAAGGGGCAGCCCTGGGCCTCTCCTGTGGGCCTCGTGGGTTGCCTCGGAGGCCCTGGGGGCTGGCCTGCGAGGCCGAAACTAGTGAACCACTTCATGGTCGTGTTCCCAACCCCGCCTGCGTTGGGCCCTCATGCTGAGAGCTCGCTGCTCGCGCAACTCCTCCTTCCTTCCCTCCCTCCCTCCTTCCTTCCTTCCTTCCTTCCCTCCTTCCTTCCCTCCTTCCCTCCTTCCTTCCTTCCTTCCTCTCGCTTCCTCCCCCCCTCCTGCCTCCTACCCCGTCTCTCTTTACGTTCATCCAAACGAAACCTCGCGGCTCCCTGGGGGATGCGGCCACCCGCGCACCTGGCGCCACTTTCGCTGGCCCCCCGGCAGGCCCAGCGCAATGGTCCCGCACGCGCAGCCAGACGAGACCTCGCGGCTCCCGGAGGGTGCGGCCACCTGCGCAACTGGCGCCACTCTCGTGGGCTTCTGGGAGGCGCCGCACAGTGGCGTCCAGAGCGCATCCAGATGAGACCCCGCGGCTCCCTGAGGGTGCTGCCACCTGCGCAAACTGGCGGCTCCTGCGAGGCCCAGCGTGAAGGTGCGATACTTACGCACATCTAGACTTACGCACATCTAGACTAGACCTCGCGGCTCCCTGGGGTGGGTCACCTGCACAACTGTCACCACTGTCGTGTGTGCCACCTCCACAGCCGCCGCAACTTTCCGGGGCTCCTGGGAAGCCCAACTCATTGATGTCATACGCGTGACGCTACTACGATGACGTATTGTAGGGTACTGCGTCAATCAAAGATTTCCCGTGAATCGTGGAACGCGTAAGCCCCCCCCGTATGTCGCGTCCATAACAAAACCATCGTCATGTTATCATCTGCAAGACTCGGGCCCACCGCAGATGGGTTGCGTACGTCGCAGGGTCATCTTGTTATGCTATGTTCAAGAAGGTTTCCGAGACCGCCTACAGGCCACCATGCGCGGCCCAAAAGGTCCCCAGAACCACCCAAGAGTTCTGCTTGGATATCCCGGGGGGGCCTCCGCGGCCCCTAAGTTGACTTGCCCCCATCGTACTTACGGACCGCGTCCCAGAAATAATTTCGAGCACCCTGGAAAATATCGAAACGGTGTTGAACGAGCATCGCCTTCCAGGGCCCGACACGTGAGATCCCTCCAGTTTCTGTTCTTTCTTGGTGCTCGAAAGTCTTTCTGGTGGTCAAGGCTAAAATAGGGTGGAACATCATTGAAGGGGCCCTGGGACACACACACACACACCACACACACCACACACACAACACACACACAACACACACAACACACACAACACACACAACACACACAACACACACACACAACACACACACACAACAGCCACACACACAGCCACACACAGCCACACACAGCCACACACACACAGCCACACACACACACACTCACACACATAAATACAGACATAAATACACACAAATAACCGGATTCCCCTATATTTTCCAATCTTTTCGGGGTTTGTGTCTTCCCCCACACTTCCCATCTCTTCCCAT